>CM042157.1:17395100-17437600 GCA_023376005.1 Doryteuthis pealeii
GAGGGGAGAGTAGAAAAGGGTTGGAAGTTTGGATAACAGCACGCGCAACGCGCACTTTGAAACCATTCAGAACACGCACTGCTGCAATCTGAACAGCCCAGAATAACTCAGAAGAGTACTTGGAGCCTTCACTCAGACGACCAAGTGAAAACCATCAGCTAATGCTGATCGTGAAAACGTCCAAAAGGAGTAATAATAAAATAATTGTTGAGATTTGTTATACCACACGCACACAGGTGTGTTAAAACGCCTTATATCCCTTATTATAATGGAGATTCTGTGTTTTTCATGTCTGTTAACCGAAACTATATTACTACTCACGTCACAATTCCCTTCCGCTTTATTTACATATTCTCCACTGACTTCCCTATTTATATTTAAAACTCAGATTATTAATGAAATTGCTTCACCTTTTAATAGTGCTGTCCATTATCTACATACCAATTATACATGCAATTGTATATATATAAATACAAAAATAGCGGTTTACACGTGGTGAATGGGAGGCTAATTTGCATATTGATTTACAAATGTGATTTTAATTAAATATGTGCTTAGTATATTGATTTCTAATTGTTTGGTTTTTATTCTTAAATGAATATAATAACAAATCTTCCAATGACTTAAATGAAATCCATTAAAAGAAACAAATAACTGTCATTTTATTCTTTATTTCCGTAATTTAACTAATACGTTAAATAAGTAAAAAAAATTTCCCTAGCAATGAAAAAAAAGACGGGGGAGTGATGGAGAGTAAGTTTCAATTTTCTATTTTATATTTTATACCCCCACTCTGTATCATACTCTTTTTTCTGCCTTCTTATTAGACTTCATAATTATACGATATTCATCTACACTTAAAACTTAAATACTTGCACCGGAGAAGTTGCATATTTGCTAGTACAATTAATGAAATGATTGGTATTTATTTCCCTGAATGAATGTGTAATACTTTCTGAATGACTTACCCCTTATATAAAAAAAGGGGATGTGTTGAAATTTTTGTATATAGGCGTTGTTTAAAAAGGCCCACTATTTATGATCGGCGATTAACCTCATGTGACCAAGCTCTTGGCCAATCACTGGCGGTATCTGCTCGCTGTTATAATATTTATATCGGCTGTTCTTGGTCTACCTAAGCACCTGCTTGAACCTTCGTGACAACGGAACAATAGGATTATATCCTGAACCTTTTGCACTAAAGTAGGATTCCCATACCTCAGACTTATTCACTTACCAAAAGGATTCATATGTGTTCAGGACTTACTTACTTTAAGTCCTTCTTTTAACTGGCCAGGATGGCGGTCAGAAACTTAGAAAATATAATAAATAATAATAAATAATAATAATAATATAAGAAGAAGAAGAAGAAGAGAAGAAGAGAAGAAATAGTATTTTAGTCTCTTATTAAACTTCTCGCAAGAAATCAGTGCTCGATCTATTAACAAAAGTTTTTCGATGAAATCAATTTACTAAGTAACGGTTCCTTTGGCATCGATCTGCCACAATTTTGAGAATATATCTTCTCTAATGTCATATTCTATGCCCCTTTACGTAGACTAAATTATGAAAAGAAGACGTTGCGAAGTGACTGGGGTGTGTGCTGGTGGGCGTGCGGCTTAATGGTCACTGATTATTAAAAAATCTCGATCGGGACACAAGCCCTCATCGTAAGAGCGGAATCTGAGTCCGCCAATTTTGTATAAAATTCTAGCAGTCATTCATTGCTGTAGCATTCATCGACATTTCCTGTGTTTCCCTCTGCTTTTCTTTACGCTTCTAGAATCCCAGCCAGAATAAATTGATATGAAGTGAGGGTGGCCGGTATTTTCGGTTCCGTGGCCTTGGGCATTTGAGGTGATGGAATAATTTCAATAGGGATTTAAAAATCCCAACAACAGAATGATCGTTGATTATTGCAAAGATGTATTGGAAATCGAGAGAAGCCATTGGGGAAATGAGGAGAGAGCGGTTAAGGTAGAAATATTCGAACAATCTTATGGAAAGCGGATAAAAGTTGCACCTGTAATAACTTTTATTTTGACAAACAGATAGACAGATGGATAGATAGATAGACAGACAGACAGACAGACAGACAGATAGATTTTTGGTGCAAATATTGCAAGGGAGAATATAAGTCTGTTTTGAAAGCGGATAAAAGTTGCTCTTGTAATAATTTTCATTTAGACAGACAGACAGGTAGATAGATAGATAAATAGATAGATGGATGGGTGGATGGACAGATAGATAGATAGATAGATAGATAGATAGATTTTTAGTGCAAATATTGCAAGGGAGAACATAAGTCTGTTTTGAAAGCGGATAAAAGTTGCACCTTTATAACTTTTATTTTGACAAACAGATAGACAGATAGATAGATAGATAGATAGATATACAGACAGACAGACAGACAGACAGATAGATAAATAGATTTTTAGTGCAAATATTGCAAGGGAGAATATAAGTCTGTTTTGAAAGCGGATGAAAGTTGCACCTGTAATAACTTTTATTTTGACAGACAGACAAACAGATAGGCAGATGGATAGATAGATAGATAGATAGACAGACAGACAGATAGATAGATAGACAGATAAATAGATAGATAGATTTTTAGTGCAAATATTCCAAGGGAGAATATATCTGTTTTGAAAGCGGATGAAAGTTGCACCTGTAATAACTTCTATTTTAACAAACAGACAGATAGATAGATAGATAGATTGATAGTTTTTTTAGTGCAAATATTCCGAGGGAGAACGTAAGCCTGTTTTTAAAATGAACCTTCAAAATCATGCTGTTTTCATCATCCTTATCAGGTCGCTCTACCAACGCAGATACCCATGAATCTTTCTCACCAACCTTCCCTATCAGTCATTACTCCTAACAGGTCTCACGCACGGCAACCACAATCCACATAGAGTTGAATGATGTACGTTTTTGCTGGTCGGCCTGCAGTAGTGTGTCCATGTGTTGTCGTCCACATGATAACGTCTCTCGTGTATTCGTCTCTGCTTCTCCTGCAATGTCCAGCATGTCTTGTTCGCTTTACTTAGATAGTTTTTGTGGGGTTCTGCTTCCAAGATTTTTCCAAGACAGCACGCTCTATCATTGTGTAGTAACTATCTAGCCTTTTCTCTAAGCATTTCATTGGAGTTCAAGTGGTGCAGCCATACAGTAACACTGAAACGGCGACAGACTGAATAATTCTCGTTTATCTTATCAGAGAGATCAGATGTTCATATGATCGAATTTAAAGCTGGTTGAAAAAAAGACCGTATTTATCATCATCGATCTCTGGGATATTTAGGGTACTCCGGCTCAGTGGTTTCTATCCTTTTTTTATAACTCACACCCCTAAAACATTTGATGTGTTCTCGTACCCACGAAGTAATAATTCATATGAGAAATAAGGTATCAATTTTTGTTTGGTTTTGTTTGTTTTGTTTTACTTCAGTGGGTCATTTATGCCGATAAAGTTTTGAAATAAATCAATTCTTAATGGATAATAAATTTTTTTTTTAAAATACATTTTCTATTTAACCATAGATGGGACCTAACAGGTACTACCACTCCGGGTCAGAGTAGACCAGGAGCAATGGTGAATGAAGGGGTGCTCCACATTCCCCCACTCCAAAACTGGAACCTCACATCAGATATTTTAACGTCATTCTCAGGACATGTAGACCCGCAGCCACGCCTTCTAGCACCCATATGATAAAAAGGGGTTTGGGGCTTGCCATAAGGGCAATAGGGTTGGGAAAATCAATATATGGCGCTAGGGCTTGACGTGACCAGCCGATTGATCGAAGGTATCAATTTTTGATTATACCTAACAAAAATGAAATTTGGAAAAGAAAAAAATATTACAACAAACTCAAAGGTATTTCCTGTCGGACTCATAAGCCTTCTCGAACTCGGGAACCTTCTTGTCATAATCGGGAGTCATCACGGAACTTTATCATCCCCCAACCCTTTATTTGATCAGAATCTATCCCAGAGTAGATATACTCAAATAGAAGATACCAGATGTCTTTAATTACCCTCTCTATCAGACTGGTAGGTTTCTCAAACTTGACTCTTTATATAGGAAGGGCATTTATATTGTTAGTCATTGTTTTTTTTATATAACAAACCTCAAGAATGAAGTAAGTTCTTAATAGTTTAATTTTGATTAATTAATTAATTAATAGAAGACACCAGCTATCCTTAATATCCCTCTCCATAAGACGTTTAGGCCCCTGAAAATTGACTCTTTATATAGGAAGGGCATTTATATTGTTAGTTATTGTTTTGTTATATAATAAACCTCAAGAATTGAAGTAACTTCCTAATTTTTTATTTTGATTAATTAATTAATTAATTGAAGATACCAGCTATCATTAATGTCCCTCTCCATAAGACGTTTAGGCCCCTGAAAATTGACTCTTAAGGGCATTTATATTATTAGTCATTGTTTTGGTCTATAATAAACCTCAAGAATTGAAGTAAGTTCATAATTTTTTATTTTGAATGATTAATTAATTAATAGAAGATACCAGCTATCCTTAATATCCTTCTCCATAAGACTTTTTAGGTCCCTCAAACTTGACTCTTTATGTAGGAAGGGCATTTATATTGTTAGTCATTGTTCTGTTATATAATAAACCTCAAGAATTGATGTAACTTCTTAATTTTTTATTTTGATTAATCAATTAATAGAAGATACCAGCTGTCCTTAATGTCCCTCTCCATAAGACGTTTAGGCCCCTGAAAATTGACTCTTAAGGGCATTTATATTATTAGTCATTGTTTTGGTATATAATAAACCTCTAGAATTGAAGTAAGTTCATAATTTTTATTTTTGAATAATTAATTAAAGAAGATACCAGCTGTCCTTAATGTCCCTCTCCATAAGACGTTTAGGCCCCTGAAAATTGACTCTTAAGGGCATTTATATTATTAGTCATTGTTTTGGTATATAATAAACCTCTAGAATTGAAGTAAGTTTAAATATATTTATTTGCTGTTGTTAGCTTTCGAGTAACTGCAAAACCATCCCGATACAGTCAATGTTTTGTTTTTTAAAAAAAATTTTTAAGATTTTTTACCCGGGGAAATCTCTACAATGTGAAAATAAATTTTTACTACTATATGAAATAAAATGCCAGTTATCTTACCGACTTTCAGCCAATCGTTTACAGACAAAAGTCTGGGAATTTAAGGCGAAAGATTACCCACGCCCCCCCCGCACTGATTCTGATTCAGGGAGCGAAAATTATTTTTAGCCACCACCTTGTAAATACAAAGAAACGTTGCAGTCGGCGGCCATTGAAGGAACTGTGAATGCAATGATGGGATTGAAGGTCACGTCAAGATATATGATAGAAGGGATCAATATTACCAGGAAATAATCACGGAGAGTTAAAAGAAATAGCAAAAAGAGAATCTATCTATCTATCTATCTATCTATCTATGTTCATAAGTATGTATGTATGTACGTATCTATTTATCTATCTCTCTATCTATTACTGAAAACCTATCCACCTATCTATCAATTTATCAACCTTTTACTGAAAATCTATCTATTTATCTATCTGTCTATATACATCTGTTCATATGTATGTATGTATATATGTATGTATATATCTATTTGTCTATCTATCTATCTTTTACTGAAAATCTATCCATCTATCTATCAATTTATCAACCTATCTTCTACTGAAAATATATCTATCTATCTATCTATCTATCTATCTATCAACCTATCATCTATCTATCTATCTATATATATATATATATATATATACACACCACACACACACACACACACACACACAACACACACACACCACACACATATATATTATATAATATATATATATATATATATATAACATTTTTAGAAAAAACAAATGATGTTAATATGATGTTTTCTAAAAATGTTAAATTCATACTATCGGATTAACTTCCATTTACGTCATATATATATATATATATATATATATATATTATTATTATTATTATTATTATTATTATTATTATAACAAAATCTATGTATGTATCTATTCTTTCACTGAAAAATGATTTTATTTATCTATAGATTTTTAAGAAAATCTATTTATCTATCTTTTATTTGAAAATTTATCTATCTATCTTTCTATTTCACTGAAAATCTTTCTATCTTATCTATCTATCTATCTATCTTTTTTCTTTCTTTTTTTCCTTCTTTAATGAAAGTTTCATCTATGTATGTATATATTATATATATATAATATATATATATATAATTGTGTGTGTGTATGTGTGTGTGTGTGTCTGTGTGTGTGTGTGTGTGCGAAGAGAAAATATGGAAGTGAATCCAACAGTATGTAATATAGTGAAAAATTTGAAAAAAACTCGTTATACGAACCTGTGTTTTTTCAAATTTTTCACTATATATATATATATATATATATATATATATATACAAACGCGCAACGGACATCCAAATAAAACGATTAATCTACTCACATTTCCATACACGACGCTCTCTCTCTTTCTCCCCCTCTCTCTTTCTCACATACACACACACGCAACGTAAAAAATGTTCGACCATCATTCAAAACCGTTTATCCTAAGCGTCTCATAAATTTTCGAATCTGTTTCTAAGAACACTAACTTTCCATTCAAAACATTGTAAACAAACCGATCACAGTCTCCTTATTACTCTGTGATAAATTTGTACTTTTCCTTATATCAACAAAAGCCTTGAAGAAGATCTACTCTAATTATTCACTATATATATATATATATATATATATATATATATTATATTATATTATATATATATATATATCCTATTTGTTTAACAAGATGGTTTTGTATACGCTTGGAGGCTGATGTAATTGTGATTGAGCTATTAGGATGAAATGGCTACTTTCACGCCATGAAAAGATTAAAGTAATTGAAGATGATTTAAGAAAACCCCGGTGGTTACGCTTAAATATACGAGGTTGAGTAAAAAAAAATGCCATTTTGTTTAGGACAGCTATAGTTACCAAAACAGGAACATGTATCATACATCAAAATGAAGCTGGTTCTCTGTGGATCATACCCCTACTCCTCCATATAGTCACCCATTTTCTCAATAACAATGTTCTACCTTCGAATGAAAGGTTGTATCCCTGTCCCGTAAAATTCTGTTGTCTGTTCTGTGAGCCACTTCTTTACTACTGGTTTTTACTTCCTCGTCACTGGAATAATGCTAACCTCTCAAACCCTCTTTCATAGGGCCGAAGAGATGATAGTCTGAGGCAAATAGTATTCCAGTGACGAGTAAGTGAAATCTGTAGTGAAGAAGTGGCTCAAAGAACAGTGAATATAATTTTATGGGCAGGGATTTATGCTCTCATTCGAAGGTGGAACATTGCTATTGAGAGAAACGGTGGCTATGTAGAGAAGTAGGGATGTGATCCAGTAAGGACCAGCTTCATTTTGATGTATGATACATGTTCCTGTGTTAGTAATTATACCTGTCCAAAACAAAATCGCATTACTTTTTTTTTTTTTTTACTAACCCTCGTATATACATATGTGGAAAAGTAGGGATGTGATCCACAGAGAACCAGTTTCATTTTGATGTATGATACATCTGGTATCGAACCAGGAACCTTGTGGTTCCCAGGCGGACGCTCTACCGACTGAGCTAAACTGGCACTAAAAGCATTAAATTATAACTGAAGACGCTGAGCAACTTATATAATGAAAAAACTCTCTTAACTTTAACTTTAAGTTAACTGATCCAGACCCACCACACACCTGACCATAAAAAATCAAGTCTACTGAAAAAATGTATTTTACTTTATCAAATAGTGCCATACTAAAAAAAATTCCTATTGTATTTTATAATATCGTCTGTTCTTGTTTTTTTCATTCAAGTCCAAAAATAGGTTTCCATCTTGTACGCAACACTTTGTGACGTCATTCTTTGTTGTGTATATTTTACTTCACGATTCTGAACATATTCTAAAAAAAAAGTACTGACTTTTATCGAAACGAAAGTAATGCCTTTTCAATGAAAAGTATTCATTAGGTAGGAAATATACCCACGCAATTTCGACCGGAGATCGACACCAGACGATGAAAAAAAAAAAGGATAAAAAATAAATAAAAAATCGCTAACTTTTAAAAATTTAATTTTATAGACACACGCAAAAGAATTGGAAATGTTCGTTAAAAAAACGTCAAGGTAGGAGCGTTAATATTATAAACAAACAAAACAGTAAAAATTTGATAGAGACATTTTTAGGTGAAGTACACTCCATTTTTATAGATTTATCAAGAATAAACTAATTACTGAATTATAAAAACATTTTCCCGTAGTCTTTTTTTGTAATAAAAGACATGATATATATATATATATATATATATATATATATATATATATATATACTAGCAAATATATGCACCCTCTGGGTGCAAGTATTTAAGTTTTAATGTAATAAAATATTGTATTAAATTAGAAAGGCTAATGAAACTAAATAAGAATACAGATAAAAAGATTTGAAACAGAGAGAGTATAATAAAAAATGGAACTACTGAAACTTACTCTTCCATCACTCTCGTCTTTCATTGTTATTCTTTCTAATTTAAGTATTTAGTTAAAAGAGGAAGTAAATAATAAAATGACAGTTATTTTATCTTGTTAATGGATTTCATTTTAGATTCATTGAAGAGATTTTTGCTTATATTCATTAAAATAAAACCAAACAGTTAGAAATCAATAATACTAAGCACATATTTATTAAAATCACATTTTTAATATTAATATGCAAATTAGCCTTCCCGTTCACACTGTAAACCGCTATTTTGTTGTATATATAAATATAATTGCATGTTGTGAGTATGTAGACATAGTTAACAGTATTAATAATGTAAGACAATTTTATTAATAATTGAGGTTTAGATAAAAATAAAATCATGGAGAATGTGATGTCAATAACTAAGAGAATTGTGACTTGATTAGGAATATAGTTTCGGTTACAGACAGAAAAACACACAATCTCCATTATAATAAGATATATATAAAGTGAGGGTAGCGTGGACATGATGTTAATAGCCCTTGATTACTGACAATTTTATCTTTTACAAAACAAATTAGCATAGGCGAGGAACTGTCAATAACCAAGCGCCTACCCTAACTTTACACACACACACACACACACAACACACACACACACAATATATATAAATATATATATATATAATTATATATATATATATAAGGTTCATTATTGAATATATCAATCTAATATCTATCAACAATATTGAACACTATTTACTTAGAAGTATAAAACACTATAATTATCAATACTAGCAAAAACTGTACCCTCCGGGCACAAGTATTCAACTTTTAATATAAATTGAATATTATATGAATTAGAAAGACTAATGGAATAAATACCCCCCCCCAAAAAAAAATTACACTTATTTTTACTTTATTCTAATTGTTTTCCATATAGAATTATACACCGGATTGCTTTTTATTCGTTTGAAAACAAAAAAATAATAAAAAATCAATAAAACCAAGTAATTATTTATTAAACACAGTTTTGTTAAAACCGGTATGCAAATTATTCGCATCGTATACTATGTCAACATCTATTTCTGAAGAATATATTGCACACATCACTGGATTTTAAACACATTAATAAATGGGCTATTCTGAGCCATATCTATCTAAGCTAGACCTTGATACAAACACTGTTAATAAATAAGATGCTAATGAAGATTTAAATAATGATTATTTAATTAATATTGAGAATATAACGTAAATAATTGGGAATTGTGAAATTAGTTTTTCGGTTACAGACAGATACACGATCTGCATAATAATAATAATAATAATAATAATAATAATAATAATAATAATAATATATAAACAAGTGGGAGGTAGATGCAAAATGATAGAGCGGCCTGGCGCCTCAACGTTAAGCAAGGCATGGAGAGGGGCGAGACAGAGAGGAGAGTAGCCTCGACAAAAAAAAAAAAAAAAAGAGCCAGAAAGAGAGAGAAAAGCCAGCAGCCCCAGAATTCAGTGCACCAAAGACTGTAACTCAAGAATTGGCCTGCTGAGTCACTTGACCAGATGCAGATGAATTTCTATTTTTTTTTTAATTTTTAAAATTTTAATTTTTTTTGGACACTACGCCATCGTCCTTGGTGGACGGAAAGGATCCAATATATATATATATAATATATATATATATATATATATTATATATATATGTGTGTGTGTGTGTGTGTGTTTGTGTCATTTTTTCAGATGTTTGTCAGTTTGCGACAGATATCTATAACAATTTTACAATTCTTGTTTTTAATTAAGATGTCCGAATAAGGGATTTTTTAAAACATTCTGTTCCATGATATAATTGGAGAATCTCCATAATATTTTTTTCCAAATCCAGGTAAAAAATATCACAGGTAAAAAAGTCACAGGAAAAACAAATGCTAAAATTATTTTCCCATAGCTGGAGGGAGGATACTTGGATTCATTTCTTTCTCAAGAGTATTGGCACTATATGAAATGCAAAGATTACGAGCCAAATTGGGCGAGTTTTAGAACATTTAATATGAAAACAAGGAAATAGCCTTTTCCGAGGTTCAGTTAAGAGTTAATTCTACCCCCACTCCAATCTTGTACAATTACAGATGATAAACTTTATAGATGACGGAAGAAGTAGCGATCTTCGTTCTTTGTTAATAAAAGATTAATTCCGACAAAAAAGAAAAGATAAAATGTTTTCTTTTTCTGTTCATTGTCAATGAGATAATGTTGTTTTCGCTAAAAACAATATATACAAATATATATATATATATATATATATATATATATATAATATATATATATCTATATATCTATATATATATATATATATATATATATATATATATAAATATATTTTCCGTTGCATAATATAAGATTAATCCGAAATATATATTTATTCAATTGAAATCCTGACACGCGCGCAAAGTTTTTCTTTTCTCTCTAGATTCAATCAAATTTTCAGAATTGCTTGATATGTAGACATTTGCCGACAGGTATGGAAACGGACGCCATTTTGTAAATGTGAACAACAGAGACATTAACTCTGTTGATTTCGTTTCTTTTCCTTGATCAAAACATATTCTTTTCATGGTTATTTCCTATAAGTCTAACATAATCAAAGGGGAACCACTCTTGACTAATGAATTATTTATTTATTTATTGATCTACTAGGAAAAAGATGACGGGGTTAGGGTTAGGGTTTAGGGTTAGGGTCACTCCCTCTATCTCTACCTCCACCCCTCTCTCTCCTTGCTGCACTTTGCTGTCATTCTTTCTTTCTGTGTCTTCTTTTGCTGGCCTTCTCTTTTTCTCTCTCTGCCTCTCTTTTGCCCCTTTCTCTCTCTTTCTTTTCTGAACTTCTCTCTTACTATATCTGCTTTTGATGGCTTCTCTCTGTCCCCATCTGACTCTCTCGCTCTCTGTTTTTTCGCTAGCTCTCTCTCTCTCTCCCCCCCCTCTCTCTCTCTCTCTCTCTCTCTCTCTCTCTCTCTCTCTCTCGGTGTGAAGCCCAGATAAAATATTCGCTTTCAACGCCAAATGCGATCAACATTTTTAGAAGAATTTGAAAAAGGACGCCCGAAAATATCAAACGTATACAGGTTTACCACCAAAGAAATAAAGCGATTGATCGTGTAAAAATTCAAATATAAGCCAGAAGGTTTCGCTGACTTTTGTCTCAGAGAATTTCAGCAACCCATCGCACCGCCCATTTTTTTTTCAGCTGCTCAAAGCCAACATTGCTGGTGAAAGATTCCATACCATGAGCGAGATTAAGGAGAACTCAACGGGGCGGATGATGGTGATCCCGAAGAAGTGCTTTACAAATTGGCTTTGAACTGTGAATGGTTTCGATTTTGTTTCCTTGTTTAATGTCATATTAACCTTCGTGGGTTATCTAATGCGAAAGCCATCCTTGTAGAAATGGTACTACTTACTATTTGAGAAGAGGCTTGAACATTTGTATTATTGGATTATTCGGACTATTGTCCTCATTTTTGTTGTCATCTGTACAACGTTTCGGTCGATGTACTCTACGGCCTTCTTCAGATATTTCTTCTCGATTCTTGGGAACTTTCATTTCGAACTCGGGAACCTTCTTTTCGTAATCGTGAGCCATCACGGAACTTGGAACCCAACCCTTTTTGACCAGGATTGAACCTGCAGCCTAGAGATAACTGTCACTTAGAATTTAAAAAAAATATAATGCCTATATCCACTACGCTATGTGTCCAATTGAACAAATTCGACAAGAAATACCCGAAGAAGACCGGACGGCACATCGGCCGAAGCGTTGTACGGATTACAATAAAGATGAGGACAATAGTCCGAATAATCCAAATGGTACTACTTAATTCATAGCTGGAGGATGAGAGGATTCATACCTTTCCTAAGGGTATGAGTCCGGAAGTGAACGTAATCATGCGACTGGGGTTCGAACTCGCTTGCTCCGATGTCAAGCACTTTAGCTACTCGGTCTCGGGAACTCCCCTTGCACAGTACCAGTTACGATCCATATATGGGTTAAATAGAAAAATGAGTTTAAAAAATTGTGTTTTAGAAAAATTAGTCTAAATAAAAATTAATGAATACCCATCAAGAATGAATAAAACAAAACGTTTTCGGCATAAAATAATCCAACAAGGGTTGACATGCCGTAAAATCCAACCAACCGTCCGAGTGGTAAGTATGTTACTTTAAGTAAATGAGCTCGAAAATAGGTTATTTTCAACGAAAACTTCAACTTCACCATCATGTATTCTTCACGTCACATGCCGAAGATTTTGGTAAATCCTCACCCCCGGGTATATCACCCCCATCCTGTCCATATTTGGCTCCCTGTAATTTCTTCTACAATGGAACTAAATAACAATGGCCTGTTAATTTAGCTTGCTAGCCATTAAACCAGGTGAGGTCCCAATATTTTTATTTTTTTATGTATATTTAGCTTAGCTCAGATGTGACACAAGGCCAGAAGCATGCAGCGCCCAGTGACAGAAGTGCAGCAAAGAGAGAGAGAGAGAGAGAGGAGAGAGAGAGAGAGAGAGAGAGAGAGAGAGAGAGAGGGGGGGAGAGATGGAAGAGGGGGGGGGCTGCAGCAAGACACACAAAAGAATGAAGGTTTCAAAGAGAGCGAATGGTTGCAAGGACTGAGAAAGAAAAACCAGGTGAGGTCCTAATATCTTTTTTTTTATGTATAATTAATTAGCTTAGCTCGGATGTGACACAAGGCAGAAGCATGCGGCGCCCAGTGACAGAAGTGTAGCAAAGAGAGAGAGAGAGAGAGAGAGAGAGAGAGAGAGAGAGAGAGTGAGTGAGAGAGAGAGAGAGGGGGTGCTGCAGCAAGACACACACACAAAAAATGAAGGGCTCAAAGGGTTGCCAGGACTGAGAAAAAAGAGCATCAAAGGCAGAAAGTGAGATAATTTCAGCATCCCTAACAATGGTCTGCTGATCTAGATCTGCCAACCATCACACCACGCGAGGTGCCCAATGTCCTGTTTATGCATAGTTAGCTTGGCTTAGATGTGGCACAAGGCCAGAAGTATGGAGCACCCAGTGAGAATCGAATGCACTAACAATGGTCTACTAATCTATCTTCCTAACCATTATACCACGTGAGGTGCATAATGTCTAAATTATGCATAGTTAGCATAGTTCAGGTTGGGCATCAGGCCAGAAGTATGGGACGCCCGGTGAGAATCAAACTAATTAAAAATGGTCGGTAAATTTAGCTTTCTAACCATTATACCACGTGAGGTGGCAAACTCCTTTTATATACATAGAATTATTTCTATAGTTGTGGTACAAAGCTAGCAGTATCGGGCGGCCGGTGAGAATTGAACTCACTGACAATAGTCTACTGATCTAGCTTGTACACGTGAGGTGCCCAATGCACTCTTTATGAATAGTTAGCTTATCTAAAATGTGGTACAAGGCCAGAAGTATAGGGCGGTCGATGAGAATCGAATTCACTGACAATAATCTGCTGATCTAGCTTGCCAACGACTGTACCAAGTAAGGTGCTCAATTAAGAGGAATTACGGGTTTAAAGGGGGGGGGGCTCTTAAATCTGTTCTGTGATAAGTGAAGTCTAGGGATCGCTTATTTTTGCAACTTCCCTCGGTGACTGCCCCTGATAAGTGAGGAAATTTGGTTTGATTCTCGCGCCAACCTCCTGTTGGCGATTTTCCCCCCTAGCGGCAGGGGAAGATAATTCTCTGTTGAATTTACGATACAATGCCCCTTTCTGAATAGTTGACTTAGCTTAAATGTGGTACAAGGCCAGAAGTATAGGCCGCCCAGTGAGAATCGAAATCACTTACAATGATATGCTAATCTAGATTTCTAACTGTCATACCCAATGTCTTCTTTATGCATAGTCAGCATAACTTAAATGTTGCACAAGGCCAGAACTATTGTGAGCTCAGAGAGAATCGAACTCACAAACAATGGTATACTAATCCACCTTCCTAAACACTTTTCAGACCATATGACATTTAGGCACACCTTTTTGATCTCGATTCAGAAGGACATGTTTTTCATTTACACCGTCAATATCCGGTTGTTTGTTAACAGACGATTTTTAGAGTTTTTAAAAAATTATAAAACTAACCTCTAACCCTAACCCCTAACCCTAATCCTAAACCTGATTACTAACCCTAACCCCTAACCCTAACCCCTAAAAAACAACCGGATATTGACAGTGTAAATGATAAACATGTCCTTCTGAATTGAGATCAAAAAGGGGTGCCTACAGCTAATATGGTCCCACTTTTCTACCTGAGGTGTCCACAGTTAGGATTAGGGTAGGGGTTAGGGTTGAAGGTTAGTTTTATAATTTTTTAAAAACTCTAAAAATCGTCTGTTTAACAAACACCGGATATTGACGGTGTAAATGAAAACATGTCCTTCTGAAATCGAGATCAAAAAGGTGTGCCTAAATGTCATATGGTCTGAAAAGTGTTTAGGAAGGTGGATTAGTATACCATTGTTTGTGAGTTCGATTCTCTCTGAGCTACAATAGTTCTGGCCTTGTGCAACATTTAAGTTATGCTGACTGCATAAAGAAGACATTGGGTATGACAGTTTAGAACTAGATTAGCATATCATTGTAAGTGATTTCGATTCTCACTGGGCGGCCTATACTTCTGGCCTGTAACACATTTAAGCTAAGTCAACTATTCACAGAAGGGGGCATTGTATCGTAAATTCAACAGAGAATTATCTTCCCTGCGCTAGGGGAAATCGCAACAGGAGGTTGGCGCGAGAATCAAACCAAATTTCCTCACTTATCAGGGGCCCAGTCACCGAGGAAGTTGCAAAAATAAGCGATCCCTAGACTTCACTTATCACAGAACAGATTAAGAGCCCCCCCCTTTAAACCCGTAATTCCTCTTAATTGAGCACCTTACTTGGTACAGTCGTTGGCAAGCTAGATCAGCAGATTTTGTCAGTGAATTCGATTCTCATCGACCCGCCTATACTTCTGGCCTTGTACCACTTTTAGATAAGCTAACTATTCATAAAGAGTGCATTGGGCACCTCACGTGGTACAAGCTAGATCAGTAGACTATTGTCATGAGTTCAATTCTCCCCGGCCGCCCGATACGCTAGCTTTGTACCACAACTATAGAAAATAATTCTATGTATATAAAAAGGAGTTTTGCACCTCACGTGGTATAATGGTTAGAAGCTAAATTTACCGACCATTTTTAATTAGTTTGATTCTCACCGGGGTCCCATACTTCTGGCCTGATGCCAACCTGAACTATGCTAACTATGCATAATTTAGACATTATGCACCTCACGTGGTATAATGGTTAGAAGATAGATTAGTAGACCATTGTTAGTGCATTCGATTCTCACTGGGTGCTCCATACTTCTGGCCTTGTGCCACATCTAAGCCAAGCTAACTATGCATAAACAGGACATTGGGCACCTCGCGTGGTGTGATGGTTGGCAGATCTAGATCAGCAGACCATTGTTAGGGATGCTGAAATTATCTCACTTTCTGCCTTTGATGCTCTTTTTTTTCTCAGTCCTGGCAACCCTTTGAGCCCTTCATTTTTTGTGTGTGTGTGCTTGCTGCAGCACCCCTCTCTCTCTCTCTCACTCACTCTCTCTCTCTCTCTTTCTCTCTCTCTCTCTCTCTCTCTCTTTGCTACACTTCTGTCACTGGGCGCCGCATGCTTCTGGCCTTGTGTCACATCCGAGCTAAGCTAATTAATTATACATAAAAAAAAGATATTAGACCTCACCTGGTTTTTCTTTCTCAGTCCTTGCAAACATTCGCTCTCTTTGAAACCTTCATTCTTTTGTGTGTCTTGCTGCAGCCCCCCCCCTCTTCCATCTCTCCCCCTCTCTCTCTCTCTTCCTCTCTCTCCTCTCTCTCTCTCTCTCTCTCTCTCTCTCTCCTTTTGCTGCACTTTCTGTCACTGGGCGCTGCATGCTTCTGGCCTTGTGTCAACATCTGAGCTAAGCTAATATACATAAAAAATAAAAATATTGGACCTCACCTGGTTTAATGGCTAGCAAGCTAAATTACAGGCCATTGTTATTTAGTTCCATTGTAGAAGAAATTACAGGAGCCAAATATGGACAGGATGGGGGGTGATATACCGGGGTGAGGATTTACCAAAATCTTCCGGCATGTGACGTGAAGAACATGATGGTGAAGTTGAAGTTTTCGTTGAAAATAAACCTATTTTCGAGCTCATTTACTTAAAGTAACATACTTACCACTCGGACGGTTTGGTTGGATTTTCGGCATGTCAACCCTTGTGGATTATTTTATGCCGAAAACGTTTTGTTTTATTCATTCTTGATGGGTATTCATTAATTTTTATTTTAGACTAATTTTTCTAAACACAATTTTTTTAAACTCATTTTCTATTTAACCCATATATGGATCGTAACTGGTACTGTGCAAGGGGAGTTCCCGAGACGCGAGTAGCTAAAGTGCTGACATCGGAGCAAGCGAGTTCGAACCCAGTCGCATGATTTACGTTCACTTCCGACTCATACCCTTAGGAAAGGTATGAATCCTCTCATCCTCCAGCTATGAATTAAGTAGTACCATTTGGATTATTCGGACTATGTTCATCTTATTGTAATCCGTACAACGCTTCGCCGATGTGCCGTCCGGTCTTCTTCGGGTATTTCTTGTCGAATTGTTCAATTGGACACATAGCGTAGTGGATATAGGCATTATATTTTTTTTAAATTCTAAGTGACAGTTATCTCTAGGCTGCAGGTTCAATCCTGGTCAAAAGGGTTGGGTTCCAAGTTCCGTGATGGCTCACGATTACGAAAAGAAGGTTCCCGAGTTCGAAATGAAAGTTCCCAAGATCGAGAAAATATCTGAAGAAGGCCGTAGAGTACATCGACCGAAACGTTGTACAGATGACACAAAAATGAGGACAATAGCCGAAAATCCATATAAAATGTTCAAGCTCTTCTCAAATAGTAAGTAGTACCATTTCTACAAGGATGGCTTTCGCATTAGATAACCCACGAAGGTTAATATGACATTAAACAAGGAAACAAAATCGAAACCATTCACAGTTCAAAGCCAATTTGTAAAGCACTTCTTCGGGATCACCATCATCCGCCCGTTGAGTTCTCCTTAATCTCGCTCATGGTATGGAATCTTTCACCAGCAATGTTGGCTTTGAGCAGCTGAAAAAAAAAATGGGCGGTGCGATGGGTGCCTGAAATTCTCTGAGACAAAAGTCAGCGAAACCTTCTGGCTTATTTTGAATTTTTACACGATCAATCGCTTATTTCTTTGGTGGTAAACCTGTATACGTTTGATATTTTCGGGCGTCCTTTTTTTCAAATTCTTCTAAAATGTTGATCGCATTTGGCGTTGAAAGCGAATATTTTATCTGGGTTTTCACACCGGAGAGAGAGAGAGAGAGAGAGAGAGGAGAGAGAGAGGAGGGGGGGGGGGAAGAGAGAGAGAGCTAGCGAAAAAAACAGAGAGCGAGAGAGTCAGATGGGGACAAGAGAGAAGCCATCAAAAGCAGATATAGTAAGAGGAAGTTCAGAAAAGAAAGAGAGAGAAAGGGGCAAAGAGAGGCGAGAGAGAAAAAGAGAAGGCAGCAAAGAAGAACACAGAAAAGAAAGATGAGCAGTGGAGCAAAGAGAGAGAGGGGTGGAGGTAGAGATAGAGGGAGTGACCTAACCCTAAACCCTAAACCCTAACCCGTCATCTTTTTCCTAGTAGATCAATAAATAAATAAATAATTCATTAGTCAAGAGTGGTTCCCTTTGATTATGTTAGACTTATAGGAAATAATACATGAAAGAAATGTTTTGATCAAGGAAAGAAACGAAATCAACAGAGTTAATGTCTCTGTTGTTCACATTTACAAAATGGCGTCCGTTTCCATACCTGTCGCAAATGTCTAATATCAAGCAATTCTGAAATTTGATTGAATCTAGAGAGAAAAGAAAAACTTTGCGCGCGTGTCAGATTTCAATTGAATAAATATATATTTCGGATTAATCTTATATTATGCAACGGAAAATATATTGTTTATATATATATATATATATATATATAATATATATATAAGATATATGATATATATATAATAGTATATATATATATTATATATATATATATATTTGTATATTTGTTTTTAGCGAAAACAACATTATCTCATTGACAATGAACAGAAAAGAAAACATTTTATTTTTTCTTTTTTTGTCGAATTAATCTTTTATTAACAAAAGAACGAAGATCGCTACTTCTTCCGTCATCTATAAAAGTTATCATCTGTATTGTACAAGATTGGAGTGGGGGTAGAATTAACTCTTAACTGAACCTCGGAAAGGCTTTTCCTTGTTTTCATATTAAATGTTCTAAAACTCGCCAATTTGGCTCGTAATCTTTGCATTTCATATGTGCAAATACTCTGAGAAAGAAATGAATCCAAGTATCCTCCTCCAGTATGGAAAATAATTTTAGCATTTGTTTTTCCTGTGACTTTTTTACCTGTGATATTTTTTACTGGATTTGGAAAAAAAATATTATGGAGATTCTATCAATTATATCATTGAACAGAATGTTTTAAAAAATCCCTTATTCGGACATCTAATTAAAACAAGAATTGTAAAATGTTATAGAATCTTGTCGCAAACTGACAAACTCTGAAAAAATGACACAAACACACACAACACACACACATATATAAATATATATATATATATATATTATATAATATAAATTATTGGATCCTTTCCGTCCACCAAGGACGATGGCGTAGTGTCCAAAAAATTAAAAATTTTAAAAATTAAAAAAAAATTGAAATTCATCTGCATCTGGTCAAGTGACTCAGCAGGCCAATTCTGAGTTACGTCTTTGTGCACTGAATTCTGGGGCTGCTGGCTTTTCTCTCTCTTTCTGGCTCTTTTTTTTTTTTTTTTGTCGAGGCTACTCTCCTCTCTGTCTCGCCCCCTCCATGCCTTGCTTAACGTTGAGGCGCCAGGCGCTCTATCATTTTTGCATCTACCTCTTTGTTTAATATTAATTATTATTATTATTATTATTATTATGCAGATCGTGTTCTGTCTGTAACCGAAACTATTTCACAATTCCCAATTATTTACGTTTATTTCTCAATATTAATTAAATAATCATTTTTAAATCTTCATTAGCATCTTATTTATTAACAGTGTTTGGTATCAAGGTCTAGCTTAGATAGATATGGCTCAGAATAGCCCATTTATTAATGTGTTTAAAATCCAGTGATGTGTGCAATATATTCTTCAGAAATAGATGTTGACATAGTATACGATGCAATAATTTGCATACCGGTTTTAACAAAACTGTGTTTAATAAATAATTACTGTTTTATTGATTTTTTATTATTTTTTTGTTTTCAAACGAATAAAAAGCAATCCGGTGTATAATTCTATATTGAAAACAATTAGAATAAAAGTAAAATAAGTGTAATCTTTTTTTTTTTGGGGGGGGGGTATTTATTTCCCATTAGTCTTTCTAATTCATAAATATTCAATTATATTAAAAGTTGAATACTTGTGCCGAGGGTACAGTTTTTGCTAGTATTGATAATATAGTGTTTTATACTTATAAGTAAATAGTGCTCCATATTGTTGATAGATATTAGATTGATATATTCAATAATGAACCTTATATATATATATATATATATATATATATTATATATATTATGTATGTGTGTGTGTGTGTGTGTGTGTGTGTGTAAAGTTGGGTAGGCGCTTGGTTATTGACAGTTCCTCGCCTATGCTAATTGTTTTGAAAAAGATAAAATTGTCAGTAATCAAGGGCTATTAACATCATGTCCACGCTAACCTCACTTTATATATATATATATATATATATATATATATCTTATTATAATGGAGATTGTGTGTTTTTTCTGTCTGTAACCGAAACTATATTCCTAATCAAGTCACAATTCTCTTCGTTATTGACATCACATTCTCCATGATTTTATTTTTTTAAACCTCAATTATTAATAAAATTGTCTTACATTATTAATACTGTTAACTATGTCTACATACTACACATGCAATTATTTTATATATACCAAAAATAGCGGTTTACAGTGTGAACGGGAAGGCTAATTTGCATATTAATATTAAAAATCGAATTTAATAAATATGTGCTTAGTATTATTGATTTCTAACTGTTTGGTTTTATTTTAATGAATATAAGCAAAAATCTCTTCAATGAATCTAAAATGAAATCCATTAACAAGATAAAATAACTGTCATTTTATTATTTACTTCCTCTTTTAACTAAATACTTAAATTAGAAAAATAACAATGAAAGACGAGAGTGATGGAAGAGTAAGTTTCAGTAGTTCCATTTTTTATTATACTCTCTCTGTTTCAAATCTTTTTTATCTGTATTCTTATTTAGTTTCATTAGCCTTTCTAATTTAATACAATATTTATTACATTAAAACTTAAATACTTGCACCAGAGGGTGCATATAATTTTGCTAGTATATATATATATATATATATATCTATATATATATATATATATATCATGTCTTTATTACAAAAAAGACTACAGGAAAATGTTTTTTATATTCAGTAATTAGTTTATTCTTGATAAATTTAAAAATGGAGTGTACTTCACCTAAAAATGTCTCTATCAAATTTTTACTGTTTTGTTGTTTATAATATTAACGCTCCTACCTTATCGTTTTTTTAACGAACATTTCCAATTCTTTTGCGTGTGTCTATAAAATTAAATTTTTACAAGTTAGCGATTTTTTTTTTTTTTTTATCCTTTTTTTTTTTTCATCGTCTTGGTGTCGATCTCCGGTCGAAATTGCGTGGTATATTTCTACCTAATGAATACTTTTCATTGAAAAGGCATTACTTTCGTTTCGATAAAAGTCAGTACTTTTTTTTTAGAATATGTTCAGAATCGTGAAGTAAAATATACACAACAAAGAATGACGTCACAAAGTGTTGCGTACAAGATGGAAACTATTTTTGGACTTGAATGAAAAAAAAAAGAAGACGATATTATAAAATACAATAGGAATTTTTTTTAGTATGCACTATTTTGATAAAGTAAAATACATTTTTTCAGTAGACTTGCTTTTTTATGGTCAGGTTTGTGGTGGGTCTGGATCAGTTAACTTAAAGTTAAAGTTAAGAGAGTTTTTTTCATTATATAAGTTGCTCAGCGTCTTCAATTAAACTTCAATGCTTTTAGTGCAAGTTTAGCTCAGTCGGTAGAGCGTCCGCCTAGGAACCACAAGGTTCCTGGTTCGATACCAGATGTATCATACATCAAAATGAAACTGGTTCTCTGTGGATCACATCTTCTCCACATATGTATATACGAGGGTTAGTAAAAAAAAAAAGTAATGCAATTTTGTTTTGGACAGGTATAATTACCAACACAGGAACATGTATCATACATCAAAATGAAGCTGTTCCTTATTGGATCACATCCCTACTTCTCTACATAGCCACCGTTTCTCTCAATAGCAATGTTCCACCTTCGAATGAGAGCATAAATCCCTGCCCATAAAATTATATTCACTGTTCTTTGAGCCACCTCTTCACTACAGATTTCACTTACTCGTCACTGGAATACTATTTGCCTCAGACTATCATCTCTTCGGCCCCATGAAAGAGGGTTTGAGAGGTTAGCATTATTCCAGTGACGAGGAAGTGAAATCAGTAGTAAAGAAATGGCTCAAAGAACAGTCAACAGAATTTTACGGGGCAGGGATACAACCTTTCATTCGAAGGTAGAACATTGCTATTGAGAGAAAGGGTGACTATATGGAGGAGTAGGGATATGATCCACAGAGAACCAGCTTCATTTTGATGTATGATACATGTTCCTGTTTTGGTAACTATAGCTGTCCTAAACAAAATGGCATTTTTTTTACTCAACCTCGTATATTTAAGCGTAACCACTGGGGTTTTCTTAAATCATCTTCAATTACTTTAATCTTTTCATGGCGTGAAAGTAGCCATTTCATCCTAATAGCTCAATCACAATTACATCAGCCTCCAAGCGTATACAAAACCATCTTGTTAAACAAATAGGATATATATATATATATATATATATATATATATATATATATATATATATATAGTGAAATAATTAGAGTAGATCTTCTTCAGGCTTTTGTTGATATAAGGAAAAGTACAAATTTATCACAGAGTAATAAGGAGACTGTGATCGGTTTGTTTACAATGTTTTGAATGGAAAGTTAGCGTTCTTAGAAACAGATTCGAAAATTTATGAGACGCTTAGGATAAACGGTTTTGAAGGATGGTCGAACATTTTTTATGTTGCGTGTGTGTGTATGTGAGAAAGAGGGAGGAGAAAGAAGGAGAGCGTGTGTATGGAAATGTGAGTAGATTAATCGTTTTTTATTTGGGTGTCCGTGTGCGCGTTTGTATATATATATATATATATATATATATATATATAGTGAAAAATATGAAAAACACAGGTTCGTAATAACGAGTTTTTTCAAATTTTTCACTATATTACATACTGTCGGATTCACTTCCATATTTTCTCTTCGCACACAACACACACACACACACACACACACACACACACATATATATATATATATATATATATATATATATACATACATAGATGAACTTTCATTAAAAGTAGGAAAAAAAGAAAAAAAAGATAGATAGATAGATAGAAAGATTTTCAGTGAAATAGAAAGATAGATTAATAAATTTTCAATAAAAGATAGGTAAATAGATTTCTTAAAAATCTATAGATAAATAAAATCATTTTTCAGTGAAAGAATAGATACATACATAGATTTTTGTTAATAATATATATATAATAATATATAATATATATATATATATATATATATATATATATAATATAGATAGAGAGAGAGAGAGAGAGAGAGAGATTCAGAGGTTGATAGATAATAGATAGATAGATAGAGTAGAAGATAGGTTGATAAAATTGATAGATAGATGGATAGATTTTCAGTAAAATATAGATAGATAGACAAATAGATATATACATACATACATACATACATACATATGAACAGATGTATATAGACAGATAGATAAATAGATAGATTTTCAGTAAAAGGTTGATAAATTGATAGATAGGTGGATAGGTTTTCAGTAATAGATAGAGAGAGAGATAAATAGATACATACATACATACATACATACTTATGAACATAGATAGATAGATAGATAGATAGATAGATTCTCTTTTTGCTATTTCTTTTAACTCTCCATGATTATTTCCTGGTAATATTGATCCCTTCTATCATATATCTTGACGTGACCTTCAATCCCATCATTGCATTCACAGTTCCTTCAATGGCCGCCGACTGCAACGTTTCTTTGTATTTACAAGGTGGTGGCTAAAAATAATTTTCGCTCCCTGAATCAGAATCAGTTGGGGGGGACGTGGGTAATCTTTCGCCTTAAATTCCCAGACTTTTGTCTGTAAACGATTGGCTGAAAGTCGGTAAGATAACTGGCTTTTTATTTCATATAGTAGTAAAAATTAATTTTCACATTGTAGAGATTTCCCCGGGTAAAAAATCTTTTTAAAAACAAAACATTGACTGTATCGTGATGGTTTTGCAGTTATTCGAAAGCTAACAACAAATAAATATATTTAAACTTACTTCAATTCTAGAGGTTTATTATAGACCAAAACAATGACTAATAATATAAATGCCCTTAAGAGTCAAGTTTGAGGGACCTAAAAGTCTTATGGAGAGGGACATTAAGGATAGCTGGTATCTTCTATTAATTAATTAATCAAAATAAAAAATTAAGAACTTACTTCAATTCTTGAGGTTTATTATATACCAAACAATGAGGAGTCATAACATGATGACTAACAATATAAATGCCCTTCCTATATTAAGAGTCAAGTTTGAGGGACCTAAAAAGTCTTATGGAGAAGGATATTAAGGATAGCTGGTATCTTCTATTAATTAATTATTCAAAATAAAAAATTATGAACTTACTTCAATTCTAGAGGTTTATTATATACCAAAACAATGACTAATAATATAAATGCCCTTAAGAGTCAATTTTCAGGGGCCTAAACGTCTTATGGAGAGGCACATTAATGATAGCTGGTATCTTCAATTAATTAATTAATTAATCAAAATAAAAAATAAAGAAGTTACTTCAATACTTGAGGTTTATTATATACCAAAACAATGGTTAACAATATAAATGTCCTTCCTATATAAAGAGTCAACTTTGAGAAACCTACCAGTCTAATAGAGAGGGTAATTAAAGACATCTGGTATCTTCTATTTGAGTATATCCACTCGGAGATAGATTGAGATCGAATAAAGGGTTGGGAGATGACTCCCGATTACGACAAGAAGGTTCCCGAGTTCGAGAAGGCTCATGAGTCCGACAGGAAATACCTTTTAGTTTGTTGTAATATTTTTTTCTTTTCCAAATTTCATTTTTGTTAGGTATAATCAAAAATTGATACCTTCCGATCAATCGGCAGGTCACGTCAAGCCCTAGCGCCTATACGATTTTCCCAACCCTATTGCCCTTATGGCAAGCCCCAACCCCTTTTTATCATATGGGTGCTAGAAGGCGGTGGCTACGGGTCTACATGTCCTGAGAATGACGTTAAACTATCTGATGGTGAGGTTCCAGTTTTGGAGGTTTGGGGAATGTGGAGCACCCCTTTCATCACCATTGCTCCCTGGTCCACTCTGACCCGGAGTGGTAGTACCTGTTAGGGTCCCATCTATGGGTTAAATAGAAAAATGTATTTATAAAAAAATTGTATTATCCATTAAGAATTGATTTATTTCAAAACTTTATCGGCATTAAATGACCCACTGAGGTAAAACAAAACAAACAAAACCAAACAAAAATTGATACCTTTATTCTCATATGAATTATTACTTCGTGGGGTACGAGAACACATCAAATGTTTTTAGGGGTGTGAGTTATAAAAAAGGATAGAAACCACTGAGCAGGCTAGAGCCGGAGTACCCTAAATATCCCAGAGATCGACGATCATACGGTCTTTTTTTCAACCAGCTTTAAATTCGATCATATGAACATCTGATCTCTCTGATAAGATAAACGAGAATTATTCCAGTCTGTCGCAGTTTCAGTGTTACTGTATGGCTGCACCACTTGAACTCCTATGAAATGCTTAGAGAAAAGGCTAGATAGTTACTACACAATGATGGTGTGTGCTGTCTTGGAAAAATCTTGGAAGCAGAACCCCACAAAAACTATCTAATTAAAACAAACAAGACATGCTGGACATTGCAGGAGAAGCAGAGACAAATACATGAGAGACGCTATCATGTGGACGACAACACATGGACACACTACTGCAGGCCGACCAGCAAAAACTTACATCATCCAACTCTATGTGGATTGTGGTTGCCGTGCGTGAGACATGTTAGGACTGATGACTGATAGGGAAGGTTGGCGAGAAAGAGTCATGGGTAACTGCGTTGGTAGAGCGACCTGATAAGGATGATGAAAACAGCATGATTTTGAGGGTTCGTTTTCAAAACAGGCTTACGTTCTTCCTTGGAATATTTGCACTAAAAAAACTATCAATCTATCTATCTATCTATCTGTCTGTTTGTCAAAATAGAAGTTATTACAGGTGCAACTTTCATCCGCTTTCAAAACAGATATATTCTCCCTTGGAATATTTGCACTAAAAATCTATCATCTATCTATCTATCTATCTATCTATCTATCTGTCTGTCTGTCTATCTATTTATCTATCCATCTGTCTGTCTGTTTGTCAAAATAAAAGTTATTACAGGTGCAACTTTCATGCGCTTTCAAAACAGACTTATATTCTCCCTTGGAATATTTGCACCAAAAATCTATCTATCTATCTATCTATCTATTTATCTATCCATCTGTCTATCTGTTGTCAAATTAAAAGTTATTACAGGTGCAACTTTCATCCGCTTTCAAAATAGACTTATAGTCTCCCTTTGTTTATTTGCAACAAAAATCTATCTATCTATCTATCTATCTATCTATCTGTCTATCTGTCTGTCTGTCTGTCTGTATATCTATCTATCTATCTCTCTGTCAATCTATCTATCTATCTATCCATCTGCCTATCTGTTTGTCTGTCTGTCAAAATAAAAGTTATTACAGGTGCAACTTTTATCCGCTTTCAAAACAGACTTATGTTATCCCTTGCAAAATATGCACCAAAAATGCATCTATCTATCTCTCTGTCTATCTATCTATCTATCTATCTATCCATCTGTCTATCTATTTGTCAAAATAAAAGTTATAACAGGTGCAACTTTCATCCGCTTTCAAAACAGACTTATATTCTCCTTTGGAATATTTGCACTAAAAATCTATCTATCTATCTATCTATCCATCCATCCATCTATCTATTTATCTATCTATCTACCTGTCTGTCTGTCTGTCTGTCTGTCAAAATAAAAGTTATTACAGGTGCAACTTTTATCCGCTTTCCATAAGATTGTTCGAATATTTCTACCTTAACCGCTCTCTCCTCATTTCCCCAATGGCTTCTCTCGATTTCCAATACATCTTTGCAATAATCAATCGATCATTCTGTTGTTGGGGGATTTTTAAATCCCTATTGAAATTACTCCATCACCTCAAATGCCCAAGGCCACGGAACCAAAAATACCGGCCACCCTCACTTCATATCAATTTATTCTGGCTGGGATTCTAGAAGCGTAAAGAAAAGCAGAGGGAAACACAGGAAATGTCGATGAATGCTACAGCAATGAATGACTGCTAGAATCTTTTACAAAATGGCGGACTCAGATTCGCTCTTACGATGAGGGCTTTGTCCCGATCGAGATATTTTTTTTAATAATCATGTGACCATTAAGCCGACGCCCCACCACACACACCCCAGTCACTTCGCAAAGTCTTTCTTTTCATAATTTAGTCTACTGTAAAAGGGGGCATAGAATATGACTTAAGAGAAGATATATTTCTCAAAATTGGGCAGACGATGCCAAAGGAACCGTTACTTAGTAAATTGATTTCATTTCGAAAAACTTTTTAATAGATCGAGTACTATTCTTGCAGAAGTTTAATAAGAGACTAAAAATACTATTTCTTCTTCTTCTTCTTCTTCTTCTTATTATTATTATTATTATTATTATTATTATTATTATTATTGATAAGTTTCTGACCGCCATCCTTGGCGAGTTGAAAAGGACTTAAAGTAAGTAAGTCCTGAACTATGGAATCCTTTGGTAAGTGAATAAGTCCTGGGTTATGGAATCCTACGTAGTGCCAAAAGGTTCAGTGATATAATCCTATGCTCCGTCGTCCACGAAGGTTCGAAGCAGTGTGCGTAGGTATGACCAGAACAGCCGATATAAATATTATAACAGCAGCAGAGTACTGCCAGTGATTGGCCAAGAGCTTGGTCACATGGTTATCGTCGAGTCTATAAATAGTGGTGGGCTTTTAACACACGCCTTATATACAAGAATTTCAACACACCCCCTTTTTTATATAAGGCGGGTAATTCCATTCAGAAATATTACATCATTTTATTCAGGAATATAAAGTTACAATCATTTCATTAAATGTACTAGCAAATATATGCACCCTCCGGGTGCAAGTATTTAAGTTTTAATGTAATGAAATATCGTATTAAATTAGAAAGTCTAATAAGAAGGCAGATAAAAAGATATGTAACAGAGTGGGGGTATAAAATATAAAATAGAAATGAAACTTACTCTTCCATCACTCCCGTCTTTCATTGCTGAATTTTACTTATTTAACTATTTAGTTAAATTAGGAAATAAAGAATAAAATGACAGTTATTTTTTCTTGTTAATGGATTTCATTTAAGATTCATTGGAGAGATTTTTGCTTATATTCATTAAAATAAAACCAAACAATTAGAAATCAATAATACTAAGCACATATTTAATAAAATCACATTTTTAATATCAATATGCAAATTAGCCTTCCCATTCACACTGTAAACCGCTATTTTTGTATATATAAATACAATTGCATGTTAATTGTATGTAGATATGGACAGCACTAATAAAAAGGTGAAGCAATTTTATTAATAATTGAGGTTTAAATATAAATAGAATCATGGAGAATGTGATGTAAATAACGAAGGGAATTGTGACTTGAGTAGTAATATAGTTTCGGTTACAGACAGAAAAACACACAATCTCCATTATAATAAGATATAAGGCGTTTTAACACATGCCTTATATACAAAAATCTCAACAATTATTATTATTATTTACTCCTTTTGAGTTTTCACATCAGCATTAGCTGATGGTCTTTCACTGGCGTCTGAGTGACAGCAAGTCTCCTCAGGTCTCCAGGACTCTTCTGGGTATTCTGGCAGATTGTAGCAGTGCAGTGTTCTGAATGGTTTCAATCCTTTCTCTGATTTCCAAACTTTCCAAACCCTTTTCTAATCCTTATGAGACTGTTCCAAGTGCACCAACTACAATTGGTATCACTTTCACTTTCATATTCCATAACTTTTTCAGTTCTCTGGCAAGGTCCAGATATTTTGTTAAATTATTATTATTATTATCATTATTATTATTATTATTATTATTATTATTATTATTATTATTAAGAATAACATTATTCAGCCTAGTTTTTAAAAAAGAGTGAGTTGTAAAATGTTCCATTGACAATATAGATGTGTGTGTGTGTGTCTGTGTGTGTGTCTGTGTGTGTCTGTGTGTGTGTGTGTTGAAAGATAAATGGAAAGAAAATGTTGTATGGATAAAAGTTATTTATTGGAATGCCGACACGTGTTTCGACCAGGATTTTCTCCTTGTATACATTGTATTTTATTCACTGTTGTTTTAAATACAAAATCCAATAAATAATAATAATAGAGAAGCATAAAATGTAACAATACAATCTATAGAAAGGCAAACTCTTGGTCGAAACACAAGTCGGCATTCCAATAAATATTTTTGATCCACACAACATTTTCTTTCTATTTATCTTTCAACATAATTGTAGGATTCACATCCATTTTTCAACTTACACACACACACACACACACACACACACATATATATATATATATATATATATATTTGGGAGATTATGTGCTTAATTAAAGTCATACCTAATTTGTTAATTAATTATTATAATTAAATGAATTAGGCGTACATATCGGTTTAAATGTAAAGCGTAAACAAATCGAGAAAAAGTCGATCTCTGTATGTACATTTCAGCCTATTAGGCCTCATCAGCAGAGCTATAGACAGGGCAGTGCTTTGTACGGGATTCGAACCCTACCTGTCAGGCTGACAGGCGGACACTCTAACCATTACTCGATTTGTTTACGCTTTACATTTAAACCGATATGCACGCCTAATTCATTTAATTATAATTAATTAATTAACAAATTAGGTATGACTTTAATTAAGCACATAATCTCTCAAAAATTGTCGGCCTTCGCCATTTCAAACACATTGTTTGTTCACTTCATATATATATATATATATATATATATATATATATATATGTAGTTAAGAATTAATGGGAAAATGAATGAATGAAATAAAAATGAATGAGATGAGTGGAGTAAATTTTAAAAAATCCTTTCCAAGGGACCTCTCTGAAAAGTTTTTAAAAAAATGATAAAATAATAAAAAGATTTTTTATTCTTTATTATTTATTTATTTATTTATTTTTTACTTTTGAGAGGAGTCCCTTGGAAAGTATTTTTTTTATTTATTCCACTCATCTCATTCATTTTTATTTCATTCATTCCTTTTGCCATTAATTCTTAACTAAATAATTTAGAAGCATACGCGAAAACTTTTATAATATATATATATATATTATATATATTATATATATATATATATATATATATACTAGCAAGTATATGCACCCTCCGGGTGTAAGTATTTAAGTTTTGATATAATAAAATATCATATTAAATTAGAAAGGCTAATGAAACTGACTAAGAATGCAAATAAAAAGATCTGCAACAGAGGGGGTATAATCGAAAAATAGAACAACTTTGAAACTAACTATTCCATCATTTTCCATTACTCCCCTCTTTCATTGGTAAATTTTCCTAATTTAACTATTTAGTTAAAATAGGAAGTAAAGGATAATATTACAGTTATTTCTTCTTGTAAATAAATTTCTTTTAAGATTTATCCACGAGATTTTTGTTTATATTTCTTAAGATAAAACCAAACAATTAGAAATCAATAATACCAAGCACATATTTATTAAAATAAAATTTAAAATATCAATATGCAAATTAGCCTTCTCGTTCAAACTGTAAACCGCTATTTTGTTGTATATATAAATACAATTGCATGTTATTAGTACGTAGATATGATCAACAGTATTAATAATGTAAAACGATTTTTATTAATAACTGAAGGTTTAAAAGAATGAAATCATGGAGAATTTGACGTAAATAATTAAGGGAATTGTGACTTGAGTAGTAATATAGTTTCGGTTACAGACAGAAAAACACACAATCTCCATTATAATAAGGTATATATATATATATATATATACTGCGCCCCCACCCCCGCCAATAATGGGGGGGGTAAGTGACCTTCATCATGCTGGTTGGATCAAAAATGGTATGTCCGAAAAGGAGAAAAGTATAAAATTGTTTTTGTATACAAAGAGCAGGACGGAATCTGTTGATGAGGAGGGTAGCCAGTTGCAATTCATTGGATGGGGATGCCAAAATCGAGAACATTTCGGGCTTATAAGCTGCAGCACAATCAGGATTGTCCGACAGGTGTCGCCCAATGGCAGAGGGGGAATATGAATGACTTGGTGGAGAAGAGTGGTCAAAGTTGTTGTTACAGATAAACGATGGAATGTGTTGGTTTATTCTGACCTCCAATCTTTGAGTAGTGCGCCCAATGTAGCAAACATCGCATTTGCATTGGAATTTATAGATTAAGTACCTTTTATATATATATATATATATATATATATATATAATTTTAAAAAATAAGTGTTGTTTTTTGAGAATAACGTTACTCCTTCCCCTGGCGCAGAAAATCATCAAAATGAAATGGTCGCTTTGAACAGAAAGTTAATCTGAATTGATAATTGTCGTGGGGTTTTAAGGGGTCAAATAAGAACAAAACGATGGATAACAAATGTAGGAAAATGTATTAACAAAAGAGTAGACAATTACAGTACAGAGAAGTGGGAATTACGTCTGACAAATAGAGTTATGAGCTGACTCGCATTGGCTTACTCTCAAGCCATAATTGTCCCTGTTACTTATAGTAACCGTCGGCGCATTCCATTAGTCTATAGAGTATATCACCTATAACACCCCCCTCCTAAGATTTCACTCCACAGGAGTCTTAATATTTTTTTTTCTCTTTTTTAGGTTCGATTACTTCACGAAGTTCTTTTTAGAGTCTTTTCGGAGATCCTTAATCATCTCTTCCAAGTTTTGTGTCGGTAAAAAAACGATAGTTGTGCGTGAAGTCTTTTGAATCCTGTTTCGCTGGTGTTGTAGTTGTAAACGATAACCTGCGTAAGTTACTTCGAATCCTCGGTCGCCAGTTGTTGTGGAGCTGCTTGTGGAGTAGGTAAGCTAAATGTGTCGTATATGACATCAATTAATATGTTATCTTTTTTAAAAAACTTTTTTAGTGATATGTGTTATTTCGTGTATCCCAAAAAATAACCGTTACACTTCCTTTCTTTATTAAGAAAGATATACTGTTCTATGTCTGTCTGAAGATGTTTGTAGCTAAAAAAAAAAAAGTTTATCTCTCTTTATCTCGGTAGTGCGCCCAATGTAGCAAACATCGCATTTGCATTGGAATTTATAGATTAAGTAACTTTTATATATATATTATATATATATATATATATATATATATATATATATATATAAAACAAAACAAACAAAAAATTCATTTAGGAAGAAATGCCATAGCTGTACTGCTTCAGTTCAATTCTTTTGATAAAGAGGTATTACCTCGAAAATTCAAGAATATTAAAAAAATACAGGTCAACACACAACACCATTGTTACCGTATTATTATTTTTTATTTATTCCAAACTGCATTGTGATAGCCTTCTAAATCAACCTGCTAACCAATACATACACAATGCTTCAAGCAAATTATGAAACTCTCTTATATATATATATATATATATAATATATATATATATATATATATATATATATATATGTGTGTGTGTGTGTGTGTGTGTGGTGTGTGAAGAGAGGAAGTAAATCCGACGGTATGTAATATATCAAGAAAAATGAAAAAACACAGGTTTAAATGGGTTAAGTGGTGAGTTTATTGGCCGTTTAACCCATTTAAACCTGTGTTTTTTCATTTTTCTTGATATAATACATATATATATATATATATATATATATATATATATATATATATATATATATCATTAAAAAAAATAAGTGTTGGTTTTGAGAATAACGTTACTCCTTCTTCCTCTGGCGCAGAAAATCATCAAAATGAAATGGTCGCTTTGAACAGAACGTAAATCTGAATTGTTATGTTATCTTTTTTTTGTAACTTTTTTAGTTATACTAGCACATAAATGCACCCTCCGTAGGGTGCAAGTATTTAAGTTTTAATATAATAAAATATCATGTTAAATTAGAAAGGCTAATGAAACTGAATAAGTATGCAGATAAAAAAAAAATTGGAACAGAGGGGGTATGATTGAAAAATAGAACAACTTTGAAACTATCTCTTCCATCATTTTCCATTACTCCCGTCTTTCATTGGTAAATTTTCCTAATTTAACTATTTAGTGAAAATAGTAAGTAAAGAATAAATTTACAGTTATTTCTTCTTGTTAATGGATTTCTTTTAAGATTTATATCCGAGATTTTTGCTCATATTCATTAGGATAAAACCAAACAATTAGAAATCAGTAATACTAAGTATATATTTATTAAAATCAATTTTGTAAGATCAATATGCAAATTAGCCTTCTCATTCACACGGTAAACCGCCATTTTTTGTATATATAAGTACAATTGCATGTTATTAGTATGTAGATATGGTCAACTGTATTAATAATGTAAAACAATTTTATTAATAATTGAGGTTTCAATAAAATAAAATCATGGAGAATATGATGTAAATAACTAAAGGAATTGTGACTTGTATAGTAATATAGTTTCGGTTACAGACAGACAAATCCACAATCTCCATTATAATAAGATGTGTTGTTTCGTGTATCCCAAAATCTAACCGTTACATTTCCTTTCTTTATTAAGAAAGATATACTGTTCTATGTCTGTCTGAAGATGTTTGTAGCTAAAAAAAAAAAAGAAAAAAAGTTTATCTCTCTAAAAGGAAATGTTGTAATTTTATATCTAAATTAGAAGAAATGAATTTCCATTTAAATCAGAGACACCGGAACGAGCTAATAGCAATCACTTACTTTCTAGACTTTAGTCATATATCTTGGTTAGTAATTTTCTCTCTCCTTCATCGTCATCTTCTTAGGACCAAATTGAGCTAAATGGGTTTGTTTCATGTTTGGAGTCCGTGCGTGTATCCTAATTGTGTCAGTTATCAGTGTTTAAAGCAATGGTTTTGTCTTGAAGAAGAAATTATTCTTAACACTTTCCAGATTTTATTTATTTGTACATTTTACCAATTTTAATAGCGCCGGGTTTGCTCAGTCGGTAGAGCGTTCGGCTAGAAGCGACAAGCTTCCTAGTTCGATACCGGCTCCTCGCCAACTCAGCGTATGAGTAGCACAGGGATCTGTGCGGTAAAGTAAGAAGCTGATAGTAGGTGTGGCGCTCCACCTCAGACGCGAAAAAAACAATCTCCTTCCTCTAGCGCTAGTGAAAAGGAGATAGACTCTCTCGCCGATTGGCTGATACCGACTTTAGGACACCCCGACGACTTTACTGTTTACTTTTACCAATTTTAAAGGCATGGGCTGCTGTAGACACATTATCGATCATATGGACATTTGATCTCTGTGATAAGATAAAGCGAAAAATCTTCCAGGTAGTAACCGTTTCAGTGCTACTGTATGGCTGCACCACTTGGACTCCAATGAAACGCTTAGAGAAAAGGCTAGATAGTAACTACACAATGATGGTGCGTGCTGTCTTGGAAAGATCTTGGAAGCAGAACCCCACAAAAACAGCTATATGCTCACTTGCCTCTTATCTCACAAACTATCACACACACACACACACACATATATATATATATATATATATATATATATATATATATATAATATATATATATATATATATATAGAGAGAGAGAGAGAGAGAGAAATTACCTTAGAGAATATGGCCAGACAATACCTTTTTAATTAGTCTATCATCTTTATTTAAACTTATATTAATTAAAGACTGTCGCCTAAATACTCAGTAATTTGATGAGATAGACATTTTTAGTTTATATGTTTGAATTCTGTTTGTTATCAGTTTACTTAACTTTCTTAAGTGCCAAGATTGAACTCTCTCCTCTTCGGGACAGCAAACAGTACATATGGGTTAGATATCGCGTCTCTACCTTTTATGTGGGAAGGGGGTTTCGCCCCCAGCCGCCATAAGTAAGTGACATTCCTTCATGGACAATATATATAGAGAGAGATACATACCGATATACATACATAGATAGAGAAAGAGAAAAAAGGTTGTGACTTATATGCTTTTTTTGATAGACCATAACATACATTTTTACTATATATATATATATATATATATATATATATATATATATATATATATATATATATATATATATTGGATTATCTAGGTATAAGACACCACTGATATTTATGATTATGTGAAAAATTGACCAATCAGAAACGGGCACAGAAAAGTATCGTCGATAGCTGTCATCGAATCAATTGCTAATTTGACTCTCTGCCACAAGGAATACTACAGACTAGGATTACAAGGAGATTTACTAATACTACACTCTTTTCTGCCTAGGATTTCAAGTGTAGCGATTGTCTGCCCCTGTTTGGTCTGGAAGAGTTATCTTCCTTGTTTTCAGGTTTTGACCGCTAGGGTGCTGACTATTTAATAAGGGAAACGCCAAGCTTGAACTCTCTTTTCTCCGGGACAGCAAACAGCACGCATGGGTTAGATATTGCGTATATACCTTTTATGTGGGGGGCTTCTCCCCCCAGCCGTCATAAGTAAGTGACATTTCTTCATGGAATCTCCATCACTTCTACGGGACGAAAGCCTACGTCCTACTATCTTTATAATACATTTATGTATCTTCTTTATACCCCTCTTCTTCATTGTGTCATTATATATTCATTATGTATCTCTTTTGTGTATACCTTTTGATGTGTATATGTATTCCTGTTAAAGGTAGTTGTATGTGCTCATGCATTAAAGTCTGTTTGTTACACTTCACTGCTTCTTTGACGGAATATTATTTGTACTAATAGGTACCCACATTGGAAGGCCATCTAAGCCTTCCAGCCAAATATAATACCCCTTTAAACCTGTTACATACACAAATATAGATATCTCCCGATTCACTAACTCAGCAATTCAATTCGCACACATACCGCAATAAAGTTATATACTCGCCAACAAAATAAAATATAAGTTGCTGATGCTAAACGGAAGTTTACTCAATGGTAGCCTAAAACGAAGTGACCAAATTAACACGATTCTACGCATAGGCTCCAGATGAACTTCCGTTTGAAAAACAAGTATTCCTAAACAATAAAGAAAATAATTTTGTAAATAAAATTCGCATTCTCATCCAATCCGAACGTGAAATGAAAATGATCTCAGTTGATCCGATTTTGGGTCCCGACATCCTATATAAAGTCGGCTTTGAAAAGCCGATAAGCCAGAGATACCCGGGACAGCCGAACAGTCCACATCACAAAGGAAGCCGGCGGCACGAAATTCTACAACTCAGGTCGACCGACCTATATCTCTCACCTACACCCTAACCTCATGACCCTTACTGCCGACCGACTCTTAAAGGGGCAACCTCATACAATAACAAGAGTATACCAACTATGACACACGATACCGACCCGCTATCGACTTCAGAATACTAAAATACAAGACGCTGCCCACCTAACCAACACCTTACCACTACCACTGGTTCATCTGCCCACTTCTCCACCTACACTACAACTGATTCGGCCAACGGACATTTCACTGACTTTATTATTCACGTTATAACTATCACCAAAAATATCCTTTAAAATTAATTTCTATCTTTTCCTCGCTTTTCATGTTCCCTTTTCCAATACAATTTTGAAACTTAAAATCTGTGTTTGTTTTTCCTTGCCACCATACGCTTCATACTAACCCTGTTTATATCAAACCTAACACGTTCATTCCTTTGCCACAGCTAACTTAATTGTCTTTGTTATTTTCTTATAGTAAAAAAATGGTCAACTTACCGGTAGGCCAAGCCATGCCAATGAATTATGAAAAATAAAGTCTGAGCCACGTGAATTTGTTTTAACACCTACTCTGAACGCTGATTGGCTTTAGCCAGTTCTTTTTTCTGTTAACATTGAACAAGACACAGGTGGCGCATTAGTGTTTGATCATCTCTAATGGGATCTAACTGGCGAGGGGTTATTATGTTGAAAGACCCGAAACCCCCTAATGAACCAGTAAATAATAACATAACTGACGACGCTACCCGGTGCTGTTTAATCAGGCGTATCTCAAACACTTCATTGCTTCCTTCATTTTTTTCCTTTCTTTCTTCATAGTTTCTTTTTTCTTCTTTCCTTCATCCCTTCCTCGTTTCTCACATTTCTGTCTTTCTTTCCTACATCGTTTAAATTTTCTTTCATTTCTTCCCGCCCAACTTCTTTTTCCTTCCTTCTCTCTTCTTCAACGTTCTATGATTTCTTTCTTCTAATTCCATAACGTTATAATTTCTCTACTCCCTTCTTTCCTTCCTTCCTTCATTCATTCATACATTTATTCCTTGTTTGTTCCTTATCTGTCTTCTTCTTTTTCATGTCTGTCTGTCTTACTTATTCTCCTCTTCTCTCTCTCTCCTCTCTCTCTCTCTCTCTCTCTCTCTCTCTCTCTCTCTCTCTCTCTCTCTCTCTGCCAATGGTCTGTGATTTCTTTCTTCACACGCGGTTCATAATCTTCCTACCTAATTTCTTTCCCATTCTCTGTCTCTGTCTGTCTGTCTGTCTGTCTGTCTGTCTCTCTCTCTCTCTCTCTCTCTCTCTCTCTCTCTCTCTCTCTCTCCAATGGTCTGTGATTTCTTTCTTCTTACGCGTTCATAATCTTCCTACCTAATTATCTTTCCCATCCGCTCGCTCTCCTCTCTCTCTCTCTCTCTCTCTCTCTCTCTCTCTCTCTCTCTCTCTCTCTCGCTCGCTCGCTCGCTCTTCCTTCCTACGTTCTTTTTTCTCCCTTCTTACCTTATTCTTCATCTTCCTTCTTAATCTATCTCCTCCCTCCATCCTTCTCTTTCTTTCTTCCAACATTTATCTTTCTTCCTTCCTTCCTTCGTTCATTCATTATTATTTTCCTTCTTACCTTTCTCCCCCCCCCTCTCTCTTTCATTCTTCTTGAATCTTTTTCTCTCTTCCTTCCCATTTTCCTTCTGTTTCACTATTCATTACTCTCTTTTATTCATTCCTCTTCTTACTGATTTCCTTCATCATCTTTTCACTAACTGTCCATATTATATTATTAATTCCCACAAATTATCTTAAAAGCGGGAACCAATCTTCATAGAAAAAAAAATGGCGGCCATAATATTAAAGGATTCTATGTGGGTGTATAACGAAGAATGGGTCGTTATGACGAACGACTCAATGAAAAGGTAATCTCTGAATGAAATGGGGAGTGAGTTTGCGAAAAAGATCTTTGTTTATTGTTTTTTTTTCCTTTTCCTTTTTCTTTCTTTTTTTTTTTTTCTTCTTTTTTGCCTTGAACTTATTATTTCTATCAATGACTGAATAAATTACTGAATGAATACAGCAAGGAAGGACGTTCTCTGATGATCCACAAAAAACGATGAATGGACCAATCGTGGTTGATTCACGTGAACGGCCATAGTTTACAATTCGTTGTCGTCAGAGTTGTATGAGTTGAGACCAGCTGAGGTCAGTCTGTCGATTTAATGTATGTCGTCAGCCAGATATCTTTTCATTTTTTATGCGCAGTGAAATATAATGAAGTATAGTTTATATATATATATATATATAATATATATATATAATATATATATATATATATATATATATATATATATATATAAATAGTACATATGGGTTAGATATAGCGTCTCTAGCTTTTATTCGGGAAGAGGGCTTCGCACCCAGCCGCCATAAGCAAGTGACATTCCTTCATGGACTATATATATATATATAGATATAGATATAGATATATTGGATTATCTAGGTATAAGACACCACTGATATTTATGATTATGTGAAAAATTGACCAATCAGAAACGGGCACAGAAAAGTATATGATATCGTCGTTATCTGTCATCGAATCAATTGCTAATTTGACTCTCAAGGTGATTTACTAATACTACACACTTTTCTGCCTAGGATTTCAAGTGTAGCGATTGTCTGCCCCTGTTTGGTCTGGAAGAGTTATCTTCCTTGTTTTCAGGTTTTGACCGCTAGGGTGCTGACTATTTAATTAGGTTGTGTGAGTTGAGACCAACTAAGGTCAGTCTGTCGATGTAATATATGTCGTCAGCCAGATAGCTTTTCATTTTTTTATGCGCAGTGAAATATAATGAAGTATAGTGACAATATACGGACAAAGAAGTTCAGCTGCTATCGTCTACATCATCCTCATCATCGTCAAGGCACACAGTGTCCGCACAGAGCTGATGAATTTAGGCTTTCGGTGGTCATCCAAAGCTAGTGCGTCCATGTGTAGGGGTCCATAGGAGAACGTCGCTTATGAGTTCGTTCTTACTTAGAGGGTTTGTGTGATTGGGGATAGGCCGGCGTAAAAATATTATTCTAATGATAAAAAATTGGTCATTTTCTTAAGATTGTATTACTACCAGTGGAATATCATATAATCAAAACGAATATTATTAGGTATTATTTATAATTATTTATAACAAACTCTACAGCACTGAAACTCAGTAACCAACAATAAAATCACACACACACACACATACACACACACACACCACACATATATATATATATATAATATAATGGATAGAGAATGAAAAAATGAGAAAAGTATTGGCAAGAAAAGGTGCTCAATGCTAATAAAGCAGAGCAGATTTATAATCAATGGTAATATTATGGATTTACACTCATAACTTGAAGTTTCATGGTAATCCAATCATCAGATGAGATTAATGGTTGATATCTTAAAAACCAGGTTTTTAAGATCTCAACCATTGGACTCATCTGATATTTGCATTACCATGAAACGTCAAGTTATGAGTGTAAATCCATAATATCACCATTGATTATATATATTATATATTAATATATTATATTATATATATATTATATATATTATTATATATATATATATTAATGGATGTGGAGGCTGGAAGGAGGGGAATTGATGGAAAGAGTGTTATATGCATTTTAAAATGTGAGTACTGCATTGAAAATTAATTTTATTTGCGTATGGTTTGTGTTGTTTGATGTATAAAGCTTCTAGAATAATAAATAAAATTATTTATTTAAATAAAATTAATTTTCAATACAGTACTCTTATTTTAAAATGCCTATAACACTTTTCCCATCAATATATATATATATATATATATATATATATATATATATATATATATATATATGATATAATAAAATAAATATATAAAGGTATTACATATCTATTTATTAGGTAAATAGATATGTAAACATTTATATATTTATTTTATTTTATTATATAACAGCTCTATTTTTTATTGAGCCCTCTACCAATAATACTGCGTTTGGTACACCATTCCAGCAAAAGCTGAAATAGTGACCATCCCACACTATAGTGTATATATATATATATATATATAATATATATATATATATATATATATATATATATATGGTAAGGTAAAAGAAAAAGGCCTTGCATTGATCCAGCTACTCTGAAAACAATGTTAATGTCTACTATTTAAAATACCTAATGAATAAAAATTCATGCTGCTATATTTAAATTTTATTTTTTAATTATCTTCTCGAATATAAATCAAATCTCTATTATTTTTTCCTCAAAAACCAAGCCCTGGTGATATTTAATGTTTCTATATATTTACTTTGTCGTTGATTGTTTTATTTTCGAAGTTTCCTCCGGACATACATATACACACAACTGTCTTTTATACATGTACTAGAAGCGGCTACTCAGCGTCACTTGGGTAGAGGGGGGAGGTAGTCTCGCAGACCCATTATTGTTGAATCGCAAGTCGGATCCTTAGAGGACACCCGATTAAAATCCCTATGTAAAAAAGAACTTGCGTTGAACCAGACACTCTGAAAAAAAAATTAAAGTCTCCTATTTAGAATTCTAAATGCAAAAACAAACCCATGCTGTTATCATTTAAATTTTATTTTTCAATTATCTTCACGAATATAAATCAAATCTTCATTATTTTTATTTAAAAACCAAGCTCTGGTGATATTTAATGTGTACATATATGTAAGTAAATAGTAAAGTCATCGGGGCGGCCTAAAGTCGATATCAGCCAGTCAGCGAGGGCGTCTATCCCCTTTTCAATGGCGCTAGACTAAGGAGATTGTTTTGGCGTCTGGGGTGGAGTGCCACACCTACCATGACTTACTTTACCGCACAGATCCCTGTGCTACTCATACGGTGAGTTGGCGGGGGCCGATATCGAACTAGGAACCTTGTGGTTTCTAGCCGAACACTCTACCGACAGAGCTACAGAGTTTCCACCGGACATACGTACATACACAACTGCCCTTTATAGATAGATAGATAATGCCCACACATAAACTCTTATTCCTACTCATCGTTTTTATCTACCCATACTTCTGAAGTTAAAAAATCTACCTATACTTGCTGAAGTTAGAAAAATATCCCCTCCTGCCCTTTCCACTAACTGACCTAGTAACCTAGGTCATTCAACTCTCTCCTCCTCATCTGTTGCTGACATCAAACACACCAGAACTTTACCCCCTTCCTTAACCCACCCCTGTGCTCATCCACTCCCATCCTCTCTCCACTTCCTGTTTACTATCCTCACTTCATTCATGCCTACCCCTAACCTCCCTCCCTTCACTTCCGTCACTTATACTCGCACAAAATTTTGCTTTCAATAAAAATCATTCGACTGAAGATGTCCGTATGAATTCGGACGAAACGTTTCAACTCTCTGATTTTTTTTTTTCATTTTTGTTCACCATCCTTCTACCTACCTCATAGATAGATAGATAGATAGATAGATAGATGGTTGGTTGGTTGGTTGATGCGTATGATCAAGTCTGGACAAATTTTGCCACATTTTCAGATTGTTCTATTCTTGACAATCAGCTGTTCAGTTCTCGGTTGTGACAACTTTTGGCTTTGATGTCTGAATAAACGTCTCCCACAAGACATAAGCTGTTTTCTGATTGGATGATTTTGATGAGATCAGTCAAACATTTCTTTTATATGCATTATCGTTCTAGGAACATGAAACAAGAAAAAAAAGATGGCCGAATAAAATAAAATTCATCTTGTTCCAAATGCATTATTTCCCCAAATCAAATCGATCGGACAGTCACTTGCGTAAAAGACCACACAGAAACAAAGAATCAATCACGTGGGTAGTTATACCCCGCCCATTTCTATCGTCTGCTTCTTTTATTTTTATTTCTATTTTTATTTTATTTTTATTATTTTAATTTTTTTTTTTTTGTGCGTTACTATATTTTTTTGGTTATTTCCTATAAGTCTAACATAAACAAAGGGGAACCACTCTTGACTGATAAATTATTTATTT
>CM042157.1:17442600-17459474 GCA_023376005.1 Doryteuthis pealeii
CTCTACTCCTGGCTCTCTACCATGCTTTTCTCATAGTTCCCACACCATATTTGTCAGTTGTGGTGTTTCACTATACTTCGTGGATTGGCAAAATCCGTAATATATATATATTATATATATATATATATATATATATATATTATATATATATATATATATATATTAAAACTGTTATTACTTATTCAGTCTCATAGTTCACACATCCGTAAAATTATGTTCGGATATCGCGGCTCTTTTTTCGCATCACAGGTTGAAAAATAGGTCACCATACTCGTCTTGTGAGTATTGATCATAACTTTTCCGTATACGACGTGTGAACCATGGATGCGCGCTTCGTATAACGTCCTAAAATGTAGACTCGATGACCCAAGTTCAAATGCTGAACGAGGCTGTTTGCGTTTAACTTTGCACTTATACCCTTGGGAAAGTCATGATTCAATTTGTTTTCCACTCAGCTATGGGTAAATAGTAGGAAATACAGGGATCTTTATTCCCTATAAACATATACATACATATATACGCATATTTATATACATACATATATACATATAAAAAAGTAAAGTTGTCGGGGTGGCCTAATGTCGGTGTCAGCCAATCAGTCTATCCCCTTTTCACAAGCGCTAGACCGTGGAGATTGCTTTTGGCGTCTGAGGCGGAGCGCCACACCTACAATCAGCTCCTCACGGATCCCTGTGCTACTCATATGCTGAGTTGGCGAGGGCCGGTATCGAACCAGGAACCTTGAGGTTCCGAGCCGAACACTCTACCGACTGAGCTAAACCCGCCCTAACTAAAACATATGTACTACGCTTAAAAGAGCTAACTTAGTGTCACCTCCTGCTAAACAAATTTTAACAATGATATACAAATTAGAATCCTTCACTCCTTCCTAGATATAATAATGAACAGATAGTAACTATGAGGTTGTTTCCTAGTTGAATAACATGAGTGACCCAGAAATTCAAATTAACAGTTTTATTACAAAATTTGTGGGTTCTGTTTTTTCTGGGTCACCCTGTAATATTATGTTACTCAATTAGGGGGATAGGGTTAGGGTTTAGGGTTAGGGTTAGTTTAATAGGAAAATTAATAAATGATTTAGGTTCTGTTTTTTCTGGGTCACCCTGTAATATCATGTTACTCAACTAGGGGGGGGTAGGGTTAGCGTTAGGGTTAGGGTTTAGGGTTAGTTTAAAGGGAAATTTGGGTTCTATTTTTTCTGGGTCACCCTGTAATATCATGTTACTCAACTAGGGAGGTACGGTTAGGGTAAGGGTTTAGCGTTAGGGTTAGGGTTTAGGGTTAGGGTTTAGGGTTAGTTTAAAGGGAAATTTGGGTTCTGTTTTTTCTGGGTCACCCTGTAATATTATGTTACTCAACTAGGAAATAACCAACAATGAAATGTTCCTTAGAATCCCTCACTCCTTCCTAAATAGAAACATTAATATCATTACAGATAGAAGTTAAATATGAAATGTTAATTAGAATCTTCCAGTCCCTCCTAGATAAAAGCATCAATATCATAATGGATCGGTTCTTACTAAACAGGTACCCAACGAGTTTACGGATCGTCTAGTTTTGCTTTTGTTTTCTAAATTTGTCTGCTTTCCTGTACCTGCGACTTTCTCTAATTCCCTGCTTTTTTAACTCTCCTTCTTCTCTCTCTGCTCTCCCTCCTTCTCTCCTCTCCTCTCTCTCTCTTTTTCTTCCTCTCTCTCTCCTCCTCTCTCTTCACTCTCTCCCTGTCTGTTCATCTATCTCTCTCTCTCTTTCTCTTCTCCCTCTCTCTCTCTTCTCTTCTGTCTGTTCATCTCTCTCTCCTCTCTTTTCTCTTCTCCCTCTCTCTCTTCCGTCTGTTAATATCTCTCTTCTCTCTCTCTCTCTCTCTCTCTCTCTCTCTCTCTCTCTCTCTCTCTTCCGTCTGTTCATCTCTCTCTCTCTTCTCTTCTCTCTCTCTCTCTCTCTCTCTTCCTTCTGTTCATCTCCTCTCTCCCTCTTCTCTCTCTCTCTTCTCTAACTATTTCTTCTCTCCTTCTCTTCCTGTGTTTCATCTCTCTCTCTCTCTCTTCTCTCTCTCTAACATATCTTTTTCTTTCTTTCTCCCCTCTCGTCCTGTCTGTTCATCTCTCTCTCTCTCTCTCTCTTCTCTCTCTCTCTCTCTCTCTCTCTCTCTCTCTCCTCTAACTATTTTTCTTTTCTCTCTCTCTCTCTCTTCCTGTCATTCATCTCTCTCCTCTCTCTCTCTCTCTCTCCTCTCTCTCTCCTTCTAAAATTTTTCTTTCTCTCCCCTCTTCCTGTCTCTTCTCTCTCTCTCTCTCTCCCTCTCTCTCTCTCTCTCTCTCCTCTCTCTCTCCATATTTGCCTAAACCCCCACACGTAAAAATCGAACTAGATTAAGTCGACAGTCGACATTAGGAAAATAAAAACAAATCAACAATAATAATAACAAAAACAAAAAAAATAGAGAAAAACTTCAGCAACAATCAAAACCAAAATTCACTGGAACAAAAACAAATGGCAGAACCCGTTTGGGTGTTCGTGTCTATTCGCAACGAAGTGTAAATAAAATTTTAAAAAGCGGTTTCTCCGTCTTTCGTTTATGCCCGTTCGCCATTTGCAATTTTACTATAATTCAATGTTATAAGCGGAAGTCATTGCTAACAAATCATAAATTTTAAATCTAAATCTTAAATTAAAAATAAACTCATTTCTATCAGATCGAAAATATCGTCTATATTCTAATTTACGTTTGCAACTGCCACTACCAAATCTGCTGCCATAAAAATATTGGACCATATAACCTTAAGGCACCCCTTTTGCGATTTCGATTCGTGAGGACATTTTTTTCCATTTACACCGTCAAAATCCGGTTAATTGTTTACAGACGATTTTTAGAGTTCTTTTTAAATTATAAAACTAACCCCTAACCCTAACCCCTTACCCTAACCCCTAACCTAACCCTAACCCCTAACCCTAATCCCTAACCCTAATCCCTAACAAACAACCGGATTTTACGGTGTAAATGAGAAAAGGGTCCCCATGATTCGAGATCGCGAAAGGGGTGCCTTAAGGTCATACGGTCCAAAATATTGATTGATTTTATCGGCATACCAACATTTAGGGTTATTTTATGCCTTGCGGGAATCGCGTTCATTGTACAGAGCTTCCTGAAATCTTGTCACTCCTATCTATACATATATAAAGGGTAGTCTGTGTGTATATATGTCCAGAGGAAACCTCAAAAATACAGCAATTAACGACAAAGTAAAATATATATACGCATTAAATATCACCAGGGCTTGTTTTTGAGCCAAAAAATAATGAAGATTTGATTTATATTTGGGAAAATGTTTAAAAATTCAAATTTGAAAAGTAACAGAAGGGAAAGTCATTTGCATGTTATTTGTTTTTGTTTTGTTTTCTTTTTTTTTTTTTTTTTTTTTTTTTTTTTTTCATCATCAATCACTCATAACACTAACGGTTATGGAAATTCCCCACCGATTTTAAATCTAAAAAACTCTTGATTCAAAATATCTTATTACAGGTACGTACATAATTCATTGACTATCTATGAATTATGTAACAACAAGTATTGACTGACTGCAGCCAATAGGTAATTAAATCATTTTAAATACATAAATATCTGTGATATTCTGAAGCTTCCATTGTTAATTTCGTTTCTTGATAAATCATTTTACACTGTTTGAGTCAGATTCGAAATCGACCATGAATGGGCGGGGATGGGGTGGCTGTTTGAATGATTAGATGCCGAAGGTGGCATTTGTTCGATGTGATCAAAGATAAAAATATCGATATTTTGATTGGCTTTCAAGCCGTTCTAACGACAGTTGTCAAAAGAATTGTGGCCTTTTATTTATTTATTTATTTATTTTCATCTTTATCATTTTCTAGCGTAACAAAAAAACTTTCAAACTCAAAATTACGACGTAATCGAAGAAAAGAAAAAAATCAAATCAAAAACTGAACTATGAATTTTCTCTTTTGTCAAAGAAAAATTAATATTTCTGACCCTTTGATTTAATTAAACGAAATGGAATAAAAATCATTTAAGTTGAACTAAATACTGTATTTAATAAAGGGTCGATGTTCAAACTTAGCGTAAGCACGAAGCTGACGAAAATTTTGGCAGGTCAGTCAATACTGGTGTGTCCATGAGTAGGAGTCCATAGTGTTGCCCACTCGTCCTTATTTCCTTTTTTTATACTATGTTTATCTAAACACTGTATTTAATAAGGGTCAATGTTCAATGTTAGTTGAGCATGGAGCTGACGAAAATTTTGCTGATCGGTCAACACTGGTGTGTCCATGAGTAGGAGTTCATATTGTTACATACTCGTTCTTATTTCCTTTTTTATACTAAGTTTAGCTAAACACTGTATCTAGTAAAGACCGATGTTCAAACATAGTGTAAGCACGGATTGGACGAAAATCTTTGCTGGTTGGTCAACACTGGTGTGTCCATGAGTAGGATTCCATATTGTTACATACTCGTTCTTATTTCCTTGGGGTTTTTTTCTTTTTTTTTTTTTATACTAAGTTTTGCTAAATACTATATTTATAAAAGGCAAATATTCAAACTTAGTGTAAACACAGAGCTGACGAAAATTTTTACCGGCCGGCCAACATTGTTGTGTCCATAAGTGAGAGTCCATAGTGTTGTATACTCGTTCGTATTTCTTCTTATGTCTTCTATGTCTTCTAACCTTAGTCCTATCGGCTGGGGCTTTAGAATGCAGAGAGGTAAGACACACCCCAAATGGAGCCACCTGTTGGCCGTGGGTGGTGACCCGTGATGCTTATGGGCGGAATCCTGGTAGCTCAGGAGTCCATTACATGCAACACTCCACTTTGGCCCTTACTTAGGCTAGACGGGCAGTCGGAGAGTCCCCATCCGATCAATCGGCTGGTCACGTCAAGCTCTAGCACTTATATGCTTGACCCGATATAATTGTCCTTGTGCCAAGTCCCAATCCTTTTTATCATATGGGTGCCAGAAGGCGGTGGCTGAGGGTTTAGTATCGTGGGTATGAAGTTAAACTCTGATGGTGAAGTTTCAATTCTGGAATTCTGGAAAATGTGGAGTACCCCTTCATCACCATTACTCCCAGGTTGACTCTGACCCGTAGAGTTAGTGCTTGTTAAATATTAAAAAATGAATTTTAAAAAATGTGTTTTTAAAAAATTGAGTAACCATCTAGAAGGAATAAAACAAAAAGTCTTCGGCATAAAATAACCCAAGGGTTGACATGCCGTAAAATGCAACTTACCTTCTAAACTTTGTTAAGATTATTGTACCATTTTTTAGGTTGCATGTGAGAGTACTTTACAGTGGATATCCCTTGTAGCATTAAGTTTGATGCATTTGGAGTGGAATCCTTGTGTTCCCTTAAGCAGGATCTTTGTGTCCCTTAGTGTTAAGCAGAATCCTCGTGTTGTTGATCCGTTCGTCCGTGTTAAGCACGAGCAATAGAACGCCTCTCAAGATCGGCCATTATATACTTAACCAACTGTTACATAATTATTGGATCCCTAATACATTTTTAAGGTATTGTAGAAATCATTATGGCGATCAGTACAGCTAATGGCCTTGAGAGTGAGTGACAGCGTTTGACCTCACTCTGATCTTGCTTTCTGAGGATAGACCGTGAGAACCGGAACCCCCATAGAAAGCCCTCTTCCGGTTTAAGGAGTAAGCAACTCAGTTAGTCAGTTAGAACTTAGAAGCCGAGCTAGCAACATGTAAGCCTCATCTGCGCAGATTGTCTGGGTTGGGAATTTGGAATAAAGTAACATCAACGTGAATCGAAGTCTTGTGTTTATTACCTAAAAACTAACAATGACACAGGGCTTCTGATAACGAGAAATTCCCAACAGAAACCAGACCCGGAATCCCAAGAAGACCAGACCTTAGAAGATATACCAGACGAAGATAGATGATAGACGATCAGAAGCAAAGCCGGTCAGAAGAATAGACGACAGAGTAAGAAGTAAGAAAGGTATATAACGTTATATAGATTTGGTAACGTGAAAAGACCAATATATAACACAACCACCTAATCGAGCTTGTTGATTTGTTGATTGAATCCACGCGGCCTCGAATTAAATTATGGCCTATAGCACACCTTATATGTTATATCAAAAATATTCCAGCAACCTTCTATTCTCTGCTAGGCAGTGTTCTTTTCGGTTGGGGACATCTTCTTCATATCAGGTGTTGTATTTCTTCGCTTCCATATTCTTTTGTATACACATCTTTATTTTCCCGATACTCATAACTCGCTCGTGTAGGGGAGAAAAAGACACAGAACGCAATTACGCGTATCTTTGCTACTGCTACGATTCTCAATAATTCTAACAACTTTACCCGTCCTTCAACCAATCAGGGTAGCGTTCCAGGTCAAATTGGGGTTAAGGTTTGTCTATCAAACTTTGACTGATACTGTATTTTTATTGTATTTTAAAATGTAACGGTTACTAAAAAGATACAGTATATAATATATATATATATATATATATATATATATATATATATATATACTGTATTGGTTTATAGAGCGTATTTGTGTTTGGTGGTCATCACCAAACACAAATACGCTCTTTTATACGCACATACGCACGTGGATACGGTTATTCATACGCACACACACGCGTGGATACGGTAATAACGTCACAGTCTACATGCATTTTCATGCACACGCGCATGACAACATACGCACACGTACAGAGAAAAAAACGCATTCACGTAAACATGCAACACGAGAATACAGTTATAAAAAAAAATACCATCTGTAACATTTTCAAAAAAAAAATTTCATTTAACTAAAAATGCCATAACAAGACAACTGCTTAATTTCCAGTGTTCTTCTGAAGAAGAGATTTTATCTCGAAATATCAATATTAAGAATAAATCACAGGTTAACAAACAACACCATTGTTATCTTATTATTTTTTCTTTACACCTGCCTTCAAAATCAACCTCTAAAATAATCTGATTTATTTACGACTGGTTCGTGTAGTAAGTAAAAAAAAGTAAAGTCGTCGGGGCGGCCTAAAGTCGGTATCAGCCAATCAGCGAGGGAGTCTATCCTCTTTTCACTTGCGCTAGACCAAGGAGATAATTTTAGCGTCTGAGGTGGAGCGCCACACCTACTATCAGCTCCTTACTTTACCGCACAGATCCCTGTGCTACTCACACGCTGAGTTAGCGAGGACCGGTATCGAACTAGGAACCTTGTGTTTTCTAGCCGAACGCTCTACCGACTGAGCTAACCCGACAGAAAATGAATAGATTGTGTTGCGTCAATGTTTCAAGGGGTCTGGCCTGATTTCATACCTTGAAAATCCTTTCAGGATCTCATCTATAAATAGACCAAAAAATGATTTTAGAAAAAACAGTTGTTTTTTTTTAAATGAGTTTAAAGATATCAAATATCCAACAGGAATGAATAAAACAAAATAACTCAATTAGGATTGGCACACCGTTAAATCCAACCAACCAACCATCCATCCATCCAACTTACACATTTGTAGCGCCTATTTAAAGTTATCCCCGCAATTTCCAAAGCTATAAAACAGGGGAGAGACTGATCGTTCTGCGTAAATACATCAAATGTCCACGACTTACCCAGTTTCCCTCATCCACCATCCCCCTCCTCACAATCCAAATTCTTCTCTTTCTCGACAATGTCGGACTTTCCAACCGCATTTAGATGACCGTGTTTCATCTGTAAGTTCGCTGGTCTAACGCGAGGCATTAACTGACCGGAGTCCATTATTCCATGCTGGAAGATAATCGCAAAGGTGTGACGCGTGGCTTTTAAAACTGACTACTCATCACGTGGGCTGAAGTGCACTTAGCGTCTCGACGCAACTCCACCCCCACCCCACCCATTCTCTCTCTCTCTCTCTCTCTCTCTCTCTCTTTCTCTCTCTCTCTCTCTCTCTCTCTCTCACTTTACTGACCATGTACAATTACACGCCAAGTCAAAACTGGCCAGATTTACTTTTCTCTATGTGCTCATTAGAATCAGTTTTAATTAACGATGAGCTAACTACAGGAGATTTCCTAAAATACGCAACCTCCTCACCCACCCCCTAATAGAAAGGTTACATTTACGTGGCTGTAAATTTTATGCTACAATACTCGTCACATGACCCGTCCTGTAGGTCAGACATTGAATACGACAACAGCATCCCCTGTACAGACACATACATATATAATCTTCATACAATGACTGCTATTTACACAGTAGCATTGCAACCAACAAAGCCTTCATCAGATGATGACTCTGGGTTCAGGCATGGTTTCGGGGCCGAAGCATCATTACCACTAACCCAGAGCGCCCCAGCAGTATCTCACGATACCACCAGACTTTGTCGGTTTGATGTCACAAAATAGGACTGCCATATCCACGCTGATGCGGTTAGAGCTTTCTCCTGGATCTTATTTAAGTATTTCCTCTTGTCTGGTAGAGAAAGTCCAAGTTTAGACAAAAATGCCGAGGTTGAGTTGGCAATAAATCCCCGACATCCAACCTCAACGGGAAATACATCCGTGATCCATCCGTTTCTGGCGCATTGTTCACGTAGGTCTTCATATTTTTCCAACTTCCGCTGATGGGCCCAATCCAGATTTTCTTCAAATGGAACTGTCAACTCAATGATAAAAAACTTTCAACAGCATCCCCTGTACAGACACATACATATATATATATGTGTGTGTGTGTGTGGTGTGTGGTGTATGCATATATATATATATATATATATATATATATATAATATATATATCGGCAGCGCTACCCACAAATTTTCAAACTCCATTGCCAAGATACTAACCCTCTACAGGGCACATTTAGCCCCTCTCACGTAGTTAACTCTGGTGATCTCCTCAACACATATATGTTTATATATATATAATATATATATATATTAATTAAAGAAATGGAAACCTACTCGAGTTTCACCGTTAGGATCATCAGGCTTAAACCCACTGAATTAATCGGTAAGCCACCCTTTATCTATCTATCTATCTATCTATATATATATATATATATATATAAAGCAATCTACAGACGCGCGTTTCGGGGTTTACCCCTCATCAGTGCAGCTATACTTATTTTTCAGCAACTTCGAGACCCGAACGAACTTATTTTTCAGCAGGATCGAGACCCGAACGAACGATGTGTCCACAAGCAGCTGCCTAGAATAGAAGGCAGAATAATCGCTATATTTCCTAAACCGGAAATAAACTCACCAGAGGTCTCTAACTTGTAAACAAGTGAGCCATTATCTATTTGAAAATAAGACTTATAAAGCGAAGGAGTCTATCCCTTTTTTCCCTAACACTAGACTAGGGAGATTGCTTTTACATCCGAGATGTAGCGCCACACCTACCATCAGCTCCTCACTTTACTGCTCAAAGCCACGGCGTGCTACTCATACGCTGGTTTGATGAGGGTCGGCATATATATATATATATATACTTCTTTGGTGCGTACCAAGTTTCTTTACAAGGTGATTCTCTGGTCCATAACCACGATACCCATGGTATTTAAGGCCTTTTTATTCCCAAAATATATATATATATATATAATATATTATATATATATAGTCATCCACAGAAACGTATCAAGTCTCTTCAGTGTGGCTAGACATTTTGTAAGCTACCTCCAACCGGAATTGAAATCCGATCGGTTGGGTGTCAGTCCGGCACCTTAACCATTAGGCTGTCTTCACATTCTGGGAAGGGGATTTTGACTGTTTTAATACACATATTGCTTTGTGTGTAAAGGCCGTCACAGAGTGCTCCATTCGTATATATATATATATATATATATATATATATATATATCTCTGTGTGCATGTGTTTTGACCAGTGAAAATGTTTCCACGCGAAATTCTTCGTCTATCAAAACAAATTCTGGAAAGGGAAAAAAATCGAAAATCAATTATTTTGTTGTCGCTATCGTGAACCGCGCTGGGCTGGCGTCGTCTCCAGCAAGGAACAATGCATCTCGTATGTACATTGTTAAACTCCAGATCGAAAAGCACTTCACACCTTCCCACCTAAACATGTCTCACCATTTAACTGACCCAGCCAAATGACCCTGTATGTTTTTTTATATAAAAACGTACGTTTATTTTTCTGAATTTTTGAGATGAGGCTTGATAATTAGTATTATTTGTATTATTCGGACTATTGTTCTCATCTTCATTGTTATCTGTGCCACGTTTCGGCCGATGTGCTCTCTGGCCTTCTTTGGGTACTTCTTGTCGGTCTATGGAACCTTCTCGGACTGGGGAATCATATCAGACTCGGGAACCTTCTTGTCGTAATCAGGAACCTTCTTTTCGAACCCGGGAACCTTCTTGTCGTAATCGGGAGCCATCACGGAACTTTGAACCTAACCCTTTATTCAGTCCACGGGGGTATCCTGTTCTCATTCCGCTAACCATAGCTGGGGTAGAGGCGTTAAGCTGTGTTAATTATTATTCTATGTTACTGCTGCCCTTGACCAGGATTGAACTTGCAGTCTAGAGTTAACCTCTTGTTACTGAAAAAGAGTGAGTATAAAAAATAACCACAGCTGGGTACAGGTGTTAAGCTGTGTTAATTATTATTCTATGTTATTGCTGCCCCTGACCAGGATTGAACCTGCAGTCTAGAGATAACTGTCACAATTGGACAAGACGAGTTCGAATAGAAATGTCCGTTGAAAATAGAAAAAAAAACTAAGTATTCCAAAAAGATAAATTTATTTGCAGTTAGTGAAGTCGATGTTAAACGTTTCAGCTTATATAAAACCTTCATCAGAACATTAGGTGAGTATAGGTGTTTATGGGGGGTGCAAGAATTTAATGTTTTAAAAGATCCAACATAATGGCGATTGTAAACCTAATATATAACCGATGACTTTTTTTTTAACTATATATATATATATATATATATATATATATATATATATATATATATATATATATGAAATAAAAAATGGATATGAATCCGACAATATGTGTAGAAAGTTTTTTAGAAAAAAAACAACAAGATGTTTAAAGTTTTGCTGACAGAAATCTGTTTCGACCATATGAAGAGGTCTTTATCAAAGCAACATTGTAAATGGAAAAACGAAATAAATATATCATTAATCACGAGGCACAGAACGCTCTCGATCAGTACCGGAATTTTCAAGTAATTAAAAAAAATGCATATTTATATTAAAAATAAAATAAATTTTATTTTTAAAAATTATAAGCATTTTTATCATTAAAAAAACTCAAAAAAGTTTGCAGTAAAGTGTGTAAAAATGCTTATAATTTTAAAAATAAAATTTATTTTTATTCTATTCTGTTGTAACACTGTTTTCTTTATTATCATTATTATTATACAGATTTGGCCTACCCTTTTTTTAATCATTTGTTGTGTGTGTGTGTGTGTGTTTGTGTGGTGTGTGTGTGTGTGTTCTCTAGATGCAGTAATATAGATTATATATTACTAATTATCAAGTCCCATCTATGGGTTAAATAGAAAAACATGAGTTGATAAACAAAATTGTATTATCCATTAAGAATTGATTTATTTCAAAACTTTATCGGCATTAAATGACCCACTGAGGTTGATATGCCATAAAACCAAACCAAACCAAACCAAACCTAATTATCAATTATATATTTGTATGAATTATCTCTTTATTTATATGAATTATTTATATGATTTTTTTATTATTAATATAAATCAGTATAAATTATCATTTTCAAAAAGAAATGAAACACACTCAACGGTAAGCCTCTAAAAAAGTAAAACAATTTACATGCCTAGGTAGTAATATCTCATCCACAGAAAGAGATCTTAATACACGAATAGGAAAGGCATGGTCGACCACAAACAGATTATCAGTCATATGGAAATCCGATCTCACTGACAAGTTAAAACGACAATTCTTCCAAGTTGTGTTTGTATCACTTGCACTATATATATATATATATATATATATATATATATATATAAGTGTTGCACCACTTGGACCCTATCGCCGCGAGAATAAGCTAGATGGGAGTTGCACAAGAATGCTGCGTGTGGTCTTGAACAAGTCGTGTAAACAGCACCCCACAAGGAAGCAGCTGTATGGTCACCTGTCTCTCATATCACAAACTATCAGAGTGAGACGGACATAGCATGCTGGACACTGCTGGAGAAGCAAGGATGATCTCATAAGCGACGTTCTCCTGTGGAAGCCAACACATGGGTATGCTAATATCGGTCGCCCAGCAATGACCTACATTGACCAACTATGCGAGGATACTGGATGCTGCGTGGAGGACCTTTCTGGGACGATGAATGATATCATGGATACCCTTGCTAATTGCGCAACATGATGATGACGATTATTTAGTTGTTAAGCTACTTGGTAAAAATTCGAAGTGCCTCAAGCGTCTTTGCTTTCGCCATTTTTTTTTTGTAATAGAAAAAAAAGGCGGGAAGGCGGAGAGAGCGCGAAAAATGTTTCTGTGGGCGAGAAGAACTGCTGTGTATGTTTTTAGCAGTCCATATCTCGCTGGGAGGAATTATCTCTGCAGTGTTTTGCGATCGAAGTTAACATTTATTTTTTTTTATGTGATCGTCTTTTTTCCTCCTTTTTTTAAAATCTTGTCTTAGTTCTTGTCAATTTCTGGTTGTCGTCTGCTATTTTTAGGGTCACTGAGCGTGAGGCTAAAATCTATTTCAATACAATCTATATGAATAAATGTGATTTCATGTTCACGTTTCCGCACACATGTTAACATCAAAACAGCTTACATCATGTTAGATCGTTAATAGACATGACCAACGTTTAATGCGTTTTATATGTACTAACACATGGCGTTTATCATAGTCGGGCGATATCTAACCTTCATAATGATTTCAAGAAGCAGATTTTGATAAATAGATGTCCTGTTATTTATTTTGTGTTGTTATATACAGTCACTGGACCCGATAAAGAACACGGAATACTTGTATATATAAAAATATAAAATTATATTTTTATTCTTTGATTGTGTGTAGACTGAGAGTCGTGGCAGAGGCATGCACATACACAGGAGTCTTCTCAACATAGATTTCTAAGGGTTTTCTATAATTTTTCAATTCACAGGGTCACGCCTCTTTGGTCGTGACACCTACGCAGTTTTCCTATATATATATATATATATATATATATATATATATATATATATATATAATATATATAAGAACAAATTGTTTGCTTGTTGGTTGGTTGGTTGGATTTTACGGCATGGCAACCCTTGTTGGATTATTTTATTGCCAAAGACATTTGTTTATTCATCTTGGTTGGCTGGTTGGATTTTACGGTATGCCAACCCTTGTTGGGTTATTTTATGCCGAATACGTTTTTGTTTTATTCATTCTTGTTGGTTTGGTTGGTTGGTTGGATTATTTTACGGCATGCAAGTAAGCAGAAATCTTACAAGTAAGACCCATCATTCATCCCTACATTTATCTACTATCTGTCTGCTTTTTCTCTCTTGCCGATTATATACACTCGAAGTAAAGTTAAAGGAATATATAACAATTAAAAAAACCGTTGGTTCTTGAAAGTTTATATGATTTAAAATCGGAGGTGGGGAATTTCCACAGCCGTTGGGTTTATGATTGGCATGATGATGACTCCAACTTGACCTTCCGGTAGACATGATTAGGGCTGAGATAGTTTAGCTTTCTGATGTAAACAGACCCTTGAGGAGCAACATGGATGTGTTGTCAGCCCACCTGCGGGCCAACAATTATAGGATCCGCCTCCACCCCACGCCTGGGGGCCCGGAATGCATTGTCCTGGGTGTTTGAAATAAAAAACCTTAATAAGAAATAATTCAAGTCTTGTTAATTGATTATTAAAAAAAAGAAATGACCAATCCAACAAGAGAGAATAAACCAACCCTTAACAAAAATCTCTGAAGAGAAGTCAGCCTGAAGAAGATGGCGGCCGAGTTAGACGAATTAAGCAGCGAGCAAACAAGTGAGAAGCATAGTCTCATTTCATCTTCAGTCTCTGTCTGTCTGTCTGTCTGTCTGTCTCTCTCTCTCTCTCTCTCTCTCTCTCTCTCTCTTCTTTTATATACCCGATAACCCGTTTGGTTTTATATACCCCTTATTAAGACATCGGTTATAAAAACCACGAAAGACAGGACAGGACAGACAGAAGATGAGGCAGGAAGACTATGGTTTTTACTTGTTTACTCGCTGTCAGGTTATTTTCCTATAAGTTTAACATAAACAAAGGGGAACCACTCTTGACGGATAAATTATTTATTTATTTTTATGATCCTACTCTAGGCGAACAGGTCATCAGGTGGTGCTTAGCGTCTCGGTTTGCATTGGTTATCTAATCTTAGGATTAGGTTTTGGGGTTAGTTTTAATTGGGAAAATAATTATATAATTAATTTATCACTCAAGAAGTGGTTCCCCTTTGTTTATGTAAGGTTTATAGGAAATAACCACCAAACGGTTGTCCTGTTTCGTTTCTTCAAAGGCTGTTGACCCTATTGTGGTCTTGACACACTTAAACTGTTAAATAAATCCTTTCAAAATCTTTAGGCGGTTTAACCAGTATTAGTTTACAGGGATAAAATCCTCACAGCTATATTCTCCCACACACAAAGAGAAAAAAATACTACTAGTATGATAGAACGTGCGCTCTCCTCACTCTCTCTATATATTAAATATATATATAGATATATATATATATATATATATATTATTTTCCCGTCGCCACTGATAAGCCAAAATGGCGTTCCGATCAGTTCCACGATCCCGATCGAATCGACGATCAATAATCTGCGTCAAAATTGCGTTTCGCTAGGAGAGCTTCATCAGCGGTGAGCTAGAGCATTTCCCCCCAGTTCATTAATTGTCCGGCTGGCTGACGCCAACCGAGAAAGACGTGATGGAATTTCGCGTTGAACTGAAAGAAATTCCACTGTTTCGGGTTCAGAGATCATTTAATACATTTATTCCCGACAAAAAAAAAAGAAGATGGCCGCGAGATGGTAAACGTAACCAAGCCAAAATCAAGGGAGATAACTGCGCCTCTACTTCATTTGTCAAATTGGTATGTCTTCGGCTTGATTCCTGGCTTGAATTTCATTTACGCTCCTTTCTAAATCAGCATCATCATCATCATCATCATAATCATCATCATCAAGATGTTCTGACTACATGGATTCCCTAGCCAATCAACACGCTCGAATACGTGGTTGGTTGACTATTTAATGGCCGATCTTGAAAGCCATTCAGTTGCTCGTATTCGACACACACGAGCGGATCAACAACCAACGACTCTGCCTAGCACAGGACTCTGCTTAACACCCGAAGAACAACAAGGACTCTGCTTAACAAAGGGATCTCCACTGTAAAGTGCTCTCACCTGCCTCCTTAAAATGGCCACAAGAATCGTAACAACCCCCCCCCCTCTTCTCTCTCTCTCTCTCTCTCTCTCTCTCTCTCTCTCTCTCTCTCTCTCTTCATTTGTTTCTATCTGTTTATCGCTCTCGGAAATTCCCGATTATTAGATCTATCCAAGCAGTCTAATGCTCTTTTCTATGCGAACATTTGAAGTCGCTCTCTGTAGAAGAGATATTACTACCTAGGTATAATGAAATGGTCTTTAGCGAAAGCTTTTTTCTTTCATTAGATCTAATGATGCACTTATTACTTTATTAGTATGCTTTATTATGCGTATCGTTAGAATCCAAAGTGGTGTAGCCAAACAGTAGCACAGACACTGCTATAGCTTGGCAGAATTCTTGCTTTATTTAATCAGAGATGTCATATTTCCATTTCGATCGATAATCTGCCTATAGCAGTCCACGCGTACATTGACATCGCTCTCTGTAGATGAGATATTACTACCTAGGTATATGAAATGGTTAATTGCAGAAGCTTACCTGCGTGTTTTTTTGTTTTTGTTTTTTGTTTTGTTTTTTCTATTTAAGCATGAAGCCTTTTTCTAGCATTAGATCTACTGATGATAATTTTAACTTAGTGTTGTTGAAAGATCATTACGGTTAGAGTCGAAGAACTAGTGCAGTTATACAGCAGCACTTACACGGGTTATATAATTTTCGATTAATCAATTTCAATAAAACGAAGAAATAAAATTCAAGGATTAAAGAAAAATCTGGATATTTTATCTCTCTCTCTCTCTCTCTCTCTCTCTTCTCTCTCTCTCTCTTCTCCTCTCTCTCTCTCTTATCCCGGTCCCTGCCTCATTCTCTCTCTCTCTCTCTCACTCTTCTCTCTCTTCTCTCTCTTCTCTCTCTTATCCGTCTGCTGCTATCTCTCTCTCTCTCTCTCTCTCTCTCTCTCTCTCTCTCTCTCCTCCTTCTTATCCGTCTGCCTCATCTCCTCTCTCTCTCTCTCTCTCTCCTCTCTCTCTCTCCTTCTCTCTCTTTATCTTCTCTCTCTCTTCCTGTCTTTTCATCTCTCTCTCTCTCTCTCTCTCTCTCTCTCTCTCTCTCTCTCTTTTATCTGTCTGCTCATCTCCTCTCTTTCTCTCCTATTTCAATCTCTCTCTCTCTCTCTCTCTCTTCTCTCTCCTCTCTCTCTCCTTATATCTGCCTCTTAAAAATTAAGAAGGATTTCCTGTACCTTTCCTAAATTCCCGCTTTTTTAACTCTCTCTCTCTCTCTCTCTCTCTCCTCTCTCCTCCTCTCTCTCTCTCTCTCTCCTTTCCCTCCCTCTTTTCCCTCCCCTTATCTGTCTGCTCATCTCTCTCTCTCTCTCTCTCTTTATCTCTCTCTCTCTCTCTCTCTCTCTCTCAAGTTTAACTTCTCTACCTTTTCAATCTCTCTATCCTCTCTT
>CM042157.1:17459574-17532091 GCA_023376005.1 Doryteuthis pealeii
AGTCTTTCCATTTCAGACTGTGTAAATCGCTATTGTTGTATATATAAATAAAATTGCATGTTAGCTGTATGTAGACCTGGCCAACGCCGAGGGTCCAGTGGCTTCGGCCCTGGATCTTTACGAGTTAATAGCGTCGATCCCAGGGGGCCATCACCCCAGGCAACACCTGCCCCCTCGATTTAAAGGGGCAGGGCTGGGTTTATTGCCCAGTGCCTGAGGCGCCCCCCTTGAGGGGGAATGCCGACGGGATCGACGCAATTTTTTCACCTGCCACTCCATGAGCTTCGGTTTGTGGGTGGTCCCACGTTAATAGGGACTTTGTGCCTGACCCGTACAAGTGGGGTACGCGGTAAATACTATGTAGATGAGGCCAACATTATTAAAAATGTAAAACAATTTTATTAATAATTGAGGTTTGAATGAAAATAAAATCATGGAGAATGTGACGTAAATAACTAAGGGAATTGTGACTTGAGTAGTGATATAGTTTCGGTTACATAGACAATCTCCATTACGATAAGATTGAAATTATGAATTACGAAATACATTTTGGTAATTTTGATCTCATGTCGTCTCGGCCTCCAGTTCGAATTTACACTATGTTTTAGCGAGCCAGCGTCAGACAAAGTTGCAGCCCAGCTTAGATATTTTCTGAGTCGTGGATTTGTCACTTTTCTGTTGGCAATTTATTGTAGATATTTTAAAAGGCCCCCCCACCTTCAGATATTTATCAGCAAATCAATGTGGATAATTTACAACCCTGCTTTTAAAAAAAGATTAAATTTGATTGAATTTGTATAGGGCCGGGTTATCTCAGTTGGTAGAGCATTCGGCTAGAATTTCTAGTTCAATACTGGCCCTCGCCAACTCAACATATGAGTAGCACAGGGATCCGTGCAGTAAAATAAGCTGATGGTAGGTGTTGTGCTCCATCACAGACGCAAAAACAATCTCCTTCGTCTAGCGCTAGTGAAAAGGGGATAGACTCCCTCGTTGATTGGCTGATACCGACTTTAGGCCACCCCGACGACTTTACTTTTATAGTACTAGCATCTTGTGGACGTAACACAGTATGATAATTTAATTTTTACGTTTAAGATGTTGACTTAAGATCTATTTGGCAAAAGCTTTTTTCTTTAGCTAAGTGACAGGCTAGGCTACAGGTTCAATCCTGGTCAGGGGCAGTAGTAACACAGAATAATAATAATAATTAGCACAGCTTAACACCGGTAAGCCAGCTATGGTTAGTGGAATGAGAACAGGATACCCTCATGGATTGAATAATGTGTTTGGTTTTACAGCATATCTACCTCAGTGGGTTATTTAATGCCGATAAAATTTTGAAATTAATCATTCTTAAATGGATAATACAATTTTGTTTATCAACTCATGTTTTTCTATTTAACCCATAGATGGGACCCTAACAGGTACTACCACTCCGGGTCAGAGTGGACCAGGGAGCAACGGTGATGAAGGACTGCTCCACATTCCCCAAACATCCAGAATTGGAACCTCACCATCAGATAGAGTTTAACGTCATTCCCAGGACATGTAGACCTTCAGTCACTGCCTTCTAGCACCCATATGATAAAAAGGGGTTGGAGCTTGCCATAAGGGCAATAGGGTTGGGAAAATCATATAGGTACTAGGGCTTGACGTGACCAGCCGATTGATCGGAGGGGGGGGGCTCTCCGACCGCCTGTCTAGCCCAAGATAGAAGGCCAAAGTGGAGTATTGCAAGTCATGAACTGCTCATCCACCTGGGCTCTATTCTTAAGCATCACGGGTCGCCACCCACAGCCAACAGGTGGCTCCATTGAGAGAGTGTTACCCCTCTGCAGAGGTGCATTCTAACGCCCCAGCTGACAGGACGGGAATAAAGTGTTGCGTTCAAAGTTCCGTGATGGCTCCTGATTATGACAAGAATGTTCCCGAGTAGAAAAGAAGGTTCCCGAGTCCAACAAGAAATACCTGAAGAAGGCCACAATAAAGATGAGGACAATAGTCTGAATAATCCAAATAATACAATAATAATCTTGATTTAACTCTCTCACTGTTTTTCGTTCTTTCTTTTCTTCATTTCTTCTTTTCATTATGCTCGATTGAAACAGATAAGCGTTATTGCTACTGCATGCTCACCCCCTCTCTATACCTTTCTCCTACTCTTTCTTTCTTTTTTCTGTGTAGCATGTCCTTTTTCTTCCCTTGAATTGTTTATAATATGAGGAAGAGTCAAAAAGTAATGCCATTTTGTTAAGGACAGGTATAATTACCAGCACAGGAACATGTATCATTCATCAAAATGAAGCTGGTCTTTTGTGGATCACATCCCTAATTCTCCACATAATCACCGCTTCTCTCAGTAGCAATGTTCCACCTTTGAATGAGAGCATGTATCCCTGTCTAGTAAAATTCTGTTGATTGTTCTTTGAGCCACTTCTTCACTACAAATTTCACTTCCTCCACACTGGAATAATGTTTGCCTCTCAAACCCTCTTTCATGGGGCCAAAAAGAGGCAGTATCACCCTCACTTTCTATCTTTCTCCTTTCTTTCTTATATTTTTTCTGTGTAGCATATCCTTTTCTTACCTTTATTTCTTTATAATAAAATAGAATGGTCCATTATTTAGTTGGTGATGACACTAATGAAAAAATAAGAATTCGGTGGATAAGCAACACTAGATAATCAGGACTTTAATTTTTACATTCCATCTTGGACTGTTTGATTTTTGACCAGAGGGTGCTTGTTGCAAGAATAATAACAAGCGTATTATAAAAAAAAAAACTTTTTAAAAATTTGATATTGTTTTTTTGTTTTTTTGGGGGGCCAGCAAACTCTTCCAATCTGACCATCCTCACATTGTCTCAAGTTGAGATGATAGATTTACTTTCAGTACAGAATGGTTAAAGGAAGAAGAAAAAAAAAGAAAAAAAAAGAAAGAAAAGGAAAAAGAAAAGAAAAAGAAAAAAAAGAAAAAAGAAAAAAAAAAAAAAAAAGAAAAAAAAAAAAAAAGAAAAAAGAAAAAAAAAAAAAAAAAGAAAAAATAAGAAAAAAAAAATAAAAGAAAAAAAAAAAAAAAAAAAAAAAAAAAAGAAAAAAAAAAAAGAAAAAAGAAAAAAGAAAGAAAAAAAGAAAGAAAAAAAAAAGAAAAGAAAAGAAAAGAAAAAAAAAGAAAAAAGAAAAAAAAAGAAGAAAAAAAAGAAAGAAAAAAAAGAAAGAAAAGAAAGAAGAAAAAAAAAAGAAAAAAAAGAAAGAAAAGAAAGAAAAAAGTACCAAAAAAATGATACAAATAAAAAAAAAATCAAAGCCAACATTTTTTTTTGTGTTTTTTATAATTGTCAATTGCAGTTTCTGGACAGCGTAATTTATTTTCCAGTCGTATTTCATATACAGATTTATTTCTTAAAATAAGAGCAAAAGAAGTAAAAGAGGAATATGGACAAGAGAACATAAGGGCGTGTTTTGTACGTTTCTTTGTCCAAACAGACAGAAATAAATAACAATAGTTCCTTGTCCCTGCCACCCCAACAATGGTCAAGCATTGGGCGTCAACAATTTTCAGCTGCCCTTGACCCAATCGAGAGAAAGGCGAAAGGCCCGTGTCTCTTGAAGAGCAACCAGATGACAATGCCAGAGAGAGGAGTTTGTCTGACGAGGAGTATGGCCATCAGGAAATCATGGGATACTCATGCAAAAGATCGTCCTGCTGGATTGGGGGGAGGTTGGTGACGCTCTTGCGCACATCGCATGTAATGGAACGAACCTGAAAAAGAAAAAAAAAAGAAAATGAAATGATAGTTACAGAACAGGGTAGAGTACTGGCATTTCAGTCTCGGAAGACTATAATATCGTTTTTGTGCCCGAGCGGCTTTTGCGACTGTGTAGTCCAATGTTTGAAAAACATTCTCGAGCACAGATGTCACATGTGAAAGCTGTCCCTGAAGATGTTGATGTGCCAGTGCTTTGTTGTCGCTGCTTTCTTCTGGACCTCTTAGCTTCATGGTGTTGCGCCAGGGAAGCAGGATACATACTTATCAGCATCTCTGGTAGATAGATATTTTTTATACTGGTAGAAATAATTTTCATTAACTTCATGTATATCAATAAACTGGTAGAAATAATTTTCATTAACTTTATGTATATCAATAAACTGGTCAAAATAATTTTTATGTCAGATTTCTCATTAACTTTATGAGTATTATTAGATTGACATAAACAATTTCCATTATGTTCATGTGTATTAATAAGTTGGTAGATAATTTTCTTGTTACATTTATCATTAACTTCATATGTATCCATAAACTGGAATGTTTTCTAAGCTGTTTTATTAATCTATATACAAGTGATATAAGATCCAAAATAGTTTTTGAAATTTCCTAGTTCACACAGTACCAAAACACACGCACAAAAAAAGGGGGCAAGAAATGTTGAGATTCTTGTGCCCATTTTTAGCTGCTTTATAGTGGAGATCCCTTGTGGCATTAAGTTTGATCCATTTTGAGTGGAATCCTTCTGTTCCTCAGTGTTAAGCAGAATCCTTGTGTTGTTGATCTGTTCATCCATGAGGGCCATTAAATAGTTAACCAACCACATATTCAAGCGTGTTTGATAAGTTCAAATGTTGCAGCCTAACCATGGAGTTACTAGGTCTCCCAATGAACCAACTATAACAGATTAAATAATTACTGCCACTACTGCCAGGAACAGTCCATTAAGCTGAGGATGTGTTTGACTGTTCCACTGTCCAATAGTTAACAATCTGTGACAGTCATTTCCAGGCTGCAGGTTCAATCCTGGTTAAGGGTGAGAGTAACACAGAATAATAATTAATAATTAACAGTGTTGATTGGCTGATTGAAACTATGCGGCCACAAAGATTTTGTTTGTTTGTTTTTTTACGGCATATCAACCTCAGTGGATCATTTAATGCCGATAAAATTTTGAAATAAATCAATTCTTAATGGATAATACATTTTTTTTATGAATACATTTTTCTATTTAACCCATAGATGGGACCCTAACAGGTACTACCACTCCGGGTCAGAGTGGACCAGGGAGCAATGGTGACGAATGGGGTGCTCCACATTCCCCAAACCTCCAAAACTGGAACCTCACCATCAGATAGAGTTTAAAGTCATTCCCAGGACATGTAGACCCGCAGCCACCGCCTTCTAGCACCCATATGATAAAAGGGGTTGTGGCCACGAAGAGTCTATAAATTTAAGTTGTGGCCTCCAGCACAAGAAAAGAAATTTACAAGATGATTACTTACAAGTTGTGTAAAGAAAGAAGTTTCTCGAGGTTTTTCTGAGTATCTCTCAAATTGATCCAAGCTGTCCTGTAGTTTTAGCGTTAGGGTATCATAATTGTTACGGACAACTTCAAGTACCTAAAAAGGAAAATAGAAAGAAAAGGCATCACTGTCATTTTTTATCAACTAAACAATGGCTGACAAAAAGTAAACAAACAAAAAACTGCTTCAAAAGAAGATCAGCAGAACTAAAGAAACCCAAAGATTTTAGAAGAATATAAAGATGTTGGGTCAGTAAAATGGTAATTCTGGGTAGACATGAGTCCATAGGGTTATCTTTCCTGGCTGCAGTTGTTTGCCGATAGGTGGCGAGAGTTGTAGACAGCAAGACGGGAATTCTGAATTCTTGCTCTTTCCTCTCGGGCCGGCAACCACTTCACATGGATTAGGTGTTTGTGCCTCTAACCCTTAAGTGGAGCTTTGCATACCACTTAGCTATTTTACTTTGGTCGACCCCACATAGGTATTTGATGTTTAAAAATCCTATTGTATTTTTTATGATTAAATATTTTTGCTTTACTGTACAAAAAAAAAAAAAATGCTATATGGTCCCCAGGGGGCCATATGACCTCCAATTGAGAACCACTGCTAGAGATGACAGTTCCTAACTGACCAAATGCCAATTTTGAACAGAATATCAAAAAAAAAAAATAAACTTTTTAGTTTGTTTTTATTTGGCATATCAACCTTCATCGGTTAGAAAAAAACAGAAAAAAAAAAAGGGAAAAACATTTGCACCCAACGAACCTGTTCCTCTGTGAGAGATGCCAAATGATTCTGTGCTGCCCATGAATCAACCTTTGGGGTGAAATGATTGATAATCGCCCTGAAATGAGAAAATCAAATTCAAAATGTAAAAGAGGAACAAATAATTGGGAAGAAAAAAAAAAAAAAAAAAAAAAAAAGATGGAGGTCCAGAGTAAAATGATGAGGTATTGATTTCATAATTTTAAAAAAAAGGGGGGAGGGGAGGAAGAAATGTTGCCATGTAATCTTCTACCTAAATATTAAAAAAAATAAAAAAAAGGACAGAGGTCCGATTGAAATGATGAGGTATTGATTTTGAAATTTAAAAAAAAAAGTGGGGGTAATCTTCTACCTAAATATTAAAAAAAAATAAAATAAAAAATAAAATAAAAGATGGAGGTCCGAATGAAATGATGAGTATTGATTTCGAAATTTAAAAAAAAAGAAAGAAATGTTCCTGAGTTATCCTCTACCTAAATATTTGTAAAAAAATTTATTTTTTTTAAATTAAGAAAAAATTAAGAAAAAAAAAAAAAAAAAAAAAAAAAAGATAAAAAAAATATCCTGTAAAACGTGTGTGTTGTTCTTTCCTCTCTTGATACAATCAGTTTGTACTCATGTACTGAAGTCACAGTCAGAACACAGAATTCTTCAAGTTCTTCTTTGGTAATCCGCTCTTTAATGGACTAGCAGAAGGAGCCAAAATCTGCATATGTCACAAATTCGTCTAGCAAGATTCACTTTGAAAACGAGACCAGTCTTTTATATATTGTTACTCTGAGAGCAACCATGTTTTCCTTTCCCCACATATTTGCATGCAGTACACATGCATGATGGCTTCATCCCATTGTCTCTCCTCTAACAATAGATTTAGAGGCTACACCATTCTGATCTTCTTAGACCTCTGAGGTAATTCTCCAGCAAAGATTTAAAGAAATGAAAATTTGGGAAAAGAGAAGTATTTAAGAAAGAAAGAAAGAAAATAGAATATTACTTCAAATCAGAAGTTCAGGGGTGGGGGAATTGCCATAAGGGCTAAAGTGTTGTGGCAATCATATTGGATTTACCAACTCCTCCGCACAAGCAGGATGCGACACAAGGTCAATTTCTTAATGGGAGTTTAACAGGTTTGAATTCAGTGTTTTCATTTTCCTAGACTGGTTACCTTGCCAAAATTCAAAAACCCAGTCTGCTCTATTTACCAATAGCTGGAGGGAGAATAGTTGGATTCATAGCTTTCCCAAGAGTTTTAGCGTTATGTGAAATGTAAACAGCCTAGTTCAGGATTTGAACTCAGGTCGACAAGTCCATTTCCTAAAGTTCTAACCATTATGCCATATGCTTTCATATCAGTCAATATGTGTTCATAAATACAAAGAAGTGGTTCAATTTTATGGAACAACAGAAAGATATCATTTCTCTGAATTTTTGAGATGAGGCTTGATAATTAGTATTATTTAGATTATTCAACTATTGTCCTTATCTTTATCATTATCTGTACAACGTTTCGGCCGATGTGCCCTCCAGCTTTCTTCAGTTATTTCTTGTTAGACTCACTTAAAAATGTTGAGAATTTTGGATATAAGGCATATGCTAGATGTCCACTTCTACTTATAGACTCGCCGATAACCATGTGACCAACCTATTGACCAACCACTGGCAGTATTCTGCTGCTGATATTATTATTTATACTGTTTTGGTCATACCTGCTCACAATGCTTTGAACCTTCATGGACGACGGAACATAGGATTATATCACTGGACCTTTGACACTACGTAAGATTCCATAACTCAGGACTTACTTACTTTAAGTTCTTTACAACTGGTCAAGGATGGCGGCCAGAAACTTAACACTGACGCCTTTATCCACTATGCTATGTGTCTAATTGGATACATAGTGTAGTGGATAAAGGTGTTGGCTTAAGGCAATTCTAAGTGACAGTTATCTCTAGGCTGCAGGTTCAATCCTGGTCAAAGGCAACAGTAACATAGAATAATAATTAACACAGCTTAACAATAGTACCCAGCTATGGTTAGCGGAATGAGAACAGGATACCCCCTGAGGATTGAATAAAGGGTTAGGTTCAAAGTTCCATAATGGCTCCCGATTACAACAAGAAGTTTTCCAAGTCCAAAAAGAAGGTTCCCAAGTTCAAGTAGTCTCCTGAGTCCGACAAGAAATACCTCAAGAAGGCCAGAGGGCACATCGGCAGAAATATTGTACAGATAACAATAAAGATGAGGACAATAGTTTGAATAATCCAAATAATACGAGAAAGGTACCAAGTTTGAAAAAAATCCAGTTGAAAGATCCTCACTCAAAGGTGCCAGATAGAAACATTCAGTTGAACAAAAGTTTCAAATAATATTTGCTAATATTTTCAAAATGCTAATATTAATAACAAGGATATTAGGGAGTCATTTTCAAAAATTTGAAAAATTCAACGAAAAATAAAAAATAAATAAATAAAATCCTAGAAATTTATATTTTAACTATCTTTTGTAGTTTTCAATCGATACCTATTTAGAAGAAAAAAAATTATTCAGGGGAGATAACTCTGGTTTACATTTGCAAGAGTTACTTCCCTTGAAATATCATAATTTATGGTATATCAATTTTTTTAATTTTTTTATTATTATTATTTAATTCCAAGATCAGATTTTATTTTTTAAGCAATTATATGGTGTCCACTAATAATAGTAAATAATTATGACTATGATGACAATTTTTAATATTAATTACAGCTCCCTCTCTACCCCAAGTCTGTATAATTCGGAGCACCGCTAAGATCCCAAAAAAAAAATTGTTATAATTTGTTGTCAAAGACCATTTTTTTTTTTTTTTTTTTCACAATGGGTGTTTTCTAGACAATTTTGGCCATTCCATCTGATTCTGTGTCCAGCCACAAATGATCATCTAAGAAGCTGTATCTGCAAACCAATCACATGCTGGTCTATGCTAAGACATTATACAAAGCTAAATTCTGTACTTCTGGTCTAGTATACTTTTGGGAAAAAAAAAAAAAAAGAAAAGATCTTACCTGATGTTTCCAAGATGGTTCTTTAATTTTGCTGCAGAGTCTTTCCACTCTCCTTCATTTGTTGTGTATCTCAGGGCTGGAAAAAAAAATAAAGATATTTATTATTTAATGCTAAATAAGATAATGTTGTCAATAAGTTAATAAAAAAGGAAGAGAAGTTATTTCCTATAAGTCTAACATAAATTATTTTATAAATTATTTATTTATTTTCCCATTAAACCGTCTCCTTTTTTTCCTAGTAGATCAATAGATAAATAATTCATCAGTCAAGAGTGGTTCCCCTTTGATCATGTTAGACTTATAGGAAATAACCGGAAGAGGAATGTATTTGGCTTAAAAAGTTAAAACTGTAAATCTCTTTACCTCTTTTTTATTTTTTTACTAGCAGGACCTGAGGATATACCACAGTATGATAATTTAATTATTACAATGTTTTGAGATGTCTACTTAAGAGCTATTTCAAAAATATTTCACTATGTAAAAAGTATAATAATCTTGATTTAACTCTCTCCCTCACTCACTCTATTTTTCTTTCTTTTCGTTATGTTCGATTGAAATTGATTAGGGTTATTGCTTCCACATGCTCACCCTCTCTTTCTTACTTATATTTTTTCTTCCCTTTCTTTCTTTATTATAAAAATGGAATGGTCCATTATTTAGCTGAGGTGACAACACTCATTTGGTTTGTTTTACGGCATATCAAACTCAGTGGGTTATTTAATACCGATAAAGTTTTGAAATAAATCAATTCTTAATGGATAATACAATTTTTTTATAAATACATTTTTCTATTTAACCCATAGATGGGACCCTAACAGGTACTACCACTCCGGGTCAGAGTGGACCAGGGAGCAATGGTGATGAATGGGGTGCTCCACATTCCCCAGACCTCCAAAACTGGAACCTCACCATCAGATAGAGTTTAACGTCATTCCCAGGACATGTAGACCCGCAGCCACCGCCTTCTAGCACCCATATGATAAAAAGGGGTTGGGGCTTGCCCTAACGGCAATAGGGTTGGGAAAATCATATAGGTGCTAGGGTCATTATCTTTAATATGCATTAAGTTTATTCTTCCTTTCTGTGTTAACTGTGATGCTCGTATTACAACACCCTCGTACATGTGTGAGTATGTGTTGTGTGTGTGTCTATGCGTCAGTGTATGTGTGTCTGTCTGTCTGTCTGTCTGTGTGTGGGGCTTGCCATAAGGGCAATAGGGTTGGGAAAATCATATAGGTGCTAGGGCTTGACGTGACCAGCCGATTGATCGGAGGGGGCCTCTCTGACCACACTCATTTGGATGGTCTCATTTTTAACCAGAAGGTATTACAAGATGATAACAGTTGGAAGATTAAGGAATACCAGTATTAATATACAGAATCTTTTTTTTTTTTTTAAATTTATATAATAGCCATATGTTCGCGGCCTTGCCAGGGTTATTTAGTATCCCAACTAAATTCAAGATAACAATTTTTAAATTGCTCACCATTGGATGGCAGTACCTATCACTCCATATGCTTATTGTGAAAATGTTACAACAGGAATTTGTGCATCTAGACCCATTATCTACCACTGCGATCTGCAATAGCCACATCCCAAATGGTTGATAAGCTAGTATCATATCACTGATCCTTTACTACTGAATAGAAAATGTATTCATTTAATTCAGTTCTCTTTTTTAAACTCAAAACCATTTTCTAAAAGCTGTCATTTTCAGGCGGTTCGGCATTTTGATCGGACAGTTTAGGGCCGTTCTGGTAGATAATGGGTTAACCTCCATCTACAAATAACACAATAATAGTTTTTTAAATTGGTTAGAAAATTTACCGTTTTCAATATTTAAATCAGGAAATGTTATTCTATTTTATCAAAATGAAACAAATTAAATATAAATAGAATTCAGACTGAAAATTTGCAAATTTTCTAACCAATTTCTAGGCGAAATGTTGTAAAAACAAAGATTTTTGTGAATTTTAGCAGACGATCTTTAATGCTATTTCCTCAAACAATGGTGTAAGTAAAAGATCTCATTTCTATTATCAGTATTCACTATACTAACATACAATTTTCATACAGATGGACAATTTGATATTTTTAAAAGTGAAAAATCGACCTACCCTAACGTACAATGCTCTTTGAATGTATCATGCATCAAATATGACAAAAGAAAAGAACTTAAAAATAAAAATTTTAATCATATACATAATAATAATAATAATAATAATAATAATAATAATAAAGAGAGTGATTTTTTCTGTATTTGTATTTGCTTCTGTTGACTGGTTGGCTTTTATAGCATGTCAATCCTTGTTGGGTTATTTTATGCCAAATACATTTTGTCTTATTCATTCTTGTTGGGTATTCAATTTTCTAAAAAAAAACACATTTTTTTTTCATTTAACCTATAGATGGGATCCTAACAGATACTACCATTTTAAGTGGATCTGGGAGTAATGGCAAGGAATAGGTACTAAACATTACCCAGAGCTGCAGAATTGGAACTTCAATATGAGATGCAGTTTAACATCATACCCGGGACACTAATACACTCAGCTTCACCTTCTAGAACCTATATGATAAAAAGGGTTGGGAGTTTGCCATAAGGGCAACAGCGTTGGGACAAGCATATAGGTGCTAGGGAATCCTACGTAGTGTCAAAGGTCCAGTGATATAATCCTATGTTCCGTCGTCCACGATGTTGGAATTTTTTTATATAAGGCATGAGGCAAAAGGTTACTTCTACTTATAGACTCGTCGACTACCATTTGACCAGCCTTCTTATCCAATCACTGCCAGTGCTGCTGCTGCTGCTGTTGTTGTATTTATACTAGTCTGATTCTTAATCTTAGCTTATTGATACTTGGATCTTCTTGGACGTCGGACCTAAAGGAAACAATACCACAGGACTTATTGACTTACTTACTTATTTACTTTAAGTTCTTTTACAACTGGCCAAGGATGGCAGCCAAATACTCAACACACGAAGGTTCAAGTACTTATGAGTAGGTATGACCAGAATAGCCAGTATAAATAACAATATCAGCAGCAGAGTACTGTCAGTGGTTGGCCAATAGGTTGGTCATGTGGTTCTCGGCGAGTCTATAAGTAAGAGTGGGCTTTTAACACACACCTTATATACAAAAATCTCAACACTTTACATGACCAACCGACTGATCAGAAAGGGCCTCTCCAATACATGTACAGCCTAAGTAAGAGCCAAAGTGGAGTGTTGCATGTCATGGACTAATCAGCTATCAATATTCTGTCCTTATGCATTATGGACTTCCACACACAGCCGACAGGTGGCCCCATTAGGAGGTGGGGGCTCTCACCCCACTGCAGAGGTGCAGACAGCATATTCTATAGCCCCAGCCAACATGGTGGTTACTAACAATGGCTTGCTAACCATTATTCTATGTGAAATAAAACTATACCACACTCTTGTTCTCAAATTTTAAAATGAGGTCTTTTCATTAAACATTTAGACACTTCCTATAACCTGGTTTTGTCAAAGTACACAGCAGTTCAATGGGTGGGGAAGGGGGGGGTTAATTCGTATCAGGGGGAAGAATTTATGGTTACGAGTTTGGAAAGTCCGTCAAAAAATGGAGACCGGATATTATGACAGGGACCAAAAATGAAAAAAACAAATTTGTGTATCAAATAAATCAGGTTAAATTTAACAAGGCTTGGCTGAAGAAGGCAGGAGAGTATAGCAGCCAAAAAGGGACGATGAAAGATGAAGAAAATAATAATGTTTTATCTCAGAAACAAGGCAGAACAAAAGCAAAAAGTAAAAAATGTAAAAAATACAAGAGGACCCCCTCACCCACCAACGACTATGTTCAAACTGTAAAAATAAAGAGCGTATTAAACTACAACTATAACCTACACTTCTTTAATGGTTGGTTATTTAGTTTAATGGCATATCAACACTTGTGGGTTATTTAATGCTAAATCTTGTTTTTTTTTTTTTTAATATATCTTATACCCATACAATAAAGTGTTGGGTGTTTGTCATAAGAGCATAGGGTTGAGACAATCATATGGGTGCTATGGCTTGACGTGACCAGCCAATTGATCAGAGGGGACCTCTCTGACCACCTCTCAGCAAAGGTGCAGTCAGCATATTCTACGTCCTAAGCATATAGGGTTCAAAGTTCCGTGATGGCTCTCGATTACAACAAAAAAGTTCTCAAGTCCGACAAGAAATACCTGAAGAAAGCCGTGGCCACATCAGCCGAAATATTGTACAGATAACAATAAAGATGAGGAAAATAGTCCGTATAATCCAAATAATACTATACAGTTGATTATATATATATATGAGTATAGATAAAAGGATAAGAAAACAACACAATATGCTGTTAAAGTGAAAATATTTTATATCATATTCATAGCTAATATTGAACAATATTTCGATTTTATAAAAATCATCTTCAGAGCTTGTTTATACTCCGTACTATCAAGAGCAGAGACGAAAGTCACATGAATTCAAAACGAAAACCTTGATGTTGCAAAATAGTACGGAGTATAAACAAGCTCTGAAGATGATTTTTATAAAATCGAAATATTGTTCAATATTAGCTATGAATATGGGATAAAATCTTTTCACTTTAACAGCATATTGTGTTGTTTTCATATCCTTTTATCTATACTCATACCGTCGGGTTCATTTCCTTTCTTTTAACTTTATATATATATATATATATATGTAAAAATGGAAAAGGAATTGAATCCGACAATATGAGGAAAAATGAGTAAAGAAAAGAAAAGTAAATGGATAAAATGAATTTAATCGATATCATTTACACATGTGTTTCGGTCAGTTTATGTGTGTGAAAATATTTCGCACACATACAAGAATCGACCTTCATCAGAGTGAACATTCACTCTGATGAAGGTCGATTCTTGTATGTGTGCGAAATATTTTCACACACATAAACTGACCGAAACACATGTGTAAATGATATCGATTAAATTCATTTTATCCATTTACTTTTCTTTTCTTTACTCATTTTTCCTCATATATATATATATATATATATATATATATATATATAGGGGTAAACTATAGACACGTGTTTCGAGGTATCACCTCTCATCAGTATAGTTATACGGTTTTAGCAGCTGCCTCTGGCTGGGTTCGAAACCCGAACGAACTTACGCTCGCCAAGCTTCTTATCCACACATCCACAGTCAGTCGCCAAGTATAGCAGGCTATTTAATTGCTATATTTCTAAGGGGAAATGACCTTCACCTAGAGTTCTCAAACTTTGTAAACAAAGTGATTTTTAATAACGGTGAAGGCTTGTGTGATGTGATCCGCACTTTCAGAATGAGCTGATAAGACTGCGGTATTGGTATGCAACAGATTCTCTGTATAATAGTCTTTAAGTTTTCAATTCAGAATCTCACCATCTCCTAAACCGGTTGCCCCTACCAATGTTGCATAATCTACGTGCTAGCATGGATTATAGGTAACATCCTGTAGAAGAATTCTGCGGGGGTGGGGGGCAGTGTTTTCATATCAAGGGACGGAAAACCACTGGACAGCTGAAATCTCGCATATCACGTGATTTTTACTTAGTTAAAGCAGTTGACAGCCAGACCCCGGTTGAAACAGACGTGTTTCTCCCCCGGCTGTCAGCTCCGCGCGATGAGTTAGGAAACGACAAATAAAACTTTGAAAAGCAATAAGTCTTACTACTTAATTAAGCATGCCTTAATTAGAAAATGAAGAACTAACAAGAGAAACCAGACTAGACGTAGACATCACGGCCGAAGTAGAAAGAAGTGAATATTCAACATGGCGACTCGGCAGTATGGAAAGAGAAGAAGAAGAAAGATCACATATGGCCAAAGTAGAAAGTAGCAACCAAGTTATATGTATTTGTCTATATCTCTCTCTGATGCCTTCTCTCTCTCTCTCTGTGTTACAAGAACTCTTGTGTATATACCCAACGAGGGCATATGACGTTGTAACACCAAAACTGCCCTACAATTCTATTCTTAGTCAAAGAAAGAACAGATAGATAGATATATATCTTTCCTAAAGGGCATTCGTGCAAAAAGCCTCATCCAGAATTTCAACTTGATTAGCCAAGGCAATTTTCACCATCCACACCTTTTATACATTTATTTAAAATCAAAACAAATTTGTTGCAATAGAAACATTGATCATTTTTAGCACAAGCTTAGCAGCAATGTTTTAACAAATTCCTCAACCCTGTGTTAGTCCCCTGGGGGTGTTTTGGCACACCACATTTTTTTTAAATGCTCATAATTCCTAACTGGCAACTAGATTATTCTTCTATTTCCCAATACTCTCCTGATTGAGTAAGGGCATTGTGAAATGGCATAGTCTTAGCTCAGCTGAAATGGAATATAAACATCTTTCGTTTGTTTGTTTGATCTTAATGGCATATCAACCCATCTGGGGTTATGTCATGCCTAACAGTTAGGAAGTAATACATATCGTGTATTTATATTTATACTTTTTAGTAATTGGTTTTAACAATGTGTTAGCATTATTGTGGATTATGTTGTATGGTATTGATTAGTTTCATGTCTATATTCTATGGTATAATTTTATTTCCTCAAAGAGGAGAGAATATCCTCCATGTTGATATTTTCAAACAGATCTTTCATATTGTTTGCTTTAAAATAACGGTTTCTGATGTGAGCAAAAAAACTGCATTCCATGAATAAGTGTTTAACTATCAAAGGTGTTTGACATGTTCCACGTTGTGGTTGTTGTTGTTCTTTGAGTATATTGGAGTGCATTAGTCTTGTATGACGTAATGCATAATTGGGACACAATGACTTGTTCCTTTCTAGACGTCCTTAAATTTATATGTCAATGCGCATGCCAACTGGGATCGTGCTGCTTCCAGGGGTGTTTTAATTGGTGGTTGGTCGGTTGGTTTTAATGGCATATCAACCTGTCTAGGGTTATGTCATGCCTAACGGTTAGGAAGTAATACATATCGTGTATTTATATTTATACTTTTTAGTATAATTAGTTTTTAACAATGTGTTAGCGTTATTGAGGAGAGGATCATGTTGTATGGTATTATCATTCTTTACCTCATTTGTATTCATTACATAAACTATACAACCTAGGTTTATGAAACAAATTTATAGTAATTACTATTTCAATTGATAATCAGAGATATAGTTCAAGTATTGATTTATGTCATATTGTAACAGAGATTGAATTTTATGTTATTTTATTGATTATTATCTATCTATACTTATATAAAAGGCAGTTTGTGTGTATGTATGTCCGGATGTAAGTACAAAAATAAAACAATTAACAACAAAGTAAATATATATACACATTGTTACATAATTATGGATCCCTAATATCTTTTTAAGGTAGTATAGAAATCCTTATGGCGATCAGTACAGCTGATGGCCTTGAGAGTGAGTGACAATGCTTGACCTCATTCTCACCTTGCGTTCTGGGGATGGAACGTGGGAACGGAAGTCAATAGCAGCCCTTCCGGTTTAAGGAGTAAGCAACTCAGAGTTGCAGTTAGTCAGTTGCAGAGTTAGAAGCTAGCAAGATGTGACTCTCCGCGCGCATTGTCTGGTCTGGGGTTCATGAATAAAGTAACATCATTGTAAATCGAAGTCTTGTTGTTATTACTAAAAGCTAACAATAGCACAAGGCTTTTGATAAGTAGTGATCCCAACAGAACCAGACACGGAACCCAGATAAGAAAGACCAGACCAAGATAGACGATAGAAGATATACCAGATCCGGCCAGAAGAGAAGTATATAACATAATATATCTATTTGGTACCGTGACGCCGCCGCTACGTTACAACATTCACTATCACCAGATCTTGCTTTTTAGATGTGATTTATATTTTCGTGAAGGTAATTCAAATTAAAATTTAAATAGTAACAGCATGGAATTTTTTTTGCATTTGATGTTTTAAATAGGAGACATTAACATTTTCTTTACTGTCTGCGCGCTTTTTTTCTGACACCAGACCAGGCCGATTGATCAACACAATTTTTTTTTTTTTATGTGGGGATTTTAATTGGGCATCCTACAAGGATCCAACTCACAATTTAGTAATAATAAATCTGTGACCCTAACATTTCCTCCCCCTCCTCTATCCATGCGACTCCGGATAGCCGCTTCTAGGTTTGTCATACATAAGAACAAAAAATATCATATAAAGGAGGATCCTGTGGTTATTTTTCCAATAAATGAGATCTGAATCTGTATGTTTTTTTTTTCTTTTTTTTTTCTTTTCTAAGAATTAATTTTATTAGATTAGATGAATAACAATGATCTAAAAGGCAATCAAACTGTTCATCAGTGACTGCAGCGATATACTGAAGCAGACTCCTTAGGTTTTGAATTCAGAGTCTACCCTTCTCCTAAACCAGTTGCATCTTCCAAAACTGCCCTAATATTTTAATCCATGGTAGAGAAAGAAGATATATATTAATTGCTGTCAACTCATGTTCAAGTAAGACCATTTCCTTTTTTTTTTTTCTTTTTTTTTTTTTATCATAGTTGGGTGCCAGTAGCATTTGACACTCTATCCCTGTGTTTTCTCAGATGACTCACCAGGCCAGGCCAGGCCAGGCCAGGCCAGGCCAGGCCAGCCCTGGAGAGAAATACTCTTCCACATAAACTACATGTTGGAACTTCTCCACTTTGAATGCTGCTGGGCTGGGCTGGGCTGAAAATTAGCCTTTCTAATAGCCAAATTCAATTTTTTGTGTTTAATTAATTACTATATATATATTTTTTTTTTTTTTGGAGGATATATGCTTAATTGAAGTCATACCTAATTTTGAAAATTAATCAGTTAATAATTAATGAATTTAGGCGGGCATATATGTTTAAATGTAAGGCTAAACAAATCGAGAAAATGTCAATCCCTGTATGTACATTTTGACCTATTAGGGATTGACATTTTCTCGATTTGTTTAGCCTTACATTTGAACATATATGCCCGCCTAAATTCATTAATTATTAACTAATTAATTTTCAAAATTAGGTATGACTTCAATTAAGCACATATCCTCCAAAAATTGTCGGCTAAAAAGGCCATATGAAAAATAAACACATTGTTTGTTTACTTACTTTCATATATATATATATATATATATATATATATATATATATATGTGTATGTATGTATGTATGTGTGTTTTCAAGAGAGGATGACTTAACAGAGAAGAAAAAAGAAAAAAGTCGAGTGTATCACAATTCTGACTATACAGAAAACAATCTGCCACTTTATAAAAAGGTCTATACCAGATTTATTTTTGATATACCAAACATATTTGGAAAGGCTTTACAATGTTTATATGTTTCAAATATTTCGCAAATTTAGTTTTGTGATTGTTCAAAGAAACCAGAATTATAAATCAGGTGATAAAAATCCAAAAGTTTGCTGTGTTCCTTCTCTAATGGTTTTTGTTTACATCCGCTCAGAGTTATCCTAAAGTTCCTCCTCAGTGAAACGCAGGTAGATATTCTCTCTCTCCTCTCTCTCACACACACATATTATATATATATATATATATATATATATATATAATATGCCTTTCCAGGGTGATTCATGCAAAAGCCTCATTCAGAATTTCAACTTTCACTATTCACACCATATATAATATATAATATATATATATATATATATATATATTAGACTACGAAAAAGCGTATACATTTTAAAAGAGGAATTTCTAAAAAGAAAAGTAGGGAACCCTTATGATTAGATATTTCATTCTAAGTTGATCTTTATTCTTTTTTTTTTCTTTTTTTTTCTATGAGATTGATCGAAAAAAAAGAATAAAGATCAACTTAGAATGAAATATCTAATCATAAGGGTTCCCTACTTTTCTTTTTAGAAATTCCTCTTTTAAAATGTATACGCTTTTTCATAGTCTAATTAAATTTTGTACCCATAAAAAAACTCTTTATATATATATATATATATATATATCAGGAAAAAATACAGATTTAGGTTGTTAGCATTATAGACTATTTCAGGAAACCTAGAGGAATTATCCACTTGTTCTCATCATCAGATGCAAAATGAGGATACCTTTATTATTCATAAATCATATATATATAAATATAATAAAGCCTAATGATTTGCTCTACTTGAGTATTGAGCACTTTAGCATATTCAACTTAGGCAACTTTATTTGTATTTTTTTCTTTTGGCCACCACAGTAGTGCCGGCTGATTATTTTCAGGTAATGCATATGTTTTGGTCTTTGCCTTTTTTTCTTTCTCCAGACATAAATTTGTATTTTGTTATTACACATTATACTAACAGGAGTTTTTTTTTACACCGTCAGAGTTTAAAAATAAAAATAAATGAATAAATATACAAGGTGTGTCATAAAAGTATCGAGATTGAAGCTGTATTTACCAAGATAGAAATGAACAATGAATAGAACGTTAATTTTTTCCAGAATACAAAGTGTGTCATAAAAGTGCCGAGTTTGAAGCTGTATTTACCAAGATAGAAATGAACAACAAATGGAACATTAATTTTTTCAGAATACAATAGGTGTCAAAAAATACAAAAAACCTCAATACTTTTTTGACACACCTTGTATATATATATATATATATATATATATATATATATATATGGAGTAAATATGGAAATAAATCCGACAATATTAAGAAATTTGAAAAAACAAGTGTTCCAAAAATAAGATGAATTTATTTATCGACGCTTAAACGTTTCGGTTTCTTTAAACCTTCATCAGGATGTATCTGGGGTGAAGAAATTGATGGATGTTTTATAGATGACCGGAAATAAAAAAATCTTTATAAAAATTTTTTTTGTTGTGTAACTGTGTTTGTTCAGCGTTATATTTTTGAAAGACGAGTCACGATCCGCACACGCGAAGATGTCATGATAATTTATAAAGATATTTTTATCTCCTGTCATCTATAAAACATCCATCAATTTAATAATATATTTTTGAAGGCAAAATAATGCAAATTTATGTTGAAAAATATATTTATTTAATTTTATTTTTAATTTTTTTTTTTTACTCTTAATATTTTCAGACTAGGCCCATCTTCAGAAGATGGGCCTAGACTGAAAATATTAAGAGTAAAAAAAATAAAAAATAAAAAAATAAAAATTAAATAAATATGTTTTTCAACATAAATTTGCATTATTTTGTCTTCAAAAATATATTATTACATTTTAATTAATGCTTCTAACACACTATAAAAATAAATAAAAATCTTCAATCCATCAATTTCTTCACCCCATAATACATCCTGATGAAGTTTTAAAGAAACCGAAACGTTTAAGCGTCGATAAATAAATTCATCTTATTTTTGGAACACTTGTTTTTTCAAATTTCTTAATATATATATATATATATATATATAATATATATATATATAATATTGTATAATTCTAACACTATGTTTTTTTTTTGCATTGGGGTGTGTGAACACCTTCACCAGACCAACCATGTTCGAATGACACAGTAGACTAACGCAGGGTTAATAATCAAACAATTTCTGTGGAAATCATATTGTGAGTTAGAGGAAATTGCAAACTGCAGCGTTTCAAAGTTTCAAAGCGCAGTGTGCACGCACAGTATCATCATCATCATCATCATAATCATCAGTGTAATTAGCTCAAAAGAGAAAGTCAGCGAAGAAAAACCGAGCTTACCAGGATCTCCAGCTTTCATGGCTGAAAAGATAACACACAGTAGAGATTGTATAGTTGGGCAACAGACAGATACCCTTTCTTCTGGTTAGTGGTCATAGGGTTAAGAAACAGGGGGGGTGTTAGCAAACCGAGGGTCAGACTGGGGGGGTGGGGGTATTGGGTGAAGGCTCTCGTTAAAAGACTTCTGATCATGCTTACTTCCATGCTCAAGAGCCTCAGGTATTCTTCGATGCCCCCATGCCCCACCCTTGAGTATCCAGAGAGCTGAATCAATAAGCTAGAAAAAGGTAATTTGAATATGAATAGAGGCAAATACAGATGGTTGTTGTTTTTATGGCATATCAACACTTTTTGGGTCATTTAATGTTGAATCAAGTCATTTTCATAAACAAAGGACTCAGGTTGCTTACAGTACCTGCTGTTACTTAAGTGGTCACCCAATTAAGTATTGAACAGGCTCATTGCTGCATAATAATCATGCCTACATGTGAAACTCAGAGTTATGGAAAACGTACTGTGATATGATTTAAACATTGAAGGTTTAGACCAATGGTTCTCAACCCTTTTTTTACCTATTGACCCCCTTTTAATCCTATTTTACTCTGGTGGACCCTCCATAGTCATTCGTTGTTTAAAAATCCCATTGTATTTTTATAATTAAATACATTTTACTTGCCTGGGTCTTGGGGGTCCATATGGACCCCGGTTGAGAACCACTAGTTTAGAATAATGCTATCATTGTTACATTTTGTACATATTGCAAATAGATATTGTCATCATGCCTACATGTGAAACTCAGAGTTATGGAAAACGTACTGTGATAGGATTTAAATATTGAAGGTTTAGACCCTTCTCAACCCTTCTTTTACCTATTGACCCCCTTTTAATCCTATTTTACTCTGGTGGACCCCCATAGCCATTCCTTGTTTAAAAATCCCGTATTTTTATAGTTAAATACATTTTACTTGCCTGGGTCCCAAAAAATGTTATATGGACCCCGGTTGAAAACCACTGGTTTAGACCAATGTGATCCTTAGTTCTGAAGAACAATAGCATGTAGAAAATATTAATTTTAAATTAACTTTATATGTCAAATTTCTTAATAACAATATTTGCAAATTTCCCAATTAAAAAGTTTGTTGTTACAATAAAGATAAAACATTGCAAGTTCAAATAAAATAAATTAATATTATACTTTCTTCGGTATTCTTAACCTATTCAGGTCAGGATTTTCAAGAGTTTTGCTGTGAACAAATCAAGCAGGCAAACGGTACTGCCATCTATCCTAAAGATTTGGAACTACCACTTTGCTACCATAATAATTGCTACGTTTAGAGTATGAAATTTATATAAAAATGTACCAATTATTATGGGACAGACATAGCTATGAACTACCACTTCTGTCCCATGATATATGCTACATTTAGTGTAGGGAATTTATATACAAATGTACCAACATTGTTAGAATCGTTGGGTTGGTTGTTTCGCTTTATGCCATATCAATTCTTTTCACATCATTTAATGCTGAATTAAGTCATTTTGATCAACAAAGGACTCAGGTTGCTTACAGTACCTGCTGTTACTTAAGTGGTCACCCAATTAAGTCATTCTTCTTTCTAGTAAAGTAGTTAATTCTAATTTCTCTAATCTCTCATTTGTGACTGTAATTTTTTACTCTTTTTATTAGTTTTGTCACTCTCCATTCTTAATAAGATTGCTGCTTTAGATGCTGTTTAACTAAAAGAGGTGCTTCACCTTCCAACATGATAGACTGTTTGAATAATGGACAGATGATTTACTTTTGAATAGAAAAGGAATTAGATTGTTAATTATTATTCTATGTTACTCTCACCCTTGACCAGGTTTGAACCTGGTCAAGGGTGAGAGATGTTATACTTTTGAATAGAAAAGGAATTAGATTGTTAATTAATTATTATTCTGTGTTACTCTCACCCTTGACCAGGATTGAACCTGCAGCCTGGAAATGACTGTCACAGATTGTTAACTATTGGACAGTGGAACAGTCAAACACCTCCTCAGCTTAATGGACTGTTCTTAGCAGTAGTGGCAGTAATTATTTAATCTGTTATGTTCGGTTTGGTTTGGTTTTGTTTTACGGCATATCAACCTCAGTGGGTCATTTAATGCCGATAAAGTTTTGAAATAAATCAATTCTTAATGGATAATACATTTTTTATAAATACATTTTTCTATTTAACCCATGGATGGGTGTTATAGTTGGTTCATTGGGAGAGCTAGTAACTGCATGGTTAGGCTGCAACATACAAACTTATCAATGACTATAATCCATAACTAGAAAAAGACTGAAGCATACAAAATTGAACCAATTACATTCATGATAGAGAGGATATATTGAGATAATTGATTGGTGGGTTATTTTATTTAATGGCATATCAACCCTTGTGAGTTATTTAAGGCCAAATCTTGTTTTAACTGATTTATTAGTTATTATACATTGAGCTCTCTTAGGGATTTGTAAAAAACCCTTGTATAAACCTATAATTTTGCATCAACATGAGTATGCATTGTGGATGTACAGGAGAGATATTGATGATAACCCAATAGAATTATCCCCTACATACCAGTCACCAATCAGTTGGATATATATATATATATAATATATATTTATATATATACTAATAATATTATCATTAGAGGAAAAATAAAGGGTTTACCATGGTTTCAATCAAATTGAAATGATTTCTTCAGGACCGTAGCCTACGTTTAACTAAGTCGATGTAATTCCTTAGTTAAATTAAAGATATTTTTCGGATAATAACGGTTGAACACTACGTTATATTTCTTTCAATCTTTGAGAAAAAAACAATGTATCGTTCCACATGTCTATTCATTCCTTAATTCTCATTTCTCATCAACATAATTAACGTAGGGTAGCATCCTGAAAATATCATTTCAATTTGATTGAAACCATGGTAGACCCTTTATTTTTCCTCTAATAATAATAATAATAATATTATTATTATTACTACTCTGTATTCTTAATGTAATTGGATTATTTATTGATGCTACTGCAACAGAAAAGTTAAAAGTGGCAATTGGATACTATATATATATATATATATATATATAATAATAGTCGTCGGGGCGGCCTAAAGTCGGTATCAGCCAGTCAGCGAGGGAGTCTATTACCTTTTCAATAGCGCTAGACCAAGGAGATTGTTTTAGCATCTGAGGTGGAGCGCCACACCTACCATCAGCTCCTCACTATACACTTAGTTGGCGAGGACCGGTATCGAACTAGGAACCTTGTGGTTTCTAGCCGAACGCTCTACTGATTGAGCTAACCCGGCCCATATATATATATATATATATATATATATATATAGATGATTTGTAAGCAAATAGTTTGTAGGTAAATATTTTGGTGTGATTTGGTTTTATACACTGATAGAAATAATTTTATGCTAGATCTTCCATTAACTTTATAAGTATTAATACATTCGCAGAAATAATTTTCACTAACTATATATGTATAAATAAACTAGAAGAAATAACTTCATGTGTATTAATAAAACATAGTGGTTGACTCTCAGCCTCCACCTTCTAGCACCTTTAGATGGTTTGGTTTGTTTTACGGTATATCAACCAAAGTGGGTCATTTAATGCCGATAAAGTTTTGAAATAAATCAATTCTTAATGGATAATACAATTTTTTTATAAATACATTTTTCTATTTAACCCATAGATGGGACCCTAACAGGTACTACCACTCCGGGTCAGAATGGACCAGGGAGCAATGGTGATGAAGGGGTGCTCCACATTCCCCAAACCTCCAAAACTGGAACCTCACCATCAGATAGAGTTTAACGTCATTCCCAGGACATGTAGACCTGCAGCCACCGCCTTCTAGCACCCATATGATAAAAAGGGATTGGGGCTTGCCATAAGGGCAACAGGGTCTAGCACCTTTAATATAAAAAGGGCTGGGTACATTAGTATTATCTGTGTTATTCGGACTATTGTCCTCATCTTCATTGTTATCTGTACAACATTTAACAATGAAGATGAGGACAATAGTCCGAATAACGCAGATAATACTAATCATCAAGCCTCATCTGAAATATTCAGAGAGATAGCTGGGTACATGTTTGCCATAAGAGCAATTTGAAGAATACAGTCGATATTTAATCATATAGTACCTGCTGTTGCTTAAGATATAATAATAGTCAATATTCTTATGTCTGTAACTAATCAAATAACTATATTGTCAAAACCCCCATAAATATATTCATGCACTAAGAGGAACACACACTCTAGCTTATTCAATGAAACTTTTTATGATATCACCCTTATCCTCATAATCCCAGGTGTGGTGGTTGTAGAGGCATCACTGATGCCTCTCTATCACTGGATGTGGTAGTTATCATATGGTGTATTTTGGTCAGAAAAGCTTGGTGGAGCCCATCCCTTTCCAACCATGACAACATCCCAGTTTGGGGTTGTAGAGGCACCACTCATAACTTTCTAACAATCACCCCTATCTCGCTCAGAACATTAACCTCCTAGAAACTGTACAGAGACGTGCAACCAAATCTACCATATTCTGAATGTCTTGCTGCCCTGGGAATGGATTCGTTGAAACTCCAGCGTCTGGCAACTGACCTGGTAAACGCTCATAAGGTCATTAATCATCTTAACAACAGCAACCTTGAGCACCTTTTTGATCTCCATGTTTCTAACACACGTGGGCATGCCTACAAAGTCAGAAAACAGCATAGCTCACATGACTTTCGGAAACATTTTTTCATGCTTAGAGTTGACGAGGCATGGAATAAACTACCTGCATCCGTTGTGGGCTGCTGAAATACTGCATCTTTCAAAGCCTCCATGCTTCCTGTAATCCGCCAACACTATACCTGATACCCCCATCTACGCACACATGCGCACACATATATGTATATTATTACTGTATCTTGTTCATGTTCCTGACACTAATACATTATTCTGTGTACTAAACATGAGACTTTGATGAGTTGTGGTGCACCTGAGCACTGTACACAATAAATTTCATTGTTATTTATCTCAGTCATGGGCTGCTACATTCCTGTTCATTCCTGCTCGGGTGTTATCTGCCCACCTCTATCTGCTTCTTCCCGACACTGTGATGTCACATGCTAATCATATGCAAATCAGTTCATGCAACTTCATTCTATTGGCCAGGAAGAATACAATGTGTGTACATCATATGAAATGTAGAAAAATCCTAGAAGCTAACCCACTATTAAAACTTGGTTAACTCAGTTCCCATGTCTCAAGTATACATGCATAAAACTGTGTATATTGAGTTCCCACACAGTTAAAATTAATGTTCATGGTTTTAAAATATCATTTAAATTCCTTTTTCTCTATTTTTATGTTTGATTTGGTTTCTTTGTTTAATGGCATATCAACCTTCATGGGTTATCTAATGACAGTAGTTGGGGAATGAGAGGTTCATAACTTTCCCAAGAGTATTAGCCTAAAAGAGAATGTAATAACACAATTAGAGTTCAAAATCCCTTACTACGATATCATAGTCCAGAACGTTAGCCTTGGAGACAATACTCTATCTCTATTTTTATTTATTTTTAAATACTAGGAATATAATTGATTATATATAATATATTATAGACTTCCTTAGGCTTAAAAAAGACATTTTTTTTCAGCTTCTACAATTTCACTTTTTATCCACTAAATCTCTGATTAAAATGTTTGTTTTTGGATTATTTCCTATAAGTTTAACATAAACAAAGGGGGAACCACTCTTGACTGATAAATTATTTATTTATTTTCCCATTAAACTAACCCTAAACCCTAACCCCTTCTTTTTTCCTAGTAGATCAAGCAATAAATAATTTATCAGTCAAGAGTGGTTCCCCTTTGTTTATGTTAGACTTATAGGAAATTACCTGTTTTTGTTTATCTTACTGTTATGTGGTGACAAAAAATGCGGCAGTCGTTTTACACTCAAAAAATAATTCCTTGCCAAGAATTTATAAATTCAGGATTGCCTAATTATAAATTGTCTCCAATACCCACCGAAATAATTTGGTCAAATTTTGTTTTGTCCTTTAGGCAGATAAAAACATGAAATAAACAAATTCTCTGACAAAATACATTCAAGGGAAATAACTACGACGTGAAGTTACCTCCCCTTATAACTGACACGTGTCATTATTATATTTTTAGTTTTTTTTTTTTTGGTTGATATACCAATACTGAAAGTTTAAATGCATATAAACAAAATTTTCTGCAGGTCAACCGCAAATACTTACTTTAACAACCACTAATTAAGAGTGTGACCTATCCGTGGGTAGTTATGCTAATTCTATCATGACATTTTCAGGGGTTTTTTTTTATTGTAATTTATGGGTATTCCTTTATTTGTAATAAATTATTTAAATGTAATTATATATATATATATATATAATATACCAAACTTGTTGGTAAACCCTTGCGGTAAGAAAAACCCGGCAAATAGTTTGATTGTAAAAATATACTACCAAACATCACCTGGGAAAAAAATTGCAAAAAATAAATGACCGAGATTAGTCGTACCAAACGAAAATAATCGGTTGATACTACAATACTTGACCAAAAGAAAAAACGAGTATATATATATAATATATATATATATATATATATATATTGTAAAAAAGAAAAGACCAAGATAGTCATACCAACGAAAATAATTCCTTTATTTAACATAATACTTGCTAAGCTTTTGTTAGTCTAGCACACAGTTCTTTAGCTGCTCACAGTATTTACAGAAGGTAGTCCCTATGGTGTAGTCATTAACATGATGGACTGCAATGCAACACTGTATAGTAGATCAGTTTGAACTCCTTGTAGAAGAACATTAGTAGTACTATTTAACCCATAGCAGGGGGGATGAGGGTGTTCATACCTTTCCCAAGGGTATTAGTGCAAAAGTGACCATAATAGCGTGACTGGAGTTCAAACTCTCTGACTACAATGTCACAGTCTTGTACGTTAGCCATTACGCTACAAGGACGACCCTCTAAATTTTTTTTTTTTTTTTTTTTTTTTGAAAGAAAATCCAAAAGACATTGATTCAAAATTATTTGTAAATCTCTAATCGATGTATGTATCTTTTTTTCTTATGCATATCAATCATTTTAAGACAAAAAAATGTTTGAAAAGAAACTTGGGTTATTTCTTATAAGTCCAACATAAACAAAGGGGAACCACTCTTAACTGATAAATTTATTTATTTATTTTCCCATTAAAAGTCGTCGGGGCGGCCTAGAGTCGGTATCAGCCAGTCAGCGAGGGAGTCTATCCGCTTTTCAATAGCGCTGGACCAAGGAGATTGTTTTAGCATCTGAGGTGGAGCGCCACACCTACCATCAGCTCCTTACATTACCGCACAGATCCCTGTGCTACTCATACGCTGAGTTGGCGAGGACCGGGATCGAACTAGGAACCTTGTGGTTTCTAGCCGAATGCTCTACCGACTGTGCTAACCCGGCCCATTTTCCCATTAAACTAACCCTAAACCCTTCTTCTTTTTTCCTAGTAGAACAATAAATAAATATTTATCAGTCAAGAGTGGTTCCCCTTTGTTTATGTTGGACTTATAGGAAATAACCGAAATTTCAATAAAAAAACAAGGTTTGATTGTTAAATAAGATCTCCAATATTATGATGTTGTATGATTTTTATGATTTTTAAACCATGAAATGATTTTGGTTGGTTGGTTGGTTGGGTTTTACGGCATGTCAACCCCATTGGGTCATTTTATGCCAAAGACGTTTTTGTTTTATTCATTCTTGATGGGTACTCCATATTTTTTCTGTTTGTTTTTTTTTAACACATTTCTTTTAAACTCATGTTTTTCTATTCAACCCAAAAATGGGACCCTAACAGGTACTACCACTCTGGGTTAGAGTGCACCTGGGAGTAATAGTGGTGAAAGAGTACTCCAGATTCCCCAGAGCTCCAGAATTGATGATCGTGATGATACATCTGTGAATTTGAAGTATTGAACAAACTTATAGTGCCAAAGATTCTATCACTGATCACTTCTTTATACATAACTTGGACATAGTACTCATGACTAATGAATATTATTACTCAATGTTTTCTCATAGACGGCCTGAAATCGAACATTCAAACAGGATTTTATATACTAAAAGAATACATATATATATATATATATGTAGTATATCAAGAAAGATTGAAAAAACACAGGTTTAAATGAGTTAAGTGGTGAGTTTATTGGCCGACACTGCAGTGTTTTGATCTATTAATTAGATCATCTTCAGGGCATTTGTTGGTATATGGAAGGTAATAAGAAATTTTTTATACCAACAAATGCCCTGAAGATGATCTAATTAATAGATCGAAACACTGCAATGTTGACCAATAAACTCACCACTTAACTTATTTAAACCTGTGTTTTTTCAGTCTTTCTTAATATACTACATACTGCCGGATTCACTTCCTTTTCTTCACATATATATATATATACCCATCCCTTCACACCAGTAAGATATGATATTTGGTCAATTTCAAGTTTAACAAGTTTGAATTCAGAGTTTTCCTTTTCCTAGACTGGTTGCCTAAGGTTTAAGAGCCCAGTTTGTCCTACTGTTAACCCATAGCTATTCCCATGGATATTAGCACTATGTGAAATGCTAACAGCCTTGTCCAGGATTTGAACTATGATCGCTGAATCCATTCCCTACACACCTCCAACTGATCACTTCTTTATACATAACTAGGACATAGTACTCATGACTAATGAATATTATTACTCAATGCTTACACATAGATGTTCTGACACTAAACACATTAAAACAAGACTTTATATACTAAAATAATACATATACTAAAGAATTTATATACTAAAAGATTTGATTTGTTCTTGTTTTACGGCATATCAACCTCAATGGGTCATTTAATGCCGACTACGTTTTTGAAATGAATTGGTGATAATGTTTAATTTTTTAAAGGTTTTTTTCTTTTTTTTTTTGACATATTTTCTTTTGTGAATGAAACTTTTAGATGGTTTTGTTAACATATATTTTTGTGTTTTCATTTTTTTTGGAAGATTTTTAGATTTTGTTGTAGATGTGTGCTTCTTTTATGTATCCAAGTAGTTTTTCAGGGTTTATTTGGTAGAAATTTTTTTAGTTTTAGTTTTAGTTGTAGATTTGTTGTTTGGTAGTATTTTTTTCGTATTTGTTTTAGGTTGCTACATTCTGTTAGTATGTGTTTGATTGTGTAGGGTTTTTGGCATGGTATGCAATATGGAGCTGCTTCTTTTTTGAGGAGGTATGAATGGGTAATGTATGAGTGTCCTATTCTTAGTCTGGATATACTAAAAGAATAAGTTTGTATCTCGATTATGAGACCTTACTAATCAATCAACCCTTGTTAAAGGAGAAAAATATTCTCACAATCCATTTCTCGTTGAAGCATAGGCATTTTAATTACTGCAAAGTAAGCATAAATTTTCTGGTGCCAAACTTAGAGTAGGTTTTCTTACAAGACAAAAAAAAACAAAAAAAAAACAATAAAAGTCATCCAAGCAAAAATCAAGACGACAACGTGAAGGAAGAAGTGTTGGATCAAGTCAGTTAGTGACAGACAATCAGTATTATTAGTAACGGAACAAAATAAAACAAAAAGAAAAAGTTAAAGAAAAAAACAAAAAAACTGAAGATAAATGGAGATAAGTAAAACGGATCCAATAATCCAAATAAAAAACAAAAAAATTACAAAAGATGGAAGGTAATTTTCACCTTTAGTTGGCTAAATTCCTAGCAAATAAGGCAATTAGAGTAACCTCCCTTGACTTTCACTTTGAAACAAGCCGGTAGATATTTTGAAATAAATAAATCTTAGAAACTTTTTCGAAAACAATACAACTGCATGCTTTACTCAAAAATACCATAAAATGTGTTCTTAATAACAATTAAGTTCATTTCAGATAATTTTATGCTAGGAATTTAGCCAGCTGACTTTCACTTTGAAACAAGCCAGTAGCCATTTTTGAAAGTCTCCGTGCGAAATACACAAATCTTAGAAACTTTTTCAAAAACAATACAACTGCATGCTTTAACACAAAAATATCATGAAATGTGTTCTTAATAACAATTAAGTTCATTTCCGATAATGCAGACGCATAATTTTATGCTAGGAATTTAGCCAACTAAAGGTGAAAATTACTAGATAGAAAAACAAAACAAGACAAAATTCAATACACTGGATATTTTTTAAAAATTAAATAAGAACATAAACAAAATGAAGACATGATTAACCCTTTTGCAGGCAGATGATTTTTTAAAAATCCTTGTAGCAAATCATTTTCAGTATTTTTAAAAAAAAATAGAGGCTATGTTCAAACAAGTCAATTAATCATATATAAAAGTGGAGTAAAGTCGTCAGGGTGGCCTAAAGTCGGTATCAGCCAATCAGCCAGAGAATCTATCCCCTTTTCACTAGCGCTAGACCAAGGAGATTGTTTTTGCCTGAGGTGGAGTGCCACACCTACCATCAGCTCCTTACTTTACTGCACAGATACCTGTACCACTCATACGCTGAGTTGGCGAGGGCTGGTATTGAACTAACAATTGGGTGTCATAGTAAAAGTAACAAAAGTAAAGTCGGCACAGTGGCCTATTGGCGGTATCCCCTTTTCACTTTTGCTAGTCCACGGAGATTGTTCTAGGCTCCGACTTTACTGCACAGATCCAACCTGTGCTACTCATGCGCAGAGTTGGCTAAATGCCAGTATCAAAGACAGTTCCTAGGCAGATGCTCTACCAGCTGAGCAAAAACAATAAAACACTCACTTTTAATTATCATATTTTCCAAAACAACCTTTGCACAATCCGACGCCACAGTGTGGCCTCCTAGCGATGTTTCTATACATTAACATTGAATTGTTTAAAGAGTAGCCAATAGAAAAATGCCTTACATTGAGCTGACAAAAATGTCACTCTAACCTGCAAAAGGGTTAATACTAATGTAACTCATATTCTATTGTGGTCACTTCAAGAATGTAAAGAATCTACACAAATGTCACCTTGTAGAAGAACAGTAGTGGTACTATTTAACTCTTAACATCCTGTTGAGAATTTACCTGGATGACATCAGCTGCTTATTTTATTCAATTTTTTTTAGAAATTTAAACTATATTTTATTGCTAGTTTAAACCAATCATATCGTTGAATAGAATTTGTTGAAATCTTTCTTTTGCACACAAAATATATTTTTCTCTCCTTCCACTCAACAACGCTATATCTATCTCCCAATAGCATCAAAGCATTGTGATAAAAAAAAAAGAAAGAACAGAAAAAAGAAAGAAAGAAACGAAAAAAAAGAAAGAAAAAGAAAGAAAGAAAAGAAAAAAAAGAAAAAAGAAAGAAAAAAAGAAAGAAAAAAGAAAGAAAAGGAAAAAGAAAAGGAAAAAAAGAAAGAAAGAAAAGAAAGGAAAAAAGAAAAAAGAAAGGAAAAAAAAAAGAAAAAAAGAAAGAAAAAAAAAAGAAAAAAAGAAAAAAAAGAAAGAAAAAAAGAAGAAAAAGAAACAAAAAAAAGAAAAAAAGAAAAGAAAGAAGAAAGAAAGAAAGAAAAGAAAAGTAAAGAAAAGAAAAGAAAAAGAAAAAAAAGAAAAACAAGAAAAGGAAAAGAAAAAAGAAAAGGAAAAAAGAAAGAAAGAAAAGGAAAAAAAAAGGAAAGAAAAGGAAAAAAGAAAAAAAAAAAAGAAAGAAAAGGAAAAAAAAGAAAGAAAAAGGAAAAAAGAAAAGAAAAAAAAAGAAAAGAAAAAGAAAGAAAAAAGAAGAAGAAAGAAGAAAGAAAGAAAAAGAAAAAAAAGAAAAAAAGGAAAAAGAAAGGAAAAAAAGAAGAAAGAAAAGGAAAAAAAGAAAGAAAAAAAAAAAAGAAAAAAAAAGAAAAAAAAGAAAAAAAAGAAGAAAAAAAAGAAAAAAAAAAGAAAAAAAAAGAAAAAAGAAGAAAGAAAGAAAAAAGAAAAAAAGAAAGAAAAGAAAGAAAGAAAAGAAAGAAAAGAAAGAAAAAAAAAAAAAAGAAAGAAAAAGAAAAAGAAAGAAAAAAGAAAAAAGAAAGAAAAGAAGAAAAAAGAAAGAAAAAAGAAAGAAAGAAAGAAAAAGAAAAGAAAAGAAAGAAAAAAAAAGAAAAAAAAGAAAGAAAGAAAGGAAAAAAAAAAGGAAAAAAGAAAGAAAGAAAAGGAAAAAAGAAAAGGAAAAAAGAAAGAAAGAAAAGGAAAAGAAAGAAAAAAGGAAAAAAAAGAGGAAAAAAAAGAAAGAAAAAAAAGAAAAAGAAAAAAAAGAAAAGAAAAAAAGAAGAAAAAAAAGAAAAAAGAAAGAAAAAGAAAAAAAGAAAAGAAAGAAAGAAAGAAAGAAAAGAAAAGAAAGAAAGAAAGAAAAGAAAAGAAAAGAAAAGAAAAGAAAGAAAAGAAAAAAGAAAAAAAAGAAACTAAAAAAAGAAAGAAAAAAGAAAAAAAAAAGAAAGAAAAAGAAAAAGAAAAAAAAAAAAAAAAAGAAAGAATAAAAAAGAAACGAAAACGGCCTCAATTGTGTCGTGGACTGTAAGTTATTTTAAAATGTTGACTAAAATAAACTGTTTAAAATGGTTAAATTCATTTGCATAAAAATATATTAATTAGCATTAGAATTACAAAAAAAAGACTGCTGCTGATGTTAGCAAGCAATATAAATTCTAACATTTGTGCAGTTCCTCATATTCCCAACGGGGCCACAATATCAAATGAGTGCCATACAATCAATCAAAATTATCAGTTTTATGCAATTTTAATCTTTTCACCAACATATAATAAAAGCGAAATTCAAGTCAAATTAAACATTCTTTTTTTTTGTTTTAATCGTTTTAATGATTCATCAAAATTCTGTCAACTAATAATTGTTTATTGAGTTTATATCTTAGATATTTTTTTTTTTGGTGGGGACCGGGTTAAGTTTTCCAAAACATTTGGATAAGTCTTCCAAAACACAGTGATGATCTTCAAATGTTATACAGTGGTACCTTGACTTTCCCCATTACAAGATGTCACTCATTTTTAGCATCTGAGGTGGAGTGCCACACTTGCCATCAGCTCCTCATTTTACCACACTACTCATAAGCTGAGTTGGCGAGGACTGGTATTGAACCAAGAACCTTATGGTTTCCTGGCATATGCTCTACTGACTGAGCTAAACTGAATTACTTTGCTTTATTCAGTGTAAAACTACAAATACGAGGCACCCAGTGAGGGTTGAATTCACTACAATAATCTGAAAGACTAAGTTGTTAACTACTGCTCTATGGTAATGCTCCCTACTGCATATCAGCCATATTGTTCCCATAAAAGCTACTTACAATTCTTTAAACAGAGAATTTCTGCTTCATTGATCAAAGACGTTTGGGTAATTCCATTTGTCTGAATTTCTGGGAAGGTTCCAGAGTTTGACAAGAAACATCTGAAGAAGGCCAGAGAGCACATTAACCGAAACGTTGCGTATATAACAATAAAGATGAGGACAACAGTCCGAAAGCTTCTAATTCCAAAAATTGGCAGATTCACATCAATTTTTAGCTCTCCAAATTCGGTTGGAGTGAGGGGCCAAAAAATTGGTTTAGAAGAGCTTTTTGGCCAGATGAATAAAAAAAAATGTTATCAAATAAAGTCTCAAAATTAACCAATTTTAAGTTATCAATGATTTCTGAAATTCTTTATTGTCCTACTTTAACATAGTTAACACTTGGACAAAATTTCAGAAAAATTGAAAGTTATGCGTGACAGGTTCTGGATGATTTAACACGGAATTACCTATTTACTTTCATATTAAAATTCCACTAAAGATCTGGCAATGAAAACACAACCAAAATAATTTCTTTATTAATTACTAGACCATTGAGTTAGATGAAAACCAGTTATATCAAAAGTTCAAACATAACACACCATCTTGAAAGTCTTGTCATGTGTATGCCACAATCATACAGAGAAAATAGAGGGAGTATATAGAGACTTAAGCAAGCCACGTTCTCAGTAATTACACTGGTTTACTAAAAAATATTTTTTGTCTAAGGCAAGAATGTGAATAGGTGTTTTTTACTAATTTGGGTGTGCTGAATTCAAATTTATAAACAGTTTTGCTCTATCACCTCTAGTTTTCTGTCTTTTAAATAGTCTCATTTTATTATATACAGAGTATATACGTGCTTATTTCAACAGTTGCAGCAGCTTATTACAGATAAAACAGGATAGATAAAGAACATTGATGGAATAAATATACTTGGATCACACAATATACACAATTCATAGTACCGCAGACAGTTAGAAATGTGTTTTCTTAGATGATCTGCTGACTGCCAGTGCACTACTGGCTGTTGACTGAGACGTGTTGGCTATGCTTAACTGCCAAAATCCGTCTTGATATATAGCTCTATATATATAATGTAATGCTATCATTTACATTTATTGCATAATAACTAAAAAAGAAGACATAAGTCACACAATATTAGAAATTAACCCTGAATGCATATATGCCTTTATGTACAGTATGTGTACAAAATGTACAGTATGCATATCTGAAAAACTAGAGGTGATGAGTAAAAACGGATTTCAAATCTGAATTCAGCTGCACCCCCAAATTAGGTTAAAACTGCTATTTTTGTGCTTGCCTCAATTTCTTTGTAAACGTGTTATCTAACCTGAAAAAAAGTAGGCAGAGTGGCCTATTGGCGGTATCAGCTGAACAGCAAGGGAGTCTATCCCCTTTTCACAAGTGCTAGACCAGGGGAATATGTTTTTGTGTCTGAGGTGGAGTGCCATACCTACTATCAGCTCCCGACTTTACTGCACAGACCCAAGCTGTGTTACTCATATGCTGAGTTAGCAAGGGCCGGTATCGAACCCAGAACCATGTGGTTCTAAAGCAGATGCTCTACTGACTGAGCTAAACTGGTTCCTTCTCTAACCTAGTAAGAGGACTACATTTGGTAACAAATTTAATAGCCGCAATTTTTATGATAGAATAAGAGTTTTACAATTACAAAACTACAATACACTATTGGTGTTAAGGGTATATCACATAATTGTGTTTAGGGCTGCAGAGTGGTGACTTCTTCTTCATCATCAAGAACCACCAAATGCAGAGGGGAATTTCCCTTGCAATGTGTGTGACCGCATCTGCAAGTCCAGAATTGGACTAACTAGCCACCAGAGGGTCCACAACTGTTGAAGACGTGGAGTGATGTCATCGTCGTCTGTGTTGAACTTCTAAATGGTTTATAATAGAATTTTTTTTTATTCACTGATACTTACCACGTACCCCATGTGTACAGGTTAGGCACAAGGCCCTATTAATATGGGACCACCCATGAACCGAAGCTCATGGGTGGCAGGTGAAAAATTACATTGATCCCGTCGGCATACCTCCTCAAAGAGGGCGCCTCAGGCACAGGGTAATAAACCTAGCCCTGTCCCTTTATATCAAGGGGGCAGGTATTGCCTGGGGGATAGCCCCCTGGGATCAACGCTATTAATTGTAACCATGGTACAGGGTCGAAGCCACTGAACCCCTTCACCGAGAAGCGGGTGGGTATACTATTCACTGATACTTCTAAAAACGACTGTTTTACTAAAGTATAAGAAGTAATATTTATTTATTTTTTTAAAATTTTGGTTGAACATTTTATTTATCGATCAATTTATTACTAAACATTTGAAATGATGTCCAGTGAAAAAAGCGTATTGATCTACATTCAATTGTAATATCCTGATTCTTTTATTTATCATGCAAAATCAAAAGCCATCAAAATCCATAAATATACACACTATTCAAACAACAAACCCCAACCCCAACCTGGCCCAAATATTAAGCTTTTATAAAAAGGCATATAACATTACCTCAAGGCCTGACTACTTTCCTCATTGAAAAAAAAATCAAACCATTTAGGTTTGAAAACCGTTACTCGCACATCCCAAACAATCAGACAAATAAGAAATATCAAAAAAAAGAAAAGAAAAGAAAAAAAAGAAAATCTTTCTCTGACACAGGCATATACAAAATTTGCTGCCAAGACTGTAAAAAGGTGTATATCAGTGAAAGATCAAGAAATTTAAAAAAGAGAATATATATATATATATATATATATATATATATATACATAGAATGTTGTTATTGGCCCAACAGGAGAAAATGAAATATTTTATAAAAAAGGTCTTTTTTAAAATATTCTTTTATTTCACATTAGCAACACGTGTTTCAGATTTTCTGATACGTTCTTCAGGCTTCGAGAGGGAGAGAGAGAGGGAGAAAGATGGAGAGAGAAAGAGAGGGAAAGAGAGAGAAAGAGAAAGAGAGAAAGAGAGGGAAAGAGAAAGAGGGAAAGGGAAAGAGGGAGGGAGGGAAAGAGAAAGAGAAAGAGAGGGAAAGAGAAAGAGAGGGAAAGGGAAAGAGAGAGGGAGGGAAAGAGAAAGAGAGGGAAGAGAGGGAGGGAAAGAGAGAGGGAGAGGAAAGAGAGAGAGAGAGGGAAAGAGAGAGAGAGAGGGAAAGAGAGAGGGAGAGGAAAGAGAGAGAGGGAAGAGAGAGGGAGAGGGAAAGAGAGAGGGAGAGGTAAAGAGGGAGAGAGAGGGGGGAAAGAGAGAGAGAGGGGGGAAAGAGAGGGAGGAGAGAGGAGAGAGAGGGGGGAAAGAGAGAGAGAGAGGAGAGAAGAGAGAGGAGAGAGGGGGGGAGAGGGGGAAGAGAGAGAGGGGGGGGGAAGAGAAGAGGGAAAAGAGAGAGAGAGAAATGGAGAGAGAGGGAAAGATAATGTGAGATGAGGATGCATCAATAAGTCTAAAGTCTGGCTAACAAGTAATTAACTGAATTTTGATCTGAAATTTCCACTGCATACTGATTAGTCTATGTGATTGATATTTACTGAATTAAGTGCATTAACAGGGATGTGGTTATATTGTTTAATGAGATATCAACTCCTGTGGGTTATTTAATGCTGAATCTTCTTTTGTCGTATATACAGTCTGTAAGTGAATAGTTTGTAGGTAAATATTTTGTTTTTAAACAAATTGTTAGCGTGTGAGACAAAAGTTAATAGTCAATTTTGTTTTGCAGGTAGATTTTTGTAGATAGTTCTTTTGGTTTGGTTTGTTTTACGGCATATCAACCTCAGTGGGTTATTTAATGCCGATAAAGTTTTGAAATAAATCAATTCTTAATGGATAATACAATTTTTTTATAAAATACATTTTCTATAAACACAGTGATGATCTTCAAATGTTATACAGTGGTACCTTGACTTTCCCCATTACAAGATGTCACTCATTTTTAGCATCTGAGGTGGAGTGCCACACTTGCCATCAGCTCCTCATTTTACCACACTACTCATAAGCTGAGTTGGCGAGGACTGGTATTGAACCAAGAACCTTATGGTTTCCTGGCATATGCTCTACTGACTGAGCTAAACTGAATTACTTTGCTTTATTCAATGTAAAACTACAAATACGAGGCACCCAGTGAGGGTTGAATTCACTACAATAATCTGAAAGACTAAGTTGTTAACTACTGCTCTATGGCAATGCTCCCTACTGCATAGCAGCCATATTGTTCCCATAAAAGCTACTTACAATTCTTTAAACAGAGAATTTCTGCTTCATTGATCAAAGACGTTTGGGTAATTCCATTTGTCTGAATTTCTGGGAAGGTTCCAGAGTTTGACAAGAAACATCTGAAGAAGGCCAGAGAGCACATTAACCGAAACGTTGCGTATATAACAATAAAGATGAGGACAACAGTCCGAAAAATCCAAATAATCTAATTTGGGCTTCTAATTCCAAAAATTGGCAGATTCACATCAATTTTTAGCTCTCCAAATTTGGTTGGAGTGAGGGGCCAAATTGGTTTAGAAGAGCTTTTTGGCCAGATGAATAAAAAAATGTTATCAAAAAAGTCTCAAAATTAACCAATTTTAAGTTATCAATGATTTCTGAAATTCTTTATTGTCCTACTTTAACATAGTTAACACTTGGACAAAATTTCAGAAAAATTGAAAGTTATGCATGACAGGGTCTGGATGATTTAACACAGAATTACCTATTTACTTTCATATTAAAATTCCACTAAAGATCTGGCAATGAAAACACAACCAAAATAATTTCTATATTAATTACTGGACCATTGAGTTAGATGAAAACCAGTAACATCAAAGGTTCAAACATAACACACCATCTTGAAAGTCTTGTCATGTGTATGCCACAATCATACAGAGAAAATAGAGGGAGTATATAGAGACTTAAGCAAGCCACGTTCTCATTAATTACACTGGTTTACTAAAAAATATTTTTTGTCCAAGGCAAGAATGTGAATAGGTGTTTTTTTTACTAATTTGGGCGTGCTGAATTCAAATTTATAAACAGTTTTGCTCTATCACCTCTAGTTTTCTGTCTTTTAAATAGTCTCATTTTATTATATACAGAGTATATACGTGCTTATTTCAACAGTTGCAGCAGCTTATTACAGATAAAACAGGATAGATAAAGAACATTGACAGAATAAATATACTTGGATGACACAATGTACACAATTCATAGTACTGCAGACAGTTAGAAATGTGTTTTCTTAGATGATCTGCTGTCTGCCAGTGCATTACTGGCTGTTGATTGAGATGTGTTGGCTACACTTAACTGACAAAATCCGTCTTGATATATAGCTCTATATATATAATGTAATGCTATCATTTACATTTATTGCATAATAACTAAAAAAGAAGACATAAGTCACACAATATTAGAAATTAACCCTGAATGCATATATGCCTTTATGTACAGTATGTGTACAAAATGTACAGTATGCATATCTGAAAAACTAGAGGTGATGAGTAAAAATGGATTTCAAATCTGAATTCAGCTCCCCCCACCCCAAATTAGGTTAAAACAGCTATTTTTGTGCTTGCCTCAATTTCTTTGTAAACCAGTGTTATCTAACCTGAAAAAAGTAGGCAGAGTGGCCTATTGGCAGAACAGCAAGGGAGTCTATCCCCTTTTCACAAGTGCTAGACCAGGGAAATATGTTTTTGTGTCTGAGGTGGAGTGCCATACCTACTATCAGCTCCCGACTTTACTGCACAGACCCAAGCTGTGTTACTCATACGCTGAGTTAGCAAGGGCCGGTATCAAACCCAGAACCATGTGGTTCTAAAGCAGATGCTCTACTGACTGAGCTAAACTTCTCTAACCTTGTAAGAGGACTACTTTTTTAACCCTTTGATGCGGCGCATTTGGTAACAAATTTAATAGCCTCAATTTTTATGATAGAATAAGTTGTACAATTACAAAACTACAATACACTATTGGTGTTAAGGGATATCACATAATTGTGTTTAGGGCTGCAGAGTGGTGACTTCATCGTCGTCAAGAACCACCAAATGCAGATGGGAATTTCCCTTGCAATGTGTGTGACCGCATCTGCAAGTCCAGAATTGGACTAACTAGCCACCAGAGGGTCCACAACTGTTGAAGACATGGAGTGTCGTCTACGTTGAACTTCTAAATGGTTTATAATAGATTTTTTTTTATTCACTGATACTTGATATTTACCACGTACCGCATGTGTACAGGTTAGGCACAAGGCCCTATTAATATGGGACCACCCATGAACCGAAGCTCATGGGTGGCAGGTGAAAAATTGCATTGATCCCGTCAGCATACCTCCTCAAAGAGGGCGCCTCAGGCACAGGGTAATAAACCTAGCCCTGTCCCTTTATATCAAGGGGGCAGGTATTGCCTGGGGGGATAGCCCCCTGCGATCAACGCTATTAATTGTAACCATGGTACAGGGTCGAAGCCACTGGACCCCTGCCCCGAGAGGCGGGTGGGTATACTATTCACTGATACTTCTAAAAACGACTGTTTTACTAAAGTATAAGAAGTAATATTTATTTTATTTTTTAAAATTTTGGTTGAATATTTTATTCATCGATCAATTTATTACTAAACATTAGAAATGATGTCCAGTGAAAAAAATGTATTGATCTACACTCAATTACAATATCCTGATTCTTTTATTTATCATGCAAAATCAAAAGCCATCACAATCCATAAATATATATAGACTATTCGAACAACGAAACCCCAACCTGGCCCAAATATTAACCTTTTATAAAAAGACATATAACATTACCTCAAGGCCCGACTATTTTCCTCATTGAAAAAATCTCAAACCATTTAGGTGTGAAAACCGTTACTCACACATCCCAAACAATCAGACAAATAAGAAATATCAAAAAAAAGAAAAGAAAAGAAAAAAAAGAAAATCTTTCTCTGACACAGGCATATACAAAATTTGCTGCCAAGACTGTAAAAAGGTGTATATCAGTGAAAGATCAAGAAATTAAAAAAGAGAATATATATATATATATATATATATATATATATATATATATATATATATATATATATATATATATACACACACATACACAGTGTTGTTATTGGCATAACAGGAGAAAATAAAATATTTTATAAAAAAAGGTATTTTTTTAAATATTCTTTTATTTTACATTAGCAACACATGTTTCAGATTTTCTGATATGTTCTTCAGGCTTCGAGATAGATAGAGAGAGGGGGGGGAAGATGGAGAGAGAGAGAGAGAGAGATGAGAAGAGAGAGAGAGAGAGAGAGAGAGAGAGAGAGAGAGAGGAAAGGAAGAGAGAGAGAGAGAGAAAGGGAGAAAGAGAGAGAGAGAGGAAGGGAAGAGAGAGAGAAAGGAGAGAAAGAGAGAGGAAGGGAAGAGAGAGAGAGGAGAAGAGAGAGAGAGGGAGAGAGAGAGAAAGAGGAGAGAGAGAGAGAGAGAAAGAAAGAGAGAGAGAGAGGGAAAGAAGAGAGAGAGAGGGAAAGAAAGAGAGAGAGAAAGAGAGAGGAAAGAGAGAGAGGGAAAGAGAGAGAGGGGAAAGAGGAGAGAGAGAAGAGAGAGAGAGAGGGGAGAAAGAGAGAGAAAGAGAGAGAGAGAGAAGAGAGAGAGAGAAAGAGGGAAAGAGAAAGAGAGAGAGAGAGAGGGAAGAGAAAGAGAGAGAGAGAGGAAAGAGAAAGAGAGAGAGAGGAAAGAGAGAGAGGGAAAGAGAGAGAGAGAGAGAGGGGAAAGAGAGAGAGAGGGAAAGAGAGAGAGAGAAATGGAGAGAGAGGGAAAGATAATGTGAGATGAGGATGCATCAATAAGTCTAATGTCTGGCTAACAAGTCATTAACTGAATTTTGATCTGAAATTTCCACTGCATACTGATTAGTCTATGTGATTGATATTTACTGAATTAAGTGCATTAACAGGGATGTAGTTATATTGTTTAATGAGATATCAACTCCTGTGGGTTATTCAATGCCGAATCTTCTTTTGTCGTATATACAGTCTGTAAGTGAATAGTTTGTAGGTAAATATTTTGGTTTTAAACAAATTGTTAGCGTGCGAGACAAAAGTTAATAGTCAATTTTGTTTTACAGGTAAATTTTTGTAGATAGTTCTGTTTCATAGATGTATCTTATATATTTCATACATCTAATTCATAATTTTTGCTACATGTTTATTTCTTGCATGAATGATAAAATACCTTCTATGTTGACATTTTCAAATAGACCTTCATTATTATTTGGTATTGTAATATCATTTTCTGATAAGAACAAAAGTTAACAAGGATGAAAAAGAAATGTGCTGTGTAAATTTGGTTTGGTTTGGTTTACGGCATATCAACCTCGGTGGGTCATTTAATGCCGATAAAGTTTTGAAATAAAGCAATTCTTAAATGGATAATACAATTATTTATGATTACATTTTTCTATTTAACCCATAGATGGGGTGCAGTGTAAATGTTGTTTTTTTTTTTTTAATCATTAGGCTGCTGAGTTACAGATGTGTACACACACCTACTCACACATACAGATTGACAAGACATGGTGATACACACACACACACACACACACACACACACACATGGAAAAGATAAGATGAACTTACCATATTTGACAGCATATAGGACGCACTTTTTTTTTTCAAAATATTGACTCAAAAAATTGCCCTGCATCTTATATATTGTAGGTAAAGTTTGAGACCTCCCATTTTATTTTTTATTATTTCCTGCTATTGAGATGTCTTGTGTATGCTTATTGCTTGCCTGTACTGCCAAATTGCTTTTATACAGCTATGTTTCTGCTTGTGTAATGCACAGCTCGACTGTTTTCAACAATATATGCTTAAATACACTAAAAACAATTTTTTTCCTGAATCTAACCTGCTGAAATGAGGGTGCGTCTTATATGCCGTCAAATACGGTAGTTATTTTTAGTGTTAAAATGAAAATTAGGGAAAAGGAAACACACACCAAACTACATTTGCTAACTCAATGTATTCTACACGTGCATAAACACTTCAGAAATTAACAGATATTAACTAAATTCAGTAAAAAATTAAATATCGTTTGTTTTTGGTTTTTTTTTTCTTACATTAAAGAAAAAAAACCCAAACAAAAAAAAAGGAACTGATGGTGTTGTTTTCAATGCCAGTAAATTTTTAGTAAAGAAAATTCAACGCTTGAAAAAATTAACTACTGAATAATTTCAAAGACAACAAACAGTAAAAAAAAATGTATTGTAGTTTGAGGTTGGCAAATTTTACTTACCCATAGAATAAACGTTGTCAAAGACTTGGTGCATTCGGATTATCTCATAATAAAGTTCATCATAGCTGGTTGGATTTGGCAGAAATGTGTCACCATACGTTATAAAAAGATTGAAAATGTTGACAACCTGCAGAAAAAATAATTTTAAAGAAATAAGTTAATGGAAAAGAGACATTTATTTTGGTTGAAAAACAAGATTTCCAAACCGACCATTGTAGAAATAATAAGATTTTTTAAAAGGTGGTAATCTGAACATTAGCTACATAAATGAGAGTAACCTCCCCTTGTTTTTTCACTCTGAGGAAAACGTGTTTTGTTTTGTAAAAACACGGATTTTTCCACAAATTGGGTATACCTATATTTTTCTAATATACAGGTACTCTCATAGAAATATTAACATCTTTTTTTTAAATTGATTTAAAAATGTTAACACCCTTATAGGAATACCTTTAATATATTTTCAAAGTCTCCACATGTTCACCATCCCTGTCAACATATGCTTAGGTGATTTAAAAAATGGTGAGGGAAGAAAAAAGAAAAACACTGTGATGCATGGATATGATTTTACTGCGTCCTTTTAGATTTTTGTGCGTCAGGGATGCAGGACATGTACCTATCAGCATCTCTGACTAGTGACCTCACTTATTCATATACTCTTCCCATGATGCATCACACAACAGTACATGAGAAAAAATGTGCACAAATAATTGTTTGGAAATCAAATAGACAAGAAACTAACTATCATTAAGCAAGGAGCTGATGGTAGGTGTGGCGCTCCACCTCAGATGCTAAAAATAATCACTTTGGTCTAGCGCTAGTGAAAAGGGGATAGACTCCCTCGCTGTATGGCTCATACCGACATTAGGCCGCCCCGACGACTTTACTTTTTTACATCATTAAGCGCAGTTGACATTATGTTTTTGCCACACTAACTTTTGTACTCTTTACTTATGAAAACAGGTTATAAACAAATTCCAACTAGCGTTCTTTTTTTTATCATGGTTCAATAAAACAGAAACTCCTGATTATACATTCATTTTTTCTTTTTATTTTTTAACTAAATAAATAATTAAATAAAGCCTGGTATTTTGTAATTATTTAACACTATTTTAGCTAGAAACGATGATATATTAAAGAATCCATGTCGATTATTAAGGGAGGGCAAAAGCGAAATTGCACAGGCTTCAAAAATCTGTCGTAGTCTTTTGTTGTGAATATGGGCTAATATTGTGGCATCATTGAAACTAAAGTTATGATCAGTTTCAGACTTATGTTGGAGGAGGGTGTTATATATATATATATATATATATATATATATATATATATATATGCTGATCTACAAGCACCCTTATCAAAAAGATATGGAAGGATTTGAAATAACCATTTTCATCAGAACTTTTTTTTTAAATTGGTTTATTTTAACAATTTGACAATGTTCTTTATGTCTGAGAAAAATAACATTAACTCTCTGATTAATTTTTTTAGACTTATTTCACTGAAAATAATTAAAAAACATGAAGTAATATCTTTTGATGTTGGTCAATTGAGCAAAAAGAAGGGAAAAAAAGAAAAGAGGAAGAGTTACCTACCTTTGAGGCAATGTGGAAAATGTTATGCTTTTTCAACAAGTGTGATTCGTGACTCAAAACAAATTTCAGCAAATTCATTAAAGCTGAAAGTAGAAAAAAAAGATTTTTAACATCATTTCAAACCTAAAAAGAGCAGGGTACGACATACTAGGACAGCACAATCATCAATACTATGGGAAAAAAATTCCAGATAATATCAAGAGATGGTTGGTTGGGTAGTTAGTGTTTAAGAGAATATCAAAGTTATTTAATGCTTAATTTTGTTTATATATATGAGTATAGATAAAAGGATATGACTTGTGTCTCAGCTCTTGACAACACGGAGTATAAACAAGCTCTGAAGATGATTTTCATAAAATCAAAATATTGTTCAATATCAGCTATGTTATAAAATGTTTTCACTTTAACAGCATTTTGTGGTGTTTTCATATCCTTTTATCTATACTCATACCATCGGATTCATTTCCTTTCTTTTAACTTTATATACTCTACTTATTAACTCTACTTACGTATTGAGCACTTTATATTTGTTATATCGCTGTCTTATCATTGTGAAACTTGTATCAACTAACCATTGAGACCAATTTCACCGGTAAGTCACCACTTTCATATATATATATATATATATATATATGATTTGTTTAACTTCATGTGAATCAATAAATTGGTAGAAATAATTTATATTAAATTCCTGTGTATTAATTGGTAGAAATAATTTGCATTAGCTCCATATGTACCAATAATTGGTAGAAATAATTTGCATTAGCTCCCGTACCAATAATTTGTAGAAATAATTTGCATTAGCTCCATGTGTACCAATTTAGCTCCATGTGTACCAATAATTTGGTAGAAATAATTTGCATTAGCTCCATGTGTACCAATAATTTGGTAGAAATAATTTGCATTAGCTCCATGTGTACCAATAATTTGGTAGAAATAATTTGCATTAGCTCCATGTGTACCAATAATTTGGTAGAAATAATTTGCATTAGCTTCATATGCATTAATAAATTGGTAGAATTTTTTCCCTTGGCATTGTTTGAGATTGGCTCATTGCAAAAATCCTTCTAATCTCTAAAAAATATTTGTTTGGAGGCTATTCAAGATGGTGGCAAATCAGAGTGCTCCAAGGCTTAAAAAGAAATCTGACATCAAATTTTTGGTGGTTGAGAAGTGCAATCCATGTAAATTTTACAGAAGAATGTGTGATGTGTACGAAGAAGCATGCTTTAGTCAAAAATGTTTAAAAATGGGCTAAAGACAGGTTTGCCATCAGAGCCTAAGTCAAAAAGACAGTTCATGGAGTACAAACACACCGACTTTCTGGTAAAGAAAAAGTTCCGGGTGCAGCAGTCAGTAAAGAAACAGTGATTTCTATAGCCAACTCTTTAAGCAAATTCACCTTTATTGGATGATATAGATAATATTATTGAATGATATTGTATAAAATGTTAAATGATGACTAAAATAAAATGTCCTAAAATTAAAAATAAAAAAGTATTCTTTAGAGACTGACCAGTCCAGAGATCCTTCCAGGAATACTGCAATCGAACACGGCACTTTTTCTGATAGCACAGCACTCTGTGTATGATACCCAAGCATCGCCTGAGAGAAAAATAAAAACAAGAATGAAAATATGATATATGAGAATATGATTTTTTGACTATTGTCCTCATCTGACCATTGAAATATAAATAACGTTTTGGCCAATGTGACCTCCGACCTTCTTCAGCTGTTTCTAGTCAAACTTGGAAGCCTTCACAGAACTTTAAACTGAACCCTTTATTTTAACCCATTAGAGTAGATTATTCTCATTACATTAACTATAACCAAGTACAAGTGTTAAGCTATGTTAAGAATTCTATGTTATTTTTTGTCCATAGGATTGAACCTGTAACCTACAGATGATTTTCAATTAGAACTGTATTAACTCAAACCCTTATATTCATTGCACCATGTATCCAACTGAGTTTGACCAGAAACACCTGAAGAAGGTTGGAGCTGAAACGTTGTGTATATAACAATTAGGTTATTTCCTATAACTCCAACATAAAAAAGGGAAACCACTCTGAATGAATTTTATCTGTTAATTAATCTACCCATTATTTTCCCATTAAACTAACCCTAAACCCTAACCCTGTCTTCTTTTTTCCTAGTAGATCAATAAATAAATAAATAATTTATCAGTCAATTAGAGTGGTTCCCATTTTTTTTAGGTTGGAGTTATGGGAAATACCCAAGAATTAAGATGAAAACAAGTCAAGCCTCATCTCAAAAATTCAGACAAATAATATGAGAATAAGAATACCAATTTCATTACATATACAAAGACTTCATGTATCCATGTAGGAAGCGCGTGGTGTAATGGTTAAAGTCATGGGAAATGGACTCGTCGCCCCGAATTCAAATCCTGGATGTGGTAATTGCATTTGACTTAGCGCTAATACCGTTGGGAAAGGTATGAATCCTACTCTCCCTCCAGCTATGGGTAAATAGTAGGGCAGACTGGGCTCTTTAACCTTGGTTAGGTAACCGGTCTAAGAGAAGGAAAACTCTGAATTCAAACCTGTTAAACTCCGCTTAAGAAATTGACCTTGTGTCACATCCTGCTCATGCAGAGGGGTCGGTAAATATATATATATATATATATATACATACAAATACCTCATAATTCTATGCAATGACTGGCTCCTTCAAGTGGTATTTCAGGAGTCATTCTTTGTCAGGATTGTGCTCGCCACCCGTATCTATCAGTCATCCCACCTGGCAAGCACTTCCACACGGCATCCAGTATCTGGACAGGGCTAATTGATGTAGGTTTGTGCTAGTTGAGCTACGCTAGTGCGTCCATGTGTAGGTATCCACAGGAGAATGTCACTTATGAGTTCATCTTTGCTTCTCCAGCAGTGTCCAGTATGGCTTCTTTGTCCTATTTGGATGGTTTGCGTGATGGGGGGTAAGTAGTCATACACCTGCTTTTTTGAGGGGGTGCTGCTTCCAGGATTTATTCAAGATTTCACACAGTATCCTTGTGTAGTTCCCGTCTAGCTTTTTCTCTAAGTGTTTCATTAGAGTCCAAGTGTTGCAGCCATACAATAGTACTGACATGACTACAGCTTGGAAGAATTCTCACTTTATCTTGATAGCTCCCAAAAAGCATAACACAACAGCGAGAAAGCATCTGGCTTCTAAAATCCAAGATAACACATAACCGATAATAAGTCAATGAAACACAATACTGAAATAGGTAAAATCCGCTCACTTTCCATGGTAGACTGAGGGTTCTATGAGGGTAATGTAACGTGGCGGTATATGGTCACAGTACCCAAAGCAATATACATAACGTTCTAATATCGATATATGTTGTTGTTACATAATCTATGTGGTTGCATAAGATTATTGTCAATCCCCTGTAATTCTGAAGGGATGACCCTTTTCATACCATGGCCGGGTCCTTCAATGGAAAATTACAGAAGCCCGCCAAAATACGTGAAGTCATGTGGACCTGTTCGGTCCCCAGTTTGCAGTTAGACGTCAGGCAGAGAAGTCGGCCATTTTAGGTCCTACCTAAAACTGGAACTCACACGCGCTATGTTAGTCAGATATTTAGTTACATGAAATGTATAGTTAAGGAAATAAAAGTTTGATAAGTAATATGTTCTTGTGGTTGATGAATGTCTTGGTAACAAGACTAAGAAATGAATCCAGGACGACCAGCCAGCAGGAACATAGCAATAGAAAACCAGACCTTAGGAGATCCGAGACGCTAGACCAGACCAAGTCAGGATGTTAGAAGATATACCAAAGACGATCAGAATAGCAGCCGGCCAGAATAGAAAATACGACAAGAAGTAAGTGAAGTAAAGAAAGGGTATACAACATTGTATAGCGGGTCTTGTCAACGTGCCTCCAAATTCACGACACTAAAAGGTGATCATCACGTGGCGGTTATCTTGTCGATAAAAAAGTACAACGCGAGAAATATATCGTCACAAGCTGCTTAGCTTTTATTTCCAGGGCTCGTCTTGTAGGCTGTGTCGGAGAGGAGGAAAGGCAGAGAGAAAGAGAGAGAGAACACTGTTAAATTACTGTATCCCACACTAGGGACCAGAGGCCCGTCCGTTCCCCTAGGCATCGGAAAGCAAAAAGAGACCAGTATTTTTCTTCGTCGCTCTATGTCATCACATGACTTCCGGTTCCGGTCAACACCCAAAACTTCTGGTTGGCTTTCAATTCTCCATTTGGGGGTCATGCCCCGATCAAACTCATGACAACCTGTTTTATGTTCATCACTTTTTTTTAAGCCTTTACTATCTCTTATTTCTTCTTCCTCCTTTTCTAATAGTAGTCCTTGCAAAACTCAGGACCTTCAGTAATCTCAAAAGTAAGATCTCCAAATTGTTGGGGAGGTAGGGAAACTGTGCAGCTATTGGCAACACCATTGTGTTTGTTGTGCATACCTCCCTTGTTGGCTTGGCAGTTATTTTTTATGGAGCTCCCAATTGACACTACCAGCAAGTGTGAAGTTTGCGAATGCATAAGGCATTAAATTGATTGAAATTTATGACCAATTAACAGAAGTTTATGGCGAATTATGTATGGATGTCAAAAACGTCCACAAGCAGTGGAGGGTGTTTGCAATGACAACAAGGTTCAACACTTCCTTAATGAAATAGCAGCAAGCTGGTATGTCATGGGCATACAACAATTGCCAAAGTGTCTACAAAAATGCATCAACTGAAATGCCAATTATGTAGTTTGGTTTGGTTTGTTTTATGGCATATCAACCTCAGTGGGACATTTAATGCTGATAATGTTTTGAAATAAAGTCATTCTTAATGGATACTCATTTATTTTTATTAACACATTTTTCTATTTAACCCACATGTGGGACCCTAACAGGTACTACCACTCCAGGTCAGAGTGGACCTGGGAGCAATGGTGATGAAGGGGTGCTCCCTCATACAAAGATAGCATCAGCTGGAAGAGAATAAAAATAAAGAAAATTTATTTCAATATTATTAGGAGCTACTTACAAATGAAGTTCGGAAGGGAAGTTCTTCATTAAGTGACTTAAAATAAATTCTACCATGAGATCTGAAAAAAAAAAATAAATAAATAAAATGAAATAAAAAAAATTAAAAAAATCAATTTAGATCAAAGGAATAATGATTTTAAAAATTTTCAATAAAAAAATTTATTCAAACAAAAAAATATTTTCAGTCTTTCATTATTTCTTTCATTTCATCATTTTAAAAATTTCATCAAGTCTGAAACATGGAAACTGCAGTATAAAAAGTGCTACTCAAACTTTCAGGAACTTACCGTATTTGACGGCATATAGGACACACCTTTTTCCCAAAATTTTGCCTCAAAAAATTGCCCTGCATCTTATACATCGTAGGTGAAGTTGAGGCCTCCCATAGGCCTAGGCTAATCTTCTCTATGATCCTCACTAACCCAGCTTACGCTCAGTACTTTACCTACCCTAAACTCCATGCATCCTTATACATTCACCAAAATGGTAATTTCCTCTATTTGATGGCATATAGGACACACTTTTTTCCAAAAATTTTGGCTCAAAAAATTGCCCTGCATCTTATACATCGTAGGTGAAGTTTGAGGACCCCCGTAGGCCTAGGCTAATCTTCTCTAAGATGCTTACTTATTTCCTGCTATTGAGATGTCTTGTGTATGCTTATTGCTTGCCTGTACTGCTAAATTGCTTTTATACTGCTATGTTTCAACTTGTGCAACACACAGCTAGACTGTTTTCAACAATGTATGCTTAAATACACTAAAAACATTTTTTCCTGTATCTGCCCTGCTGAAATGGGGGTGCGTCTTATATGCCGTCAAATACGGTAAACAGCATGTACAAAATGATTGTGTAGAGTATCCAAGAAGTCACTTAAAGATGTTAAAACATGGTTTAAAAGTTTTAAAAAAAAAAAAATAATTAAGGTGGGGGGGTATCAATGTGAAATAGGTGAGGTGGACCAAGTATCCAATAGGCACCACAAATCATCAACTTAATGAAAGGTTCACATTTTAACTTGTCACCGGTAACTTCTGCTTCCAAATTTTTGTAAACAAATGATTTTAATCAGAAGTTAATGGAGATGTTGGACTTAGATAAATTAAATAAATAGATGGTTGATACACATAATCAAATTAAAATTCAATAGCAAAATCTTTTTTTAAATAAATACTTTTTAATCAGAAGTTTATGACTATTTTTCAAAACTTACGATAAATTAAAAAAAGATGAAAGACGTTTTTATACTAAAATTGTTTTTACTTAATCCGAAGAGAAATTATGTTTATTTAAATAAAAATACAGTTTTTTTTGCAAATATTTTTTATGTTTATTTAAATAAAAGGGTGCTGTTCAGAAATAGTATCACAAAATTTGTAAAATTTGTTTTTGTCAGATATAATGTAAGTTCAAAAAATCATCTGTTCGCTTCTTTTCAAATATTTGAAAGTTGAAGTTACCAGTGATGAGTTAAAATAGGAACCTTTCATTAAGTTGATGATTTGGGGTGCCGACTGGATACTTGGTCCAAAAGCCTGTGCTTCTCTTAGTATCTCCCACTTCCGTATTTTGTGCTTTGCTTTTTACAGCTAGTTTAAATTCATATCATTAAAAAAAAAGTCTTAATGGTGCCATGGACTGTAAGATATTTTAACCATTTTACTACAAAGTGTTTTTTTTTAAGCTTTGGATATGCAAAATTATGCATCGAGTAAAATGTTTAGAAATGAAAATTTAAATTTGACAGAATCACCAGTGTCACAGTGGGATTGAAAGGTTTAACTCTTTGCCTACGAAATTTCCCCTACAGCTGTACCAAATATTCTTGGTAGCTCAGAGAGTGTTCGGCTAGAAACCACAAGGTTCCTAGTTTGATACCGGTCCTCGCCAACTCAGCGTATGAGTAGCACAGGGGATAGACTCCCTCGCTGCATGGCTGATACCAACATCAGGCTGCCGACGACTTATTGTACAAGGATTAAGTACTAGTCTCAGGGTTGGTTCACAGACAAAATAAAAGATGGCAGGGGTGTTCATATGGTCATTTTTCAATGTAAACAAGTGACACATGCGAAGGCTGCTGCCAGCAGATACCGGTGGGAGAGCCACTGTGAGTGGCTTAAAGTAGGCAAAGAGGTAAAATCTTTAAAAAAATTTTTTTTTAAATCAATGACCACAATTCATATCCTTCTTATAAATTTCAGGAGTTTATGTGTGAATTTTTAGGAGATCTGCACTAAGATAAAAAAAAATTAAAAAATTAAAAAAAAAGGATAAAAATCTTACCCAGGAGTGCACACACCAAAGGACGGCACATTGGGAACTTGTCCACTTTAACTTTCCGATGTCTCATTGGCTAAAAAGAAGAAGAAGAAAAGATTTTTTTTTAAATAAAGTCAGCATAATTATCAATTTGAGACTGGTTGATGAGATATCAGAGATTTGTTTGTTTTTTCATATATGCAAAAGGCAGGACGTAACATAAAGTCAAGTTTATTTTGAGGCCCCCTGCCCAAATAGGGGTGAGTGGTGCCAAAAATAGCCTAGCATCTTTGGCATTCTCCCCTTTAGGTGTGCTTCAGGTATTAAAGGCTTATGCTGACACTCCTCCTTTTAGTGTAATAGGAGAGGTGCTGCTTGTGGGGACAGACCCTAAAGTTAAACCAAAATGTGATAATTCCCTGATCACCCAGGACCAGGAGAGGGAGGAGTAATGGTGATACAAAGTCAGCATCTCGCCAATATGATATCCCATATTGACATTAATAGTACTACCAAATATATGCACCCTCTGATTGCAAGTATTTAAGTTTTAAAGTAATAAAATATCATTTTAAATCAGAAAGACTAATGAAACTAAATAAGAATGCAGATATAAAGATTTGAAACAGAGGGGGTATAATTAAAAAATAAAACAACTGAAACTTACTCTTCCATAACTCCCATCTTTCATTGCTAAATTTTCCTAATTTAACTATTTTGTTAAAATCGGAAGTAAAGAATAAAATCAGTTATTTCTTCTTGTTAATGGATTTCTTTTTAAGATTTGTCCAAGATTTTTGCTCATATTTATTACGATAAACCAAACAATTAGAAATCAATAATACTTAGCACATATTCATTAAAATCAATTTTTTAATAACAACATACAAATTAGCCTTCCTGTTCACACTGTAAACCGCTATTTCGTTGTATATTTAAATACAATTGCATGTTAGCTCAGTCAGTAGAGCGTTCAGCTAGAGACCACAAGGTTCCTAGTTCGATACCGGTCCTCGCCAACTCAGCGTATGAGTAGCACAGGGATCTGTGCGGTAAAGTAAGAAGCTGATGATAGGTGTGACACTCCACCTCAGATGCTAAAACAATCTCCTTGGTCTAGCGCTATTGAAAAGGGGATAGACTCCCTCACTGACTGGCTGATACCGCCTTTAGGCCGCCCCATCGACTTTACTTTTTTTTAGTATGTATTCACAGTATTAGTAATGTATATCAATTTTATTAATAATTGAGGTTTAAATAAAAATAAAATCCCAGAGAATGTGACGCAAATAACTAAGGGAATTGTGACTTAAGTAGTAATATAGTTTTGGTTACAGACAAGCACACAATCTCCATTATAATAAGATTTACATTCCAATGTAAAAGTACTTACCATTCTGTGTAATGGAACCCTGAAAGTCATATTGTTGTCAGTCATCAATGAATTTGCATACTGATCCTGAAAAAAATATTTTTATTTTTATTAAATTTTAGAAAATATACAAGCCATAAAAAAAAGTAACTTAACAGAGTTTCCTATTGGAAACTCCTTAGGCAAAATTAACATTATTTATTAAATGACCCTCACACATATCTTTTCTTCAAATTGGTTATCTTCAGTTTTATTGTTATAGTTAAAACACTTCGACGATTGTGTAGCGTAATTATTATGGTCTACGGGGAATTTGGGGATTAAAAAGTAAAACGGTAATCGGATTTCTGGAGAAAGAGAAGAAAGAGAAATAAGAACAAAGGTTAAAGTTTGGTAGGGTAAACGCTCAACAGGGAGCCAGCAATTGACCGATGAATGACCCCGGAACTAGATTCAAAAATAAAAATGGAAGTTCCGGGTTTTGACTGGAAGCGGATGTGACCTTTCGCCACCCCTGGGACTAAAAACAGAAAAAGAGAAAAATCGGTCTTTTCTCGGCTGGGCCTTTGTAAGGGGCAGATGGGACTTTCCAGGTTACCCCGTTATGTGTTTCACATAGTAATACCGAACATGATTTACGATAGAATAATTTGACCTTACCCTCTCTCTCTATCCTTCTCTCTGAAAAAGAACCCACGAGCCTAGAAAGGTATAAACAACCCCTTTGTGACCATGCAACTTGCGTATGTTGTTTCTGAACTAACGACGACTACTTCTAACAACTACAACTCGAATTTGGCCCTATGCAACACATTGTACTCTTCAAACTTCTTCAGATGGTGGACATATAAGGTAATCTTCTGGGAAATTATCAACACTTTTTGGGTCATTTAATGCTAAATCAAGTCATTTTGATATGTGGTTACTTACTGTACCTGCTGTCGCTTATATGAACACCCATCTAATTATTTAACATGATCATCGCTGCTTAACTTCAGTGATCAATCAGGTCCCCAGTGCTTTCAACGTGACTTGACCGTAAAGTCTTTCAGCAGGAATAAATAACATATTTTAGTACAGTAATTGTGAAACCCCAATAATTTTTTTCCGATTATAAAAAGATGGTTTCCGAGTCCAAGAAGGTTCCCGAGTCCGAGAAGAAATACCTGAAGGAGGCCGGAGGGCATATCAGCCAAAACGTTGTACAGATAACAATAAAGATGAGGACAATAGTCCGAATAACGCAGATAATACTAATTTTTTTTTTTTTTATTTGCAAGTTTTTTTTATTTTTATTTTATGGTCAAATGGGAATTCCAGCCATTAAATTTGTGGCCAAACGTGCTGTACTAAAGGTGTTGATCACCATGAATATACGAGAAGAAATACCTGAAGAAGGCCGGAGGGCATATCGGCCGAAACGTTGTACAGATAACAATAAAGACGAGGACAATAGTCCGAATAACGCAGATAATACTAATTTTTTTTTATTTGCAAGTTGTTTTTTTATTTTATGGTCAAATGGGAATTCCAGCCATTAAATTTGTGGCCAAACATGCTGCACTAAAAGTGTTGATCACCATGAATAAACGCCATTATTATCAAAAAAAAAAAAAAAGACAAAAAAAAGACAAAAAAAAAAAAAAAAATCAAGAAAAGAAAAGCTGTAATTACAATCCGATATTCATGTGTCATGACCAGAATCAAATTTCAACACGCACAGCTGCACGGACCACCAAAAGTCGGATCACTTCAATTCCGAGTAATGACACTGTTAGGCAGTCATGAAAATATTGATATGTTCCAAGGTGTTACACACCTGAGACAGGTGTTCACTTTCAATTCTCTAAAGCCGATGGATCCAATGGGAATTTTGAACTCTATACAACAACTATTTACTAATTCCTACAGATAAAATTCATACGATATAATAATAAATCCTTTTCAAAGGAGCAGCTGTTAGTTAATGTTTGGTTTTCTTGTGTCTAATGATAAACAAAAAGAAAGGGGGAGGAGATGAAAGAAAAGGACCCAGAGAAAGGAGAGCTTATTTTCTCCGGTCTCCTGCCATTTTATAACAGAGACACAAGCTCAAATTACTTGCTGATCAATTATCAATAAAAAATAAAAAATAAAAAATAAAATAAAATAAATATATATATATATATATATATATATATATATATATATATAAGTACATACACAAGCGATGTATTTATGATATGGCTTTTTTTTAGCCGACTATTTTTAGGAGAATATGTGCTTAATTGAAGTCGTACCTAATTTTGAAAATTAATTAATTAATAATAGGTATGCCCGCTTAATTAATTAATTATTAATTAACTAACTTTCAAAATTAGGTACGATTTCAATTAAGCACATATTCTCCCAAAATATATATATATATATATATATATATGATATATTGAAAAAACAAATGATATTTACAAATGCTTGGGATCATCAGGAGAGAATGTGCACCGTTTCTCTCCTGATGATCCCATGCATTTGTAAACATCCTTTGTTTTTTCAATATATCAAATTCACACTGTCGGATTAATTTCCTTTTATTTCACACACACACACACACACACACACACACACACACACACACATATATATATATATATATTTATCTTTGTATCAGAAAGGAAACAAACAGGTGGTCAAGTCAAGTGGATATAAAATAAAAAACACTTTTTTTCCCCCACCCAAATTCATCAAAGCATGTCAACAGCACAAATTCCCATGACTTTTCCACACCATCCGTCCCTCGTTTGGCCATCGCTCTTGGTAAGTCCTCTAGACCAATGTTTCTCAACCTTTTTTTGGCTATGGCCCCCTTCAACCCAACGCAAACTCTTTGTGGTCCCCTCCCATGCCAACTTTGCATAAATCAGTTAAAAAAAAATACAATAAATATTTATTTTAACAAAATGGCTTAGGTTTATTTAATATTTTAACTAAATAAGTTTAATATTTTATTTCAAATAACTTAATTATAATATATTCCATATATATTTTGTGAGTCCTAAATTTTCTGTGTGCCCCCCCCCAACCTCTTGGCCTTCCATTTTTTAAAATTCGGCCTTCTGACCCCCCCCCAAAAAAAAATCTTATAACTACTGTTGAGAAACCCTGCTCTAGACAGGATCCAGTATCTGCACAGAGCTGATGAAATGTTCATCTTTGCTGGTTGACTAACACTGGTGTGTCCATGCGTAGGAGTCCACAGAAGAACATCACTTATGAGTTCATCCCTGACCAGTGAAAGAAAAGCTAACAGGTGACCTCATTGGGGAGAAAGGGGTTTTACACTTCTGTAGAGATGCAGTCAGCATATTCTACAACCCCAGTGGACAGAGGGGCATACACTAGGGGTTTAAAACTCTTAACATCCTGTTAAGAATTTTCAAAGTCCAGAGCCCCATTCCCCTAAGGATTTATCTAAAAATGGCTAAAAATGTCTTTTGCATCTAAAGTTACCTGTTATTTTCCTTAAATCAAAAACTCCTAAGTAGTTTTAATATTACATTTAAATAAAGGCTATCATTTGGGGCAGATTAGGAAAACAAATGTGACTTCTGGCTGGGCGGAATGAGGCGGTATAGGACATTAAGGGGTTAAAGGAAATTGAAATATCAAACCCTGACCCTGACCTTGACCAGTGAAAGAAAAGAATTTCTCCTTCAAGGGAAAAGCAATAAAGAAGAATTAAAAAGTCCATGTCTTACCTCAGCAATACAAGTAAGAATAACCAAGCAGAGTTTAGCATTGCTATATCTGGTCTCATCTGGAAAAAACAAAAAAACATTTAGCATTTTATAAAATTGTAAAACAATAATACAAATAGTAAAGAATTTTTTTAAAAAATCAATTTATTTCTTTATTTTTCAATTAGACATAATACACAGGTTCAGTATTCCACAAGGTTCCTAGTTTGATACCCGCCCTCGCCAACTCAGTGTATGAGTAACACAGGGATCTGTGCGGTAAAGTAAGGAGCTGATGGTAGGTGTGGCGCTCCCCCTCAGACGCAAAAAACAATCTCCTTTGTCTGGCGCTAGTGAAAAGAGGATAGACTCCCTCGCTGATTGGATGATACCGACATCAGGCCGCTCCAACGACTTACTTACTTACTATTCCTTACTTTTAGGATTGAATTATGTTTGAAAAAAAATTTGGTTTTAATTGGTTCTAATTAATCGCAATTTGCAATTAAGTCAAAAACCGACCAATCTCTGACTTTACTCTGTGTCTATCTCTTTCTTCCCCTCTATGTATCTCTTGACTACCTCCTTGTTATATAATGTTAGTTTCTCTGGAGAGTGTAGAGAGAGAGAGAGAGAGAGAGACACGAGAATTTGAAATATATTTCTATGTTAAATTTCACAACCAAAAACCCGTAGCTTAAATGAGGTCAAACATTATGTTTCTTAGAAAGCTAAAGAAAAGGATGTATTTTTTTCATTTTTATTTTATTCGCTTTGCTAACACCCTTTTCCCTAATCTCAATTAACTACCCAGAGCTGAATGGGTGATCCAATGGGTCATGTTTTGTCTAGTATATATATATATATATATATATATATATATATATATATATATATATATATATATATACACAAATGTATAAACAAGCTCTGAAGATGATTTTTATAAATATGATATAAAATCTTTTCACTTTAACAGCATATGAATTTAAGCGGGCATATATGTTCAAATGTAAGGCTAAACGAATTGAGAAAATGTCAATCCCTGAATGTACATTTCGACCTATTAGGTCTCATCAGCAAGGTTATAGACATGGGAGACTGCTCCATGTGTATATATATAACATTTCGGCCAATGAGCCCTTTGGCCTTCTTCAAGTGTTTGTCAAACTCAGGGAATTTTATACTTAACAGCTGTCCTTGTTTCAGAAGGAGTGAAAGATTCTAATTACAATTTGATTGTCAACACCTGTCCATGATGATATTAATGCTTCTATTTAGAAAAGAACAAAGGATTCTAAAAAGCATTTAATAGTTAATGAATTGTCCATGATATTGGTGATTCTATTAAGGAAGGAGTGAAGAATTCTAATTAGCATTTGAGTGATCTGCTCTATGAAGAATTTGAAGAATTAAAAATTTACATTCAGCAGACCCACCCAAAATTATTATTCGGTTGCTAATTGAACTGCAAATTGCTTTAGGATTATTATATACTTTCTGGTTATTTCCTATAACTCCAAGCTAAAAAAGGGGAACCACTCTGACTGATTATTTATTTATTGATTGATCTACTAGGAAAAAAGAAGACGGGTTAGGGTTTAGGGTTAGTTTAATGGGAAAATAATGGGTAGATTAATTAACAGATAAAATTCATTCAGAGAGGTTCCCCCTTTTTTTAGGTTGGAGTTATAGGAAATAACCTAATTTCTTTTCTTTTCTATCTTAGGTATTTAGAGTTCACCATATGGGACAATCCTAGCAGTTTACATATATACACATATATATACACACACACTATATATACACACATATATATACACACACACATATATATATATATACACAAACTGGTTTGTTCCCCAAGTACTTTCGATCCCAGTCATGGGCCATCATTAGGGGATGTGTATATTGCCAAAACAATAGACACATTAGAAATAAAAGTCCCAATCTTAACAGAATTAATTTCAGATCCAGTGCTAATGTACTTAAAAGTCTTTAGCTACTGCTGCTATTTATAGAACCACATTAAAAGAAACAAACACCAACTAAGTAGTTTTGTTTTACTGGCCCTCGCCAACTCAGCATAAGAATAGAACAGTGATCTGTGTGGTAAAATGAGGAGCTGATGGTAGGTGTGGTGCTCCACCTCAGACGCTAAAATAATCTCCTTGGTCTAGCACTAGTGAAAAAGGGACAGACTCCCTCACTATCTGGCTGATTCTGACACTAGGCCACCCCGAAGACTTACTCTTATAGATTCTCAAAGCCTTACCCATCAGAAATAAAAGTCCGAAATCTTAACAGAATTAATTTCAAATTCAGTGCTAATGTACTTAAAAGTCTTTAGCTACTGCTGCTATTTATAGAATCACATTAAAAGAAACAAACATTAAACATATACCAGTATATTTATATATAATTACCAGTATAAATAGAATGGCTACAAAGTTGTATTGTTTTTGCAATATACACATCCCCTCCACCCCCCATAATGGCCCATGTGGGACTGAAAGTACTTGGGTAAAAAAACAGTTATGGCAAATTTATTAGCCAATTCCAGCCAGATATTGTAACATCTATAAATTTTGGGTATATATATAAATTTAAACCAAGAAGGAATTAGAAAAATTATAATCAATTATACAAATATATACACACAAAGAAAATATATATATCTATTAATAATGGAGATTCGCTTCCGGTTTTTGTCTGTAACAAAAATTACGTCAATGCTTACGTCACACTGCCTAAAATCGTCATAAATAGAATACATTCAAAATTTGAGCATGCAATGTTAGACAGTCCTCATTGTTTTTTTTAAACAAGTTTTAATAAATACATACCTGGTATTATCTATCTATATATAGTTTTATTTTTATTTTAATATATATTCAAATTATCAGAACTAAGTTTCCATTTCAATTTTTTAATTTTTTTACTCCTTTAATAAATTCATTTTATTTTCACTCCTTTAATAAATTCATTTTATTTTTCACTCCTTTAATAAATTCATTTTTTTTTCACTCCTTTAATAAATTCATTTATTTTTCACTCCTTTAATAAATTCATTTTATTTTTCACTCCTTTAATAAATTCATTTTTTTTCACTCCTTTAATAATTTGATTATTTTTCACTCCTTTAATAAATTTGATTATTTTTCACTCCTTTAATAAATTTGATTATTTTACTTTACTTATGATACAAACTCTCTGATATTAAATTTTCAACTCCCATCCCCTAGGCAATATTTATTTTACGTTGCCCAGAGGGCGTTTTTTAATTTTGCTAGTTAGTATAATTGTTCTAACTCATTAGGGACTATTGTCCTTTGAATGAACAGATATTTTCAATTTTAACAACAAAAGAAGTGAAATAGACTTTGTTTTCTTTTATTTTCTGTGTTGAGTGACTATAAAAAAAATCTTTAGTTATCTGTGGGCGGTGGGGGGGGGGGGGGAAGAAAATATTTGATCATCAATATTTATTTATGCTAATCCATAGGATCAGAGATACAATAGCAATTGTAGATATTTGATATTTTGATTGGCCCATTTTCTTTATCACAGGCAAATAAAAAATATCAAACAAAACAAATAAAAGCAAGATGTCATTCAGGTTAGATTGTTTGACCAAAATGACATGCCAGGCAAATAGCAAAACTGATTTGTTATGATCAGACTCAAGAGAATCAATGAATTATCTTTGTTTAATGGTATATATAACCTTCATGGGTTATTTAATGCCAAAGACATCCTTGTAGAAAAACAGTAAAAGAAATAAAATAATTTTTTTTTTTAAATCAAGTCAAGCCTATTGTTGGTTTGTTTGGTTTTTTTGGGTTTTTTTTTTCTTTAAATGGTCGATTGTTTTTGTTTTTTTACGGCATATCAACCTCAGTGGGTCATTTAATGCCGATAAAGTTTTGAAATAAATCAATTTTTAATGGATAATACAATTTCTTTTATAAATACATTTTTCTATTTAACCCATAGATGGGACCCTAACAGGTACTACCACTCTGGGTCAGAGTGGATCAGGGAGCAATGGTGATGAAGGGGTGCTCTACATCCTATTGTTGGTATCAGCCAGACAGCAAGGGAGTCTACCCCCTTTTCATTAGCACTAGATTAAGGGGATTATTTTTGTGGCTCTGGTAAAGTGCCACACCTACCATCAGCTCTCCACAGAGTTGATGACGGCCGGTATCAAACCCAGATCCTTGTAGTTCCTAGCTCTATTGACTGAGCTAAACCAGACCTTCAAAATGTAAATAGGTCCTTCTTAATTGTACTTGTGCATTATTTGAAATGATCTTAATTGTTATTAAGAACACATTTTATGATATTTTTGTGTTAAAACATGCAGTTGTATTGATTCGAGCAAATTTGTATTTTCAGTGTAGATCTACGGTGAAATGAAAATGGCTGACCAAAAAAAAAAGGCTGCCTCAAAGTGAAACAAACAAGGGGAAGTTACTCTCATTTATGTAGCTAATGTTCAGATTATCAACTAATCAACAGTTGAGACAATAGTGTCTAGGCATGATGAATGGATGATGCAATATTTTCAAGGCCAAACATATTTCATTATACACCCCGAAAATAGATTCATACTATTGTACATCGCTGAAAATTACCTACTCTGAGGAAAAAATAGATTTGATTACACTGTCACTCCAGCAGAAAGAAAGGTTGTTTCAATTAATTTGCACAAGGGGGTAGGTAAGTAGGTAAGATAGTTATGGTAGAGTGGTTCACCCAATTACTCACTCTACCCAGACCAAATACCACAAGTTCTAATGCTGAAATTTTGGAAGGACAAAAAATTAATTTAATAAATGTTATAATAATAAAAAAATAGAAATAAAAATAAAGATAATGATTTAAAAAAAAAATTTTTTATAAGTACCTTTGGTGTCTTGCATCACAATTGAGCTGTATTCCAAAAATGTGACCAACAAATTAGTTGGCTGTTTTGTGGGTTCATCTGGATTTGAATTTAAATTGGGATCTGAAGGGAAGAAGAAAAAGAACAAAAATTAAGTCAAGGAATAAAATCGTGTCTACCCAATGCTTTGGGGGGTTTTGTTTTGGGTTTTTTTCTCATCAAAGTTTATACTCTAATAATGAATGCATTATAAATGCAGTATATAATCTACTAAGTTTACAGACTGATAACGAATGGATCATAAATGCTGTATATAATCTACTAAGTTTACAGTTTAATCATAAAAGCAGTAAATAATCTACTAAGTTTACAGTTTAATCATAAAAGCAGTAAATAATCTACTAAGTTTACAGTTTAATCATAAATGCAGTATATAATCTAACAAGTTTACAGACTGATAACGAATGGATCATAAATGCTGTAATAATAGTCTAATAATGAATGCATTATAAATGCAGTAAATAATCTAAGATTACAGTCTAATCATAAATGCAGTATATAATCTACCAAGTTTACAGTCTAATAATGAATGCATCATAAATGCAGTAAATAATCTACTAAGATTGAGTGGTGTAAAAGAAAACACTTGACTTTATATGACTACTAAATGATCTACTAGCTTTATCAAAGTATTTCCGTGGCTCAATGGGAGCTGAAACAGAAGATGGCAGCAAGATAGCTATTGACTAAATGCCTAGCTACTGAAGTATGTTCTTGTTTAATATACAACCAATTCATGGAGGTAGTAGTAGACATTGTGGGCTTCAAGCTTAACTCTTTATTCAATCCATAGGGGTAGACAGTTCTCATTCCGCTAACCATGACTGGGTACAAATGTTAAGCTGTGTTAATTATTCTATGTTACTGTCGCCCTTCACCAGGATTGAACCTGCAGCTTAGAGATAACTGTCACTTGGAACTACTAACTCAATGCCTATACCCTTAATACAATGTCATAGTCCTGTACATTAGCCTCTACCCCATAGAGACAACCCCATAAAGAATTCTCTTCAAATAGAACTTAAGTTAAAGTCTCTTTAATGATAGATAAGTTGTATGAGTCTTTCTTTGTTCATACAGGTGAAAGTAAATGGGTAATTTATGAGGAAGTGCGTCCCGGTCTCCTGCCTCGATAGTTGCTGCCCGGTGACTATTAAAATTACAACCCAGCTCAGTGTATTCAAAACTATCCATCCATCCATCTATCTCAAATTGTTCATATTTATCTATATTACTTTAAATACTAAGATTTTTTTTTTATTCAGGTTTGTTTAATGTCTTGTTTTTAGTTTAAATAAACAAGAATTACGACAAAAAAAAAAAGCGACTACCCCCCAAAATACATTTACTTGTCGAAAAATATCTATCTCCATTTGTTCGTATCTATCTATATTATTTTGTTTGTTTATCTATCTATCTATCTCAGTCTATTCAAAACTATATATCCATCTTCATATCTAAACATTAACAAGAATTACGACAAATTACGATAAATAAACAAGAATTACGACAAGCTGGGGTTGTTATTTTGATAGTCACTGGGTAGCGGTTTTTGAGGCAGGAGACCGGGACGCACTTCCTCATAAATTACCAGTAAATGTTTCAAAAATATTCATAAATCAAGTGTGAAGTTCCAAACAAAGAATCATTTTATAAGTAAAAAGCCTGAAAATAATGAATAGCTATAACCAACTAATATAAAATGTAATAATAAAATCATCTAACCTTGTCCCTCAAAAGGAACTGATGCGGGGGAGATGGGAGATATGGGTGGTGTGGCAGGGCTCGAAGGGGTGTGAGCCTGAAATAGAAACAGAAAAATATTAAGTTTAACAACAAGCAACAAATAACAATTTGTGAGATTTCCCAAAAATATTTTATCATTTAATATATGTTTACGCAACTCCTCTGCCAAGGGCACCATGTGACACAAGGTCAATTTTTAGTGCTAATACCTTTGGGAAAGGTATGAATCCAATTCTCCCTCCAAAGCAATTTGGCAGTACAGGCAAGCAATAAGCATACACAAGACATTTCATTAACAGGAAATAATAATAATAATAATAATAAAATTATAATAATAAAACTTAAAACTTCTCCTACGATGTATAAGACTCAGGGCAATTTTTTGAGCCAAAATTTTGGTTTGGTTTGTTTTGTTTTACGGCATATCAAACTCAGTGGGTCATTTAATGCCGATAAAGTTTTGAAATAAATCAATTCTTTTATAAATACATTTTTCTATTTAACCCATAGATGGGACCCTAACAGGTACTACTACTCCGGATCAGAGTGGACCAGGGAGCAATGGTGATGAAGGGGTGCTCCACATTCCCCAAACAGCCAAAACTGGAACCTCACCATCAGATAGAGTTTAACGTCATTCCCAGGACATGTAGACCCGCAGCCACCGCCTTCTAGCACCCATATGATAAAAAGGGGTGGGGGCTTGCCATAAAGGCAATAGGGTTGGGAAAATCATATAGGTGCTAGGGGTCGACGTGACCAGCCGATTGATCGGAGGGGGCCTCTCCGACCGCCCGTCTAGCCCAAGATAGGGCCAAAGTGGAGTATTGCATGTCATGAACTGCTCATCCACCTGGGTTCTATCCTTAAGCATCACGGGTCGCCATCCACGGCCAACAGGTGGCCCTATTGGGGGAGTCTTACCCCTCTGCAGAGGTGCATTCTAACGCCCCAGCCGACAGGGTGGCAAAATTTTGGAAAAAAAGTGCGTCCATTATGCCATCAAATACGGTAATCATTTTTTTTTAATTTTAGGTGACAGATCTACAGAAATACAAGCATACAAATGTTAAATGATACTTACATGCGTGAGTGCGGTGATGAAATTTCGATTTAAATGTATGGCTTCGTATAATGCCAATAAAATAGAATCATTTGCTCTGAAAATAAACCAGAAAAAAATAATTATATAGAATTTTTTTTTTAAATAACAATCACTGACTTTGTTTTAATAAAAAAAAAAAAAATTAAAAAATTTTAAAAATTGAATTCTAAATTCTGCTAAAAAATGTCAATATTATTAGACACAATTCCGTAAGTATGTGACATCCAGCAAAAATTAAACTCATTATTCAGTAGTAATGGATTTACGAGATTACCATGCTAACTATTACACAATGATGAGACCTCATTTTCTTTACCCAACCTGTTCATCACAGGTAGGATATGGTACAAGGTCGAAAGCAAAGGGCATCTAACAAGTATTAAAATCGTTATTCAGAAATAATGTGAGTCTAACTTGCAAACCCTTACACCACAATGGGATGCTATTAATATTTAAACAAATGTAAACATCAAAAAGAGACTATTCCTAAAATAAAGTAATATTATAATACAGAAACTGTTAGCTTTGTTTAACATTAATTATCCAATAAACGAATAATTTTCATTCTAATGAAAACTCATCTTTTTAATCTATTCAACCAATAGATGGGTTCCTAACAGGTACTACAAGTCTGGATCAAAATGGCAATGAAGGAATATTCCACACTTACCAGAGTTCCAGAATTAGAACTTCACCATTAGATGTACTTTAATGCCATACCCTTTTTAGGAACACTCTCTGGTGTTCCTAAAAGTGTTGTCATCCGGTCATAGACCGGGTACTTTTGCTAGTATATATTACTGAATAAACCTTATTTAAATCTTACTACTGCACATAATCTTATTTATATTAAACCTGTTAAAATCCATTTAATTGACCATGTGTCGCATCTTGTGCATGCAGAGTGTGAGAATAACCACTCTGCACTCATGCACCTTCATTGCACAATGTCTAGACCCCAATGTTGCGATATTCTGACCAATTCGTAATGTTGTATATTGTACAAACGGAAATAGGAATTTCCAGCTAAATTAAACAAAGAAAAGACAAAAAAAAATGACAAAGGACTTTTTCCCTGGTAAAAGCAAACAAAGAAGTTAAAAAACGGAAGCGAGGCTTTCCGGTCAAAGAAGTAGGGAGAAGATAAAGAAATATATAACAAATGCCTGTTATCAGATCAAAAGATAAAGATGCGTAGGAGTACCTATCAAGATAAAAGGCCTGAGGGTTCGAGCCGACAAGAGTCAGACATAGCGGACTGCGAACAGAGCACAAGGAGAGACCATCGACACGGTCCGTCACGGCCAAGGGCGTTGAGATGCCACCAGCCATCCCTTTACCTCAGGATCCCAGCAGTAGTAGTAGTCATTGTCAACGCTCACCACCCACCATGTACAGCCGAGAAGAGAAATAAAGTCAAAACTCCTACTATACCCATGTGTTGTGGTTTCTTAAGTCTGGCTACTACATATTTTGCCACGTGACCATATATACCCGCAACGTATACAGATACGCAAATTAGCAGCTTGAGTTTGAAGAAGCTGCTATATAACATATACAATTTGATGCCAGTATATAACAGTAAGGGCACAAGTCAGACAGATTCACAAGGATTAAAAACAAAACAACAAAATACAAAGTTTGATAACAGGACGCTGATGGAAGAGGAAGATGTGATACTTTAGTAGCAGTTTATCTCAGCTAGCAAGAAAGTTGCTGACTACTGGCTTCACTGTTGTGGATTCCTGGCTATTTCTAACTCTACTGCTACTGGCAACATTAACACCTCAATGGCCCGGGTCGAACTGTCTCAAGGGCTGGAGCTTAGCTGAAGTTATGTAAAATTCTAACCCACACCCATCTATGGCCAGACCACCCAGATGTCCGGTACTTAAATTCAATTCAGACTTCCTAACAATGATTTATCTTAAAATTAAAACACTTGCTCTTGAGATTAGACTTTGTGTCTTCAATATTTCGGCCATTAATTTCTTCAAAAGAGATTTCCTCATAAAAATAGCCTTTTTGCTTTTAATACCTAGATGCCTAAAGATATTATCACTAAGTGGCTTAACTTCACGGTGGCCATACAATTCTCTTAAACTTTACGGCTTAATCTTTTGTGTCCGTAAAAAGGACAACCACCCCCCCATTTACCTATGCCTGGGCTTGAACACATTCTATTTTTATTTATTTTTTCTGATTATGTTCTTTCTCAATCATAGTATCACAGGAGGGCTTGATAAATACACGCATCTATATTGTTGAAAAATAATTGAATTTATTGAAGTCAATCAATGAACGATATAAAAATCTTATTTTAAAAAAAAAACACGCAATTAATAAATAACACTTACCTCACAGATTCAACAGTTTTCTCTTCAGCAACAAACATATTCCCAACCTAGGTGATAAGAAAAAATAGAATTTCATTGATGATGATAATATGGAGGACTAATAAATAAAACAAAAATATACTTTTCTCTGAATTTTTGAGATAAGGCTTGATGATTAGTATTATCTGCATTATTCAGACTATTGTCCTCTTCATTATTTTCTGTAAAATGTTTCGGCCGATGTGCCCTCCAACAAGAAATACTTGAAGAAGGCCGGAGGGCACATCGGCCGAAACGTTGTACAGATAACAATGAAGATGAGGACAATAGTCCGAATAATCCAAATGATATTAAAAATATACTTGTATACAAGACATACCCATATTATCTATTAATAATGGAGATTCATTGTCTATCTGTCTGTAACGAAAACTATGTCACTGCTTACGTCACAAAACCCAATACCACCATACTCTCAACATTTTTTTCAGTAACAAGAAGTTAACTAAAAAGTTTACAAATAAATAAATACCTACGATTTTGTGTAAAATTTAATTAATAATTAATAGAGGCAAACAACATTCTATTTTACTGTGGAAGCCAACACATGGGCACACCTGTGTTGGCCGTCCAGCAAAGACATACACTGACCAGTTCTGCGCACATACTGGATGCTGTGCAGAGTACTTCCCAGGGGCAATGAATGATAGAAAAATTTAAAAGTATGTTCTCAACAGTAGGTAGCACCTATGGCCACCTGTCCCATATCACACAAACCATCTGTGTAAGATGAACAAAACACGCCGGACATTGCTGCAAAAGCAGAAATGAACTCATAATTGACATTCTTCTGTGGAAGCTCACAAGGGGGCAATGAATGATAGGGACAGTTGGCGAGAGATTGTCATGGATATCCATGCTGTTGGTGCGACATGATGATGATGGTGATAATGATATTCATTTACTTACCATGTTGGCTATGGCAGAGAACCAACCACTTTGGGGTTCAGCATTTTTTGTTTGGTACTCTCTGTAATAAAAAGAAAAAACAAAACAAAAATAAATAATTGTTCAAGAATAGAAACTAAACAATCTGATAAGTGTATCTCAAGTGTTCACAGAGGGAGAAAAGAAGGGGTCATAGCTATTAAAAGGAAAAAGAAATTCAGTAACTGTATTATTAAAGACATCGTTTGATTTGGATTGTTTTACAGCATATCAACCCCAGTAGGTCATCCAATACTGATTAAGTTTTGAAATAAATTAATTCTTAATGGATACACATTTTTTTTTTATAAACTCATGTTTTCTATTTAACCCATAGATGGGACCCTAACAGGTACTACTACGCCAGGTTAGAGTGGACCAGGGAGTAATGGTGATGAAGGGGTGTTCCACATTCCCCAAATCTCCAAAACTGGAACCTCACCATCAGATAGAGTTTAACATTATACCCAGGACATGAAGACCCTCAACCACCGCCTTCTAGCACCCATATGATAAATAGTTAAAAACATCAAAGAAGCAGGATTACCATATTTGATGGCATATAAGATGCACAGGCTTATAAGATGCACCCCCATTTCAGCAGGTCAGATTCAGGAAAAAAAGTTTTTAATGTATTTAAGCATATATTGTTGAAAACAGTCTAACTGTGCATTACACAAGCGGAAACATAGCTGTATAGAAGCAAATTGGCAGTACAGGCAAGCAATAAGCATACACAAAACATCTCAATAGCAGGAAATAATAATAATAATAAAATTAATAACAATAATAACAATAAAAGGGAGGTCTCAAACTTCATCTACGATGTATAAGACGCAGGCCATTTTTTAAAGCCAAAATTTTGGAAAAAAAGTGTGTACTATATGCCGTCAAATACGGTAACTTCAAAATTTAGGAATTGAAGTATGCAACTATCAAAAATTGCTGTCTTATATAACCTTGTATGTTCATAGAGGGAGCAATGAAGAGGAGATAGATAGCACAGAGTAGTAGATAAGTGTACCCAAGCAGACTGTAATTCTTCCCACATTTATTTAGACATTAAAATTACTGTATTTGACGGCATATGACACACTTTTTCCCCAAAATTTTGGCTAATGTGTAATGCCCAGCTAGACTGTTTTCAACAATATATACTTAAATACACTAAAAACTTTTTCCTGAATCTGACCTGCTGAAATGGGGGAGGTTATCTTATATGCCATCAAATACAGTAATACTTTTTTTCTGGTCATTTAAATTAATACTTAAAAAAAAAAAAAAAAAAAAAAAAAAAAAAGACGTGTTTAAATCTGTAGAATAGACATTGGCCATCAGTGGCAATAAACTTTAACCTCTCGATAACGTTTATTAATACATAAGTCCTCACAAAACATTTTTGTGTTAGTAATTTAAAATCTCACACAGGCAGCTTTTCAGCTCATATAAATTAATGTATTACTAGAAATCCTCGAATATAATCCACATTTTTTTCCCAAAATTTAAAGGTCAAAATCCCTAGTGCGTACTATATACAAGTTTAAAAATGAAAAATATTTTCTAAGCAATGTCTGAGTCTATTTGCTGTCCGGCAATGTTTATTCAGACGCATTTCTTTTTAAAGGTACAGCCCCCTAAAAATTCTCTGCGTATTATACTCAAGGGCGGATTATACTCAAGGATTTACGGTATGTATATTTATATATTTTAAGTGAAGTAATGGGATGAAGAATTTCTCTGAATGTTTAAGATGAGGCTTGAAGATTAGTATTATTAGCGTTGATCGGACTATCGTCCCCATCTTCATTGTTATTTGTACAACGTTTCGGCCGATATACCCTCCGGCCTTCTTCAGGTATTTCTTGTCGACAAGAAAAAATTCCTGAGTTCGAAAAGAAGGTTCCCGAGTTCGAGAAGAAGTTCCCGAGTCCGACAAGAAATACCTGAAGAAGGCCGGAGGGTATATCGGCCGAAACGTTGTACAAATAACAATGAAGATGGGACGATAGTCCGAACAACGCTAATAATACTGGGATGAAGAAATAGAAAATTTAACCAACCTGTTGAAATCTATTAAAGATGAGGAGACAACCTGAGCATAACCCTGAAGAAAAAGAGAAAAAATTGGAAGACATAAACTTTATTCTCAAAAACTTTACATCAATCCAAATAAAATATCAAGATAACATTCCCAGGGCAATGAATGATGAAAAATTAAAAGTATGTTCTCAACAGTAGGTAGCACCTATGGCCACCTGTCCCATATCACACAAACCATATGTGTAACATGAAGAAGACACGCCGGACATTGCTGCAAAAGCAGAAATGAACTCATAAGTGACATTCTTCTGTGGAAGCTCACAAGGGGCAATGAATGATAGGGACAGTTGGCGAGAGATTGTCATGGATATCCATGCTGTTGGTGATGAATGATGGTGATAATGATATTCATTTACTTACCATGTTGGCTATGGCAGAGAACCAACCACTTTGGGGTTCAGCATTTTTTGTTTGGTACTCTCTGTAATAAAAAGAAAAAACAAAACAAAAATAAATAATTGTTCAAGAATAGAAACTAAAACATCTGATAAGTGTATCTCAAGTGTTCACAGAGGGAGAAAGAAGGGGTCATAGCTGTTAAAAGGAAAAGGAAATTCAGCAAATGTATTATTAAAGACATCGTTTGGTTTGGTTTGTTTTACAGCATATAACCCCAGTAGGTCATCCAATACTGATTAAGTTTTGAAATAAATTCATTCTTAATGGATACACATTTTTTTTTTATAAATACATTTTTCTATTTAACCCATAGATGGGACCCTAACAGGTACTACCACTCCGGGTCAGAGTGGACCAGGGAGTAATGGTGATGAAGTGGTGCTCCACATTCCCCAAACATCCAAAACTGGAACCTCACCATCAGATAGAGTTTAACATATACCCAGGACATGAAGACCCTCAGCCCCCGTCTTTTAGCACCCATATGATAAATAGTTAAAAACATCAAAGAAGCAAGATTACCATATTTGATGCCATATAAGATGCACGGCTATAAAGAAAATAAGGAAAAAAGGTTTTAATGTATTTAAGTATATATTGTTTGAAAACAGTCTAACTGTGCATTACACAAGCGGAAACATAGCTGTATAGAAGCAAATTGGCAGTACAGGCAAGCAATAAGCATACACAAAACATCTCAATAGCAGGAAATAAAATAATAATAAAATTAATAACAATAATAACAATAAAAGGGAGGTCTCAAACTTCACCTATGATGTATAAGACGCAGGCCATTTTTTAAAGCCAAAATTTTGGAAAAAAAGTGTGTACAATATGCCGTCAAATACGGTAACTTCAAAATTTAGGAATTGAAGTATGCAACTATCAAAAAATTGCTGTCTTATATAACCTTGTATGTTCATAGAGGGAGCAATGAAGAGGAGATAGATAGCACAGAGTAGTAGAAAACAGTACCCAAGCAGACTGTAATTCTTCCCACATTTATCTAAACATTAAAATTACTGTATTTGACGGCATATAGGACACACTTTTTCCCAAAATTTTGCCTAAAAAAAATCGCCCTGCATCTTATACATCGTAGGTGAAGTTTGAGACCTCCCATAGGCCTAGGCTAATCTTCTCTATGATGCTCACTAACCCAGCTTACGCTCAGTACTTTTACCTACTCTAAACTGCCAAATTGCTTTTATACAGCTATGTTTCTGCTTGTGTAATGCACAGCTAGACTGTTTTCAACAATATATACTTAAATACACTAAAACTTTTTTCCTGAATCTGACCTGCTGAAATGGGGGAGTGTCTTATATACCATCAAATACAGTAATACTTTTTTCTGGTCATTTAAATTAATACTTAAAAAAAAAATTAAAAAAAGACATTGTGTTTAAATCTGTAGAATAGACATTGGCCATCAGTGGCAAATAAACTTTAAC
>CM042157.1:17532101-17617101 GCA_023376005.1 Doryteuthis pealeii
AGAGAGAGATCAGGGCAATAATTTAACCTCTCGATAACGTTTATTAATACATAAGTCCTCACAAAACATTTTTGTGTTAGTAATTTAAAATCTCACACAGGCAGCTTTTCAGCTCATATAAATTAATGTATTACTAGAAATCCTCGAATATAATCCACATTTTTTTCCAAAAATTTAAAGGTCAAAATCCATAGTGTGTACTATATACAAGTTTAAAAATGAAAAATATTTTCTAAGCAATGTCTGAGTCTATTTGCTGTCCGGCAATGTTTATTCAGACGCATTTCTTTTTAAAGGTACAGCCCCCTAAAAATTCTCTGCGTATTATACTCAAGGGCGGATTATACTCGAGGATTTACGGTATGTATATTTATATATTTTAAGTAATGGGATGAAGAATTTCTCTGAATGTTTGAGATGAGGCTTGAAGATTAGTATTATTAGCATTGATCGGACTATCGTCCCCATCTTCATTGTTATTTGTACAACGTTTCGGCCGATATACCCTCCGGCCTTCTTCAGGTATTTCTTGTCGACAAGAAAAATTCCTGAGTTCGAAAAGAAGGTTCCCGAGTCCGAGAAGGTTCCCGAGTCCGACAAGAAATACCTGAAGAAGGCCAGAGGGTATATCGGCCGAAATGTTGTACAAATAACAATGAAGATGGGGACGATAGTCCGAACAACGCTAATAATACTGGGATGAAGAAATAGAAAATTTAACCAACCTGTTGAAATCTATTAAAGATGAGGAGACAACCTGAGCATAACCCTGAAGAAAAAGAGAAAAAAATTGAAGACATTAAATTTATTTTGTCAAAATTTTATCTTTATTTCTTTAATTCCCAAAATAAAAATATTCATAGATAAACATCGAAACCATCAATAAGTATTTCAAAAATCATTCTTTTCAATAAGTGCAAATCCTTCAACGACAAAATAGAAAAAGTCAGTGAATCTCAAACTTTAACTAATCTCAAGGTTCTTGGTTCGATACTGGCCCCCGCCAACTCAGCGTATGAGTAGCACAGGGACCTGTGCGGTAAAGTAAGGAGCTGATGGTAGGTGTGGCGCTCCACCTCAGGTGCTCAAATAATCTCCTTGGTCTAGCGCTAGTGAAAAGGGGATAGACTCCCTCGCTGTCTGGCCGATACAGACATTAGGCCGCCCCGACGACGACGATGTGTGACTATCTTCGGCCTACTCTGGTACCTGTGCCCTTGGGGGACAGGCGTCGGGTTTCACTGATACTTAGCAGCAGCAGCCTGCCCTAACCTTTTAGTCACGTGAGATTCCTTATAAAAGGCCTCACAGTGGCTACTTCCACCTCTTCTAGTCGTAACCCTTAAGGGGTTAACACCTTTTCTAACAACATCCCTTGAGGGGATAACAAGGTAAGTGCTTTTATGCACCCTCTTTTTCTACAAGTTTGGACGCGGACAGAATAGCAACCCTTGAAGGATTCTCGTCCATTCCCTTGGAACTTCGGACATTGAGGATTATTGTCATCAACCCTTGAAGGTCGATAATAATTACCTTCATTCCTCCCAGGATAAACTAGAGGAGCCTTCGATATTGATACAACATTCAGAGAAGCCTTCCCCACCATTGATACTTTCAGTCCACAAGACTGTAAAAGTCGTCGGGGCGGCTTAAGGTCGGTATCAGCCATGCAGCGAGGGAGTCTATCCCCTTTTCACTAGCGCTAGACCAAGGAGATTGTTTTAGCATCTGAGGTGAAGCGCCACACCTACCATCAGCTCTTTACTTTACCGCACAGATCCCTGTGCTACTCATACACTGAGTTGGCAAGGGCGGGTATTGAACTAGGAACCTTGTGGTTTCTAGCCGAACGCTCTACCGACTGAGCTAACCCGATTCTTGCAAAACTATACCATACCTAAATATCTAACTAACTAATTACGGCTATACCATACTTTGGTGCTGTTTAACTTGAACTGAACTCTTATCTAAACTTCCTGGTCACTTGTCCGACCTAAACTATGAATATTCTCCAAAACACTACCTGTTGTACCTTTTTTAATGTGCCTTATTATTAAAACTGTTGTATTCTATATATCGTAGTATTGCTTGTTCCTTGACTTCATATTCCAGTGTGTTCTCTCTGCATTTCTTTAACGTTTAATTTTTATACTATTTGCAACCTACTCCCATAGTTTATGTTGTAGAGTAGCTAGCACTTCAAGGACTTCAACAGTTGATTAATAAAAAAAAAGTAAAGTCGTCGGAGCGGCCTAAGGTCGGTATCAGCCAGTCAGTGAGGGAGTCTATCCCCTTTTCAATAGCGCTAGACCAAGGAGATTATTTTAGCATCTGAGGTGGAGCGCCACACCTACCATCAGCTCCTTACTTTATCGCACAGATCCCTGTGCTACTCATACGCTGAGTTAGCGGGGACCGGTATCGAACTAGGAACCTTGTGGTTTCTAGCCGAACGCTCTACCGACTGAGCTAACCCGGCCCCTATTAATAAGTTGGACTAATATTTGGACTGATCTTACTGCATTTGGCTATACTGCATTTGACCCTCCTCTATTTCTTATAAGTTGTCTTGTTAATTGTTTTGTAACTTATTATTCTATGTTTTTTGTATGTATCCATTAACACCAGATACTGGTACTGAATAAATATATTAAGCACTGAATTTCTTCTGTGTATCATTTCACCTCGACGATACAACAGTTTATTAACAATCCACAACACCACTGAAGCCTAATGGACCAGAAGTGTCAAATTAACAGCATTGATCCCAGGGGCTATCCCTCCAGACAACACCTGCCCCCTTGATTTAAAGGGGCAGGGCTGGGTTTATTGTCCAGTGCCTGAGGCATCCCTCTTGAGGGGGAATGCCAACGGGATCGATGCATTTTTTGCACCTACCACCCATGAGCTTCGGCTCATGGGTGGCCCCACATCAAAAGACCCTGTATCACACCCTCATACGTGGGATGAGTGGTAAATATATAGATATCACTTTCTACAGAGGAGATATTACTACCTAGGTATGTGAACTGGTCTACTAATTTCAGAGCCTTACGATCCATACAAGTCACTAACAATGGTTAGCTAGCCTAGCTTGCTAGTCACTATAATACTCTTGATACAATTTGATATTTTTTATTAAAATATTTGTGTTAAAAATGTTTAGTTTGGTTTGTTTTATGGCATATCAACATCAGTGGGCCCTTTAATGCCGACAAAGTTTTGAAATGAATTCATTCTTAAATAGATACTCAATTTTTTTTATAAACACATTTTATTGCAGGTCATGAACTGGTCGTCCACGAAGACACTGTCCTTAAGCATCACGGGTCGCCACCCACGGCCAATAGGTAGCCCCATTGTGGGGTTCTTACCCCTCTGCAGTATATTCATGACACTGTAAGACCCATTCTACATTAGAATATGGTAATATGAAATACTTAGGGAAAAAACAAAAACTAAAATAAAAAACATTACAGTGGTACAAAAGTATAGGTTATTTCCTATAACTCCAACATAAATAAAGGGGAACTGATAAATTATCTATTTATTTATTGATCTACTAGGAAAAAAGAAGACTGGGTTAGGGTTAGGGTTGGGTTTAGGGTTAGTTTAATGGGAAAATAAATAAATAATTTATCAGTCAAGAGTGGTTCCCTTTTGTTTATGTTAGAGTTATAGGAAATAACCAAAATATAATTATTTTTCATGGTATAAAGACAAGAACAACAGCCTGAAAAATCTAAATAGTAGAAATTATTTCAAAAATTCAGACAAATAAACTACATTCAATGCATGGGTTGTTATGGATGAGAAGGGGAGACGCTGAAGATTTGAACTGTGCAACTAAAAGGTCAAAATGAACTGAGGTTAACAGTAATAAAAAACGATAATTATCTTTGTAAAAAATTGTCTTATATACAAGTGGGAGGTGTAAATGCCTGTAATTTTCAAATCAGTAGGCGTAACAAATATAACCTATTTAAAATTATATAATTAGACATTGCTTACTGTTTTCTTTTCTTTTTTTTTTTAAAGAAACCACAAACCACAAGGTTCCTAGTTCGATACCGGTCCCCGCCAACTCAGCGTATGAGTAGCACAGGGATCTGTGCGGTAAAGTAAGGAGCTGATGGAAGGTGTGGCGCTCCACCTCAGATGCTAAAAACAATCTCCTTGGTCTAGCGCTATTGAAAAGGGGATAGACTCCCTTGCTGACTGGCTGATACCGACTTTAGGCCGCCCGACGACTTACTGTTTTCTAGACCCGTTACACACCTGCTGCATGATAAATGCATTTTTTTTTTTAAATCTAATAATTTAATGTTTGTTAGGAAAGAGAAATTGTTTGTCTTTTTCGGGTCTTCTTGTTTATACTTTTATAAAAGGTACATGAACATACATGAGTATGTTCTTTTTTTCTTCTTTTGTGCCCCCCCCTCCCCACAAATTGAACAGAAGCTTGTTTAGCTCAGTTGGTAGAGCATTGGCCTAGGAACTACAAGGTTCCAGGTCTGATACCAGACCTTGCCAACTCAGTGCATGAGTAGCAGTTTGGATCTGTTCATTTCCATTAATTTTATGTGTATTGATAAATCTGTAGAAATAAAACTAATTGACTTCATAAACTGGTAGAAATAATTTAATTAACTTTATGTGTATTGATAAATCTGTTGAAATAAAACTAATTGACTTCATAAACTGGTAGAAATAATTTAATTAACTTTATGTGTATTGATAAATCTGTTGAAATAAAACTAATTGACTTCATAAACTGGTAGAAATAATTTAATTAACTTTATGTGTATTGATAAATCTGTTGAAATAAAACTAATTGACTTCATAAACTGGTAGAAATAATTTAATTATCTTTATCTGTATTGATAAATCTGTTGAAATAAAACTAATTGACTTCATAAACTGGTAGAAATAATTTAATTAACTTTATGTGTATTGATAAATCTGTTGAAATAAAACTAATTGACTTCATAAACTGGTAGAAATAATTTAATTAACTTTATGTGTATTGATAAATCTGTTGAAATAAAACTAATTGACTTCATAAACTGGTGGAAATAATTTAATTAACTTTATGTGTATTGATAAATCTGTTGAAATAAAACTAAATGACTTTATAAACTGGTAGAAATAATTTAATTAACTTTATGTGTATTGATAAATCTGTTGAAATAACTAATTGACTAAACTGGTAGAAATAATTTAATTAACTTTATGTGTATTGATAAATCTGTTGAATAAACTAATTGACTTCATAAACTGGTAGAAATAATTTAATTAACTTTATGTGTATTGATAAATCTGTTGAAATAAAACTGACTTTATAAACTGGTAGAAATAATTTAATTAACTTTATGTGTATTGATAAATCTGTTGAAATAAAACTAATTGACTTCATAAACTGGTAGAAATAATTTAATTAACTTTATGTGTATTGATAAATCTGTTGAAATAAAACTAATTGACTTCATAAACTGGTAGAAATAATTTTAATTAATTTCATGTCTATTAATAAACTAGGAGAAATAACTTCATGTGTATTAATAGATTGGTAGAAATAATTTTCATTAACTTACTAGTACAAAATAAAAAAACGCCCCCTGTGCGATGTAAAAATAGATTTTTGAAACATATTGCCTGAAGGTTGGGAGTAAAAAATTCAATGTCAGCAAGTTTGTACCCTAAGTAAGTAAAAACATCAAATTCCTTAAAGGATTAAAAATAAAACAATTTGAAATGTAAACTTTAAATATGTATTAAAATAAAACTATATATAGATATATAATACCAGTCATGAATTTATCAAAACTTGTTTTAAAACAATGAGGACTGTCTAATGTTGCATGTTCAAATTTATTGAATAAATACTCAAACTTTGAACATGCCAAAAATCGTAGAATAAATTTATTCTATGTTATGACGATTTTGGGTAATGTGATGTAAGCAGTGACATGATTTTTGTTACAGACAAAAACCGGAAGCGAATCTCCATTATTAATAGATGTGTATTGCTAAATCTGTAGAAATAAAATTAATTAACTTCATAAACTGGTAGAAATAATTTTAATTAATTTCATGTATAATAATCATCATCATAATCATGTCGCACTGTTAGCACGGATATCCATGACAGTCTCTCTCCATCCGACCCTATCGTTCATCATTCTTGGGAGGTCCTCTATGCAGCATCCTGTATCCGCAGAGAGTTGATCAATGTATGTTTTTGCTGATCGGCCCACACTGGCGTGCCCATGTTCTGGCTTCCACAGTAGGACGTCGCTTATGAGTTCGTCCTTGCTTCTCCAGCAGTGTCCCGTGTGTCTTGTCCGTCTTACTCGGATGGTTTGGGTGATATGTGCCAGGTGGCCGTACAGCTGCTTTCTCATGAAGTGCTGTTTCCACGTCTTGTTCAGGATCACCTGCAGCATTCTTGTGCAGCTCCCATCTAGTTTATTCTCTAGTCGCTTCATTAGGGTCCAGGTGGTGCAGCCATACAGCAGCACTGATACAACAAAGTAGGAGAAATAACTTCATGTGTATAATTAGATTGGTAGAAATAATTTTCATTAACTTTATGTGTATTGATAAAACTGTAGAAATAAAACTAATTAACTTCATAAACTGGTAGAAATAATTTTAATCAATTTCATGTATAATAATAAACTAGGAGAAATAACTTCATGTGTATTAATAAACTGAACAAGATTTGTCTCTGAACATCCTTGTATCAATTGATGATTACTAAGATTTTGCCAACCCACTTTCTTCTTTATTTTAATTTTAAAAAACAGAAATGTCATTCTTACAGTCAAGGCAAGTTCATCATCCAGGATGGAAAGTTTCACAATGTATGGATTGGCAGACTGAAAAACAAAGTCAACAAAGATAAATAAAAAGAAAAAACAAAACAAAAAATACAAGGTAAACAACAAAGACCAAACAAGCATCTCTTTCTTATAATACAATTAATACTTATATAGATAAGTGTCTAATATTTCTACATTAAATATATTGAGTAGTTATAATTAATACTTATATAGTAGTATAAACTATAAGAGTGATATTATAGTATAATATATTATAATATAATCTATAATAAGTGTCTCATATTACATTAAATATATTGAAATTAAATATATTTAATATAACATATAACCTATAAATTTAATATATTAAATATATTTAATGTATAATAAAATAAACATTATTTATAAATATTTTACCCAAATAAATGTATGTATAACATATATTAATATAACATAATATATTTAATATATTCCTACATTAAATATATTGAGTAGTATAATTAATACTTATATAGATAAGTGTTTAATATTCCTACATTCATCCAATAGATTGATTTTAGGGTAATCCTTAACTCTTTCCTCGTAAATTCCTACCATAAAATAAACTGAACCCTCATTTTATGTACGTGTTTTTGCAATAAATGTTTTATTTTTCATGCACCCGTTATTTTACAATACTAAATATATTTTCTTTATTCTTTATTCTTTAACAAATAAAGAAAATATATTTATTATTGTAAAATAACGGGTGCAAGAAAAATGAAACATTTATTGCAAGAACACGGACATAAAATGAGGGTTCAGTTTATTTTATGGTAGGAATTTACGAGGAAAGAGTTAAGGATTACCGATTTTACTGTCACCTTACTACTCATGGATCCATCATTCATTATAGTGACCATTTTGGTATTTCTGCAGTACTTGATAATTAGAAGATAATACAAGGATAAGTCAAACTCACACCATGAAACTAACAGTTATATTAAAAGGGCGGTTAGAATCTTATGGGCCATTCTTTTAGTCTTCAAGCAAGAGCGCTTGTCCAGCGGAAATCCTTGGTAATCCTAAACAATTATGTGGCATAATTTATCCAGAAAATTTATCCGGAAATGCCACAGTTTAAATTAAGATGCCGACGTTAGTCAGCTATTTTAAGCACGTCTTTTCTTCCTCACATTTGAAGATCAACAAAAACAGCCACACAACAAAAACAGAGGCTCACAGACTTTTGTTTACATCAATAATTTATTTTTTCCCTCAAACCAATAAAAGCCCTGATGAAGGTCTATCGAAACAGACCGAAACGCTGCAGCGTAGGCTTAATAAACATCATTCGTTAATGAAACTTGTGTTTTTTCAATTTTTACTATATTACATATTGTGGGATTTACTTCCACTTTTTCCTCATACAGCAATATGTATAAGATGAATACAATAACAACATTATGCTAAACAAGCTTTATTTTTATTTTTTATACTGCACTTTAATGATGCAATCATTAAAAAAAACAAAAAAAACAAAGGAAACAATGCACATTTGCTTACCTCGTATTTTCTATATTGCACCAACAGTGTGAGCAGTAAAACTGCGTCATGGCCAAGTGTTTGACGATAAATGGAATTACCAAGAATCTAAAGAAAGAAAAAAAAAAAAAGCATTATATCATCTCTAATAATAGATGCAAATAACAGTGTGTCACATTCTTACAAGTTTACTCCTAGAGGCTGTAGCCCAACATATCATACAATTTTGGAATTTCTGAGCAAATTAAAAACATTCCAGACTGAATCTGGACCTGCAATCCTGAAATCTTGGATTCCAAAGTTTTTATTATTGCATTTGTTTTTCAGTGATTTTTTGAAACAATTTTTCTGTATGATTACAATTTTTATAACTTGAAAATCTTTTAACTCTTAATGTCCTATACCACCTCATTCCACCCGGCTGGAAGTCACATACATTTTCCTAATCTACTCCAAATGATTGCTTTTGTTTAAATGTAATATTAAACATATTTAGAATTAGATACAATATTCAAACCCATTCTCAACAGATATTTCAAAAGTAGGAAACTACAGTTATCCACCCGTTTCATTCATAACAAAAAGAAGAAAAAAAAGAGAAGAGGAGAAAAAAATAAAAAAATATATATAACATCACAAAAAAAAAAAAAAAAAAAAAGAAACACATCCATTTCTGAAAACCGTCTCTAATGATAAAGTTTACTTTGAAATCGATAAGACAAAAATAACATCTTTTTGTTTTTATTTTTTATATGCATTGTAATTGCCTCCAAATCATTAATATATAATAACATATTTAGAAGTCTTCAATTTAAGGGAAATAACAGGTAACTTTTAATGAAAAGGCCATTTTTAGCCATTTTTTTATAAATGGTTATAGGAATTGGGCTCTGGATTTAGAAAATTCTCAACAGGATGTTAAGAGTGGCTTTTAAGCCAGTCATTTATATTGTTACTGCTTCAATCAAGAGTAGACCTGGGAGTAATGGCAATGAAGGGGCACTCCACACTACCCACTAGATACAGTTTAGTAACATTCTCAGGACACATATCAAGCTTTCTGTTTACGGGGGTCAAAAGTACATATAAACGATCATTTTTTTTTTAAATTGTGTTCATGAAAATAATTCCATGTGAACATGATTCATGTTTGTGATTGTCACAAAAACTAATTAATTTTAACAATATTCAAATGGTAAAAAAAAAATGCATCTGCATTTGAAATCTAATGGACATTAGACAACAGCTGTCGCCAGCTGAATAAATTTAAATATATATATATCGGCGGGAAATTCACTATGGTTCGGCAAAAGAAACACTTGGATATGTTTGTAGAATTCCAATTACCATAGATATTGGCAAAAGGTTAAAAAAATCCGTATTAGGTTACAGCTTCTTTGTTACCTTGTCTGCCAATTCAACGGTAATTGGAATTCTACAAACATATCCAAGTGTTTCTTCTGCCAATGTTGAGAATTGGGAAGTAAGGGTTTCTACTGTGATAGCTGGGTTGCAGGAAATGGCATCAGGGAAATATCTCTCAGGGACCTCTCTTTGAGTTTGAAGAGGCATGGGTTGTGAATCTTACTAAGGTCCCTGGTTCATCAGAAACATCAAGATTGGTTTCATTTAAATGTTCCTGAAATACAATCTCTCCTTGAAAACAGGCATAAAAATAAAAGTCGTCGGGGTGGCCTAAAGTCAGTATCAGCCAATCAGCAAGGGAGTCTATCCCTTTTTCACTAGCGCTAGACCAAGGAGATTCTTATCGCGTCTGAGGTGGAGCGTCACACCAACCATTAGCTCCTTACTTTACCACACAAATTCCCTGTGCTACTCATACGCTGAGTTGGCGAGGGCCGGTATCGAACTAGGAACCTTGTGGTTTCTAGCTGAACATGCACAAATGTCATCAAGTCTGGATAAACAATGAAAAGATGTCAATTCATTCACTGCTGACCCTCATCTATCATTTACAATAGGAGAGTCCACCACCATATGATAAAAGGGTTGGGGGGGCATAAGAGCAATATGGTCAGAACAATCATATAGGAATGTAGCAATTGCCTTCCCTTGTTTGGATGGAGTTGGGCGGAAAAGAGTTATCTTCCCTTGCTGCCAGGACTTGCCACTAGATGGCATTACTATCTGGCTATTTAAACTCAGCCTGGCAAGCTATCATTCTCTCTTTCATCTGGCATCCACAAAGATGCACTAGACAAGTTGTGTCTCCGTCCATTAAGACTTAAAGCGATTTGTCCAGAAGATAAGCAGTTAATACGGTGCTTTGAAACCAATGGTAACAAACTCTTTTTAATTGTATGGTATTTCATAAATCAATTTAGCTTCTTACACCTGTAATCAAGTACTTTATTATACAAATAATATAATGAAATTCTTCAGATTAGACAAAAGAAAAAAATTATGTATATATCTTTAGAAATTTAAGGGAAAGATTTAACGGAACAAAAGAAAAGAAAAAAAAGAAAGGATTAATTTAGACTGTCAGAAAAGAAAGCAAATGAATTACGTTTGGTTTTGGTTTTGTTTTACGGCATATCAACCTCAGTGGGTTATTTAATACCGATAAAGTTTTGAAATAAATCAATTCTTAATGCATAATACAATTTTGTTTATAAACTAATGTTTTTCTATTTAACCCATAGATGGGACCCTAACAGGTACTACCACTCCGGGTCAGAGTGGACCAGGGAGCAATGGTGATGAAGAGGTGCTCCATTCCCCAAACTTCCAAAACTGGAACCTCACCATCAGATAGAGTTTAACATCATTCCCAGAACATGTAGACCCTCAGTCACCGCCTTCTAGCATAGATATTGTCAAAAAGGGGTGGCCCCTTTTCATAAGGGCAATAGGGAAAACAAATAGGTACTGGGCTTGACGTGGACCAGCAGATAAGATGTTTCGGAGGGTGCTCACTGCCACCGCGCGTTATGTTAGTTAGAGAAATAAGTTTAGTTAAGTAATAAAGGTTTAAATAAATAATATGGTTTTGTGGTTGATGAATGCTTGGGACCTAGAAGAAGAAATGAATCAAGGATACCAACCAGCAAGAACAGAGAAATAGAATACCAGACACGAAGTCAGTGACGCTAGTTAACTAAGACACACTTACCTGAACCAAAGATTCAAATACACAATTGATGAGAATATACTCCAGCATTGTATTTTGACTGATATTATCAGTAGCCTGTAAAAGAGAAGAAAACAAAAAACAATTAGTTCACAAAAATAAAATATTTTTCAATGGTTATTTCTATAATTCTAACATAAACAAAGGGGAACCCTTGACTGATAAATTATTTATTTTCCCATTAAATTAACCCTAACCCCGTCTTCTTTTTCCTAGTAGATCAATAAATAAACAATTTATCAGTCAAGAGTGGTTCCCCTTTGTTTATGTTAGACTTATAGGAAATAACCTTTTCAATTAAATTAACCTAAGCTGATCTCATAAAATATTATAATTGTAATGAATTTTATCCACATTGGGGACCACATATTTATGGCCTGATGCCAGAATAAGATGTTTTGTAAATAATTATTGCGTTAAATAGCTGTATATGAGATTGTGGGGCCATTGGTTGGTTGTTTTGTTTTACAGCATATCAATCCTCTTTGGGTCATTTAATGCCAAATCATGTCATTTTGATAAACAAAGGATTAGGTTGCTTACAGTACCTGCTAGTTGCTTAAGTGGTCACAGAATTAAATATTAAAGAGGCTCATTACTGCTTAACTTTGGTGAATCTAGTGGGAAGTGATGATTTAACAATACTTGACCATAATGGTGCCAGTGGTTTGGTGTGTTTTGTTTTGTTTTAAGGCATATCAACCTCAGTGGGTCATTTAATGCTGATAAATTTTTTAAATAAATTAATTCTTAATGGATACCCAATTTTTTTTTATAAACACATTTTTCTATTTAACCCATAGATGGGGCCCTAACAGGTACTACCACTCTTGGTCAGAGTGGACTAGGGAGCAATGGTGATGAAGGGGTGCTCCACATTCCCCAAACTTCCAAAACTGGAACCTCACCATCAGATAGAGTTTAACATCATTCCCAGGACATGAAACCCTCAGCCACCGCCTTCTAGCACCTATATGATAATAAGGGTTGGGGTTTGTCATAAGGGCAATAGGGTTGGGGCAATCATATAGTAGCACCTATATGATAACCCCAACCCTATTTGGGCTTGACGTGACCAGCCGATTGATCCGAGGGGGCCTCTCCGACCGCCCGTCTAGTCCAAGTGAGGAGATCTAGTGGGAAGTGATGCTTTCAGCAATACTTGACCGTAATGGCGCCAGTGGTCAGAATTTGAAATGAGGTAAAGACAAGTGTAAAAAAATTAAAGAACTTACTGTGGCAAGAACAAGCAAGAGTTTTAAGGAGAGCTGCTTGAGACTTGTGGAGAACTCCCCAGTTAGGAAGTTATTTAGACTCTCAATCAAAGACTGGAAAAGAAAAAAAAAATAGTACAGCACATTATTAACATTTTAAATAATTAACATTTAAACAATAAACATTTAAATATACATTTAAATAATAAACATTTCTCTGAATTTTTTAGATGAGGTTTGATAATTAGTATTATTTGTATTATTCGGACTATTGTCCTCATTTTCATTGTTATCTGGGGCAGCAATAACATAGAATAATGATTAACACAGCTTAACACCTGTAACCCAGCTATGGTTAGCAGAATGAGAACGGGATATCCCCATGGACTGAATAAAGGGTTAGCTTCAAAGTTCCATGATGGCTCCCGTTTACAACAAGAAATACCTGAAGAAGGCCGTAGGGCACATCAGTCGAAACATTGTACAGATAACAAAGATGAGAAGAATAGTCTGAATAATACAAATAATACTAATAAACATTTATTCTAATAATTTTTTTTTAAATAGTACAACACATTAAATTTTGAAAAAAAAAAAAAAAAAAAATAGTAGAGGATTATTTTCAAGTCTAAGAGATTTGGTTGGTTGTTTAGTTGAATGACATATCAACCCTTCTTTTTTTGATTTGTTTAAAACATAAAATTCATTAATTTCATGTGGATTAATAAATTGGTTTGGTTTGGTTTGTTTTAAGGCATATCAACCTCAGTCGGTCATTTAATGCCGACTAAGTTTTGAAATAAATTCATTTAATTAATAAATTAATGGTTACTCCATTTTTTTTATAAATACATTTTTCTATTTAGCCCATAGATAGGACGCTAACAGGTACTACCACTCCGGGTCAGAGTGGACCAGGGAGCAATGGTGATGAAGAGGTGCTTCACATTCCTCAAACCTCCAAAACTGGTACCTGACCATAAGATAGTTTAACATCATTCCCAGGGCATGAAGACCTTCGGCCACCGCCATCTAGCATCCATATGATAAAAAGGGTTGGGGTTTGCAATAAAGGTAATAGGTGCTAGGGCTTGACATGACCAACCGATTGATCAAAGGGGGCCTCTCCGACTGCCCATCTAGCCCAAGTAGGGGCCTAAGTGGAGTGATGCATGTCATGGACTGCTCAGCCACCAGGGTTCCATCCTTAAGCATCATGGTTCTCCACCCACAGCCAACAGGTGTCCCCATTAGGGGACCCTTACCCCTCTGTGGAGGTGCAGTCGGTGTATTCTAACACCCCAGCCGACAGGACGGATCAATAAATTGTTAGAAATGATTAATAAACATTGGTAGTTGACCCTCAGCCACTGCCTTCTAGCAATTTGAAGAATACATTCACAACAATCATATAGTTGCTAAGGCTTAACATGACCAACCGATTGCTAGAATGGGGCCTCTCTGATATCTATGATTATTGTTAATCCCCTGTATTTCTGAAGGGATGGCCCCTTTTCATATCACGGGCAGGACTTTCCATGGAATATTACAGAAAGCCCGCGAAATACGTGAAGTCACGTGGGACCTGGTTGGCTCTCAGTTTCAACTTGGACGTCAGGCAGATAAGATGTTACTGCTTTAGCTGAGGCGCGCTGTGATTAGTTGGAGAAATGAGTTTAGTTTAAGTAAATAAAAGTTTAATTAAATAATATGGTTTTGTGGTTGATGAATGTCTTGGCAACAAGACTGACCTAGAAGACCAGACACAAAGTCCCCAAGACTAGGTCCAGACGCTGGAAGAAGAACGTAAGATACCAAAGAAGAATAGAAGTAAGGGAAGAAAGGGTATGCAACAATAGAACCACTTAGTATCTAGGTCACAGACTGCTCAGCCACCACAATCCTGTCCTCAGGTATTACAGGTTGCCACCCACAGCTAACAGGTGGCCTCATTAGAGGAGATGGGGGCCAATAGGGTGGGATGTCAAAGATACAAATGAAATTACAACTGATTGAAAAAGGATAGAAAAAATGCATGCATGCTCTGGTTGAAAAGAAAAATAACAACTTGGATTTTTTTTGCATCTAAGGTAGAGCATCACACCTACCATCAGTTCTCTACCTAAGCATACAGATCAGATTACCCAAACTGAGTTGGTAGAGACCCGTATCAAACCCAGAACTTTGCGATTCCCAAGCAGGTGCTCTACTGAGTGAGCTGAACCGACCCCTCCAGTAAATATAACCAACTATTAAAGGATGAAAATTTTCACAGATTTTATTTGTAGCCTTGTGCCAAACTTAGCAAATATAAACAAATAAAAAGGTTCTTACCTGCATGAGAACCTCGGCCATATCAAAGCCAATGAGGATATTGATGATATCAAAGCCATAATTGTTCACACTTTTGCGGAAAACCCCCCGGATCAAAGCACACAATGTCTGAAAAGAGAGATTGAGAAGAAAAACATTAAAAGACAAAGAAATCAAAATCAAAACATCAAAAAAACCAACACACAGATCTACCATCATCATCTATGAATAAAACACGCACCCCTAACTTTGGATGACAAAATTCTAAAAGAAAACAATTCTCATGTATAATACGCACCGACTTTATAGGCCGGGTTAGCTCAGTCGATAGAGCGTTCGGCTAGAAACCACAAGGTTCCTAGTTTGATACCGGCCCTCGCCAACTCAGCGTATGAGTAGCACAGGGATCTGTGCGGTAAAGTAAGGAGCTGATGGTAGGTGTGGCACTCCACCTCAGACGCCTCCTTGTCTAGCGCCTTTGAAAGGGGATAGACTCCCTCACTGACTGGCTGATACCGACTTTAGGCCGCCTCGACGACTTTACTTTTTTACTTATAGATTTTGTAGTACATTCTGACACTATTGTAATATAATAACTGGTCGCCATTGGTTTTTAAGGGGTTAAACCTTAAAGTTTAGTAAATGAAAGATAATAACAGAATTTTATTCATACGAATTACGAAAAATCATAAGTACTTATTTACATGAGTGATGGAGAAATTAAGAGTGCAAGAAAACAATGACCGAGTTTGATCCAGTTTACACTGCATAGGCACAGAAAATGTGTAGGTGTAGCCCATAACCAATAAAAACAGGCTGCATGGGCGAGGTGTGTCTACAGGAAAAACTGCATAGGTGTCACGATCAAGGAGGCATGACCCTGTGCATATCAACTCTTGAGGGTCGGGTCACTTACTTTTTATTTAAAAAAAAAAAATTCTTTTTAATCAAATTTTTTTTAACCAGATTTTAAAAGTTCATGGGATTCGCTTAATAACTTCAGACATCATGTAATAGTTTCCCATTTTGCTTTTCGGCTTTGGTTTAAATTAAACAAATAACCCAAAGACAAGCAAAAAGATATTGCGAAAAAAGAAAAAGAACCACAAACTTCTCAAGAATATGGCTTCTCACCTGTGTGTGTTTGCATATGTGCCACTAAAGTTTGAATTATGTGAAAAGGAAGCACCACACACTACACAAAAATGTGGCTTCTCTCCTCTACAAATTTTTTTTTTGTAAAAAGGATGAGCCACACACTTCACAAGAATGTGGCTCTGTGTGTTTGCATATGCTACTCCAAAATTGATTTTACTGAAAAGGAAGAGCCACACACTTCACACAAACATGGTTTATCTCCTTTGTGCATTTGCATATTTCCACAAAATTGGACTCAGAAAATAAAGAGATTTCATATAAATATGATTTCAATCCTGTGTTTATATATATATATATATATATATATATATATATATATATTCTACCGATTTGATTTTCATCAAAAGAAACAACTCCATATTTCACAAGAATATTCTTTTTTCCAGTTTGTTTATATCCCAATGTAAGTATATCAAACTTGTGGGTTCATTTTTATCAAATTCTTAGATGGAAGTTGTATAAAGTGCTATTTCTAAGATTTCTAGATACAGTTTGGTGATTTTCCGAGTTACTCACATGAATGGCATTGACAATTCGAATGGGACTGGCCTGTTGCTTCAACGTTTCCACACATTTGTAAAACCACAAATTGATATTTTCCTGAAAAAAAATAAATCAAAATTAAATAATTATCAATAATCAAGATTGTTAATGTTATGGTTATTGCCCTTAGTTTCCATTTACAGCCACCAGGAGCTGCCTGCTAAAAAAATTCTAAGTTATTAAATCTAAATAATTCAATTCATTTAAGCAGAATAAACAAAGGTTTGTTTTTGTTTAACGGCATATCAACTCTGTGGGTTATTTAATGCCAAATCATTTTTTTTTTTTTGTATATGATTTGTATGTAAATAATTTATTTTTAAAGAAATTGTTAGTACTAGTACAAAATAAAAAACGCCCTCTGGGTGATGTAAAAAGATTTTTGAAATATATTGCCTGAGGGGTGGGAGTTAAAAATTCAGTGTCAGTTAGTTTGTACCCTAAGTAAGTAAAATCATCAAATTCATTAAAGGATTAAAAAATAAAACAATTTGAAATGTAAACTTTAAATATGTATTAAAATAAAACAAACTATATATAGATATATAATACCAGTCATGTATTTATTAAAACTTGTTTTAAAAAACAATGAGGACTGTCTAATGTTGCATGTTCAAATTTTGAGTGTATTTATTCTATGTTATGACGATTTTGTGTAATCAGTGACGTAGTTTTTGTTACAGACAAAAACCGGAAGCGAATCTCCATTATTAATAGATGAGACAACAGTTGGTAATCAATTTTGTTTTACAGGTGTATTATTGTAGAACTCATCTTTTGGTCTACTTAACCCATAGATGGGACCCTAACAGGTACTACCACTCCGGGTCAGAATGGACCTGGGAGTAATGGCAATGAAGGGGTATTTCACATTAAGCAGAGCTCCAGATGCAGTTTAATGTCATACCCAAGACACTGAGACCCTTAGCCACTGCCTTCTAGTACATATATGATAAAAAGGATTAGGGGTTTGCAATAAGGGTCAGGACAATCATATAGGTGCTAGGGCTTGACATGAACAGCCGATTGATCGGAAGGAGCCTCTCTGACTGCCTATCTAGCCTAAGTGGAGTGTTGCATGTCATGGACTGCTCAACCAGCAGAATTCCATCCTTTAGCATTATGGATTGCCACTCACAGCCAACAGGTGTCCCCATTGGGTGGGGGGCTTACCCCTCCACCAAGGTGTAGTTAGCATATTCTACAGCCCCAGCTGACAGGACTAAAAACAAACAAAGGTCAAGGGACAAATAAATTCAGTGACAAGAGCTCTTACTTAGACTGGTATCATCAAAGATGTCAAATTTAGTTTGGTTTGTTTTACGGCATATCAACCTCAGTTGATCATTTAATGCCGATAAAGTTTTGAAATAAATTCATTCTTAATGGATACTCAATTTTTTTTTTATAAAGACATTTTTCTATTTAACCCATAGATGGGCCCTAACAGGTACTACCACTCTGGGTCAGAGTGGACCAGGAAGCAATGGTGATGAAGGAGTATCCACATTCCACAAACCTCCAGAATTGTAATCTCCATCAAATGAAAAATTTAATGTCATTCCCAGGACATGAAGACCCTCAGCCACCACCTTCTAGCACCCATATGATAAAATGTGTTGTGGCTTGCTATAAGGGCAATAGCATCATATAGGTGCCAGGGGTTGACATGACCAGCAGATTGATCGGAGAGGGATGCTGGAAATTTTTGGCTGTTTTCTATGATCATGTATATCTATATCTGGTCAAATATTCAGCCATATCCAGTAGAGGTGTCTCGTCGTGGATTAATGGTTAGTAAGCTAGTCTCACAATTCTATTACTACTGAAAAGCGAGTTCTATTCTAGCTGGACGTCTCATACTTTTGACCTTGTGTCAAATACTACCTGTAGGATAATTTCTTTTTCTTTTCAGCAATATCCAGTATTCAGTTGGATATAAAGATCTATATCTGATACATCACTACGTATCATCATCATGTCGCTCATGCAGCACGGGTATCCATGACAATCTCTCGCCAACCTTCCCTATCATTCATTGCACCTGGAGCTCCTCTGCGGAGCAGCCAGCATCTTCACATAGCTGGTCAATGTAGGTCCTTGCTGGGCGCCCCACACTTGCATGTCCATGTGTTGGCTTCCACAGGAGAACGTCCCTTATGAGTTCATCCTTGCTTCTCTACTGTCTCACTCGGATAGTTTGTGAGATGGGGGGCAGGTGATTGGGGTGCTGTTTCCATGACTTCTTCAAGACTGCACGCAGCATTCTTGTGCAGCTCCCATCTAGCTTAATCTCAAGACGCTTTGTTAGGGTCCAGGTGGTGCAGCCATATAGCAGCACCGACACAACCACAGCCTGGAAGAACTTTTTATGAAAAAAATGTATTTAGCTAAGAGAATTTATTACCTTTAAAGAGACCAAAGCATCACCATTTAATTTGTCAAACTCTGCTTCTATATAAGATGACTTGACCTGGGAAAAGAGGAAAAGAAAAATGATCAAATAATTAACACATAATTATGGAAGGTGAAATTACACACAATAACAGCAACTTTAAAAATCAATCAAACCACAGTCTCGGTTCAAAAGGTCATCAAAAAAAAAAATTCCTCAACTTCTGAGCCACTGAAATCTTAAAGAACACATTAAACCCCTTTTAACTCTTAACATCCTGTTGGGAATTTTCTAAGTCCAGAGCCCCAATCCCTTAAGGTTTTATAAAAAAAAAGGCTTAAAATGGCCTTTTCATTTAAAGTTACCAGTTTATTTCCCATAAATCAAAGACTGCTAAATATGACTAATATTACATTTAAACAAAGGCTATCATTTGGGGTGGATTAGGAAACGAATGTTTTTTGTTTTACGGCATATCAACCTCAGTGGGTCATTTAATGCCGATAAAGTTTTGAAATAAATCAATTCTTAATGGATAATACAATTTTTTTATAAATACATTTTTCTATTTAACCCATAGATGGGACCATAACAGGTACTACCACTTTCAGAGTGGACCAGGGAGCAATGGTGATGAAGGGGTGCTCTACATTCCCCAAACCTCCAAAACTGGAACCTCACCATCAGATAGAATTTAACGTCATTCCCAGGACATGTAGACCCGCAGCCACCGCCTTCTAGCACCCATATGATAAAAAGGGGTTGGGGCTTGCCATGAGGGCAATAGGGTTGGGAAAATCATATAGGTGCTAGGGCTTGACGTGACCAGCCGATTGATCGGAGGGGGCCTCTCCGAAGCAATCTCAGTCCATCAGCCTGGTGAGACATTGTTAAATTTGCACCTAAATTTGTTCAACTCAAAATTTCTAGCAGTTATCTGGTTCAATCTTTAAAATATTTCTATGGTTCCAGAGATGCTGATAGGTACACGTCCTGCGTCCCTGACGCGCAAAAATCTAAAAGGATGCAGTATAATCATATCCCTACATCCCAGTGTTTTTCTTTTTTCTTCCCCCACCATTTCAAGCTGACTGTAAATACATTTCAATAGTTTCTTAGAAACAAATTACACAGGATAAGTTACAAGGTAGGAGTTAGACGGCTTTAGTTAGGACCCATGAATTTTCCCAGGGACTCATTGAAAGCAAATATGTGTCCCAAGACACACTAAATCAAAAAGCTATCAGCATCACCGTGTGTATATATATATATGAAAAGGTAAAATGGATATGAATCCGACAATATGTGTAGAAAGTTTTGTAGAAAAAACAACAAGATGTTTAAAGTTTTGCTGACAGAAATCTGTTTCGACCGTATGCGGTCTTTATCAAAGCAACATTGTAAATGGAAAAACGAAATAAATATATCATTAATAGTGATTAATGATATATTCATTTCGTTTTTCCATGGTTAAAGAGCCCAGTCTGCCCTGCTATTTACCCATAGCTGGAGGGAGGATTGGATTTATACCTTTCCCAAAGATATTAGCGCCTAGTTAAATGCAAACAGCTTCATTGAGGATTGCAAATAAGTACATACATACACACCTAGCATAAAAATGAAGATACCAGCTTACACAAATAGAAATAAAACTAGAATCATACATGTAGTAGTAGTGGTGGTGGTGGTGATGTTTGTTATTGTGGTGGTATTGGCCATAAAATTAATAGAAATGACCTATGATTTCATAAACACAATAGGTATATATTGGACAACATAGCTGAAGCCAGCAGCTGTTGGCTGACAATCACTCACGCTGCATATGAATATCTACTTTTAAATTGATTTTTAATATCCTGTTCTATAAGGTTTTTCTCTTGTTTTTTTTTTATAAAGTCTTTTCGGTTATTTATTTCCTATAAGTCTAACATGATCAAAGGGAAACCGCACTTGACTGTTTGTTTTTTTATACTAATAAACATTTATTCTAATTTTTTTTTTTAAATAGTACAACACATTATTAAATTAAAAAAAAAAATAGTAGAGGATTATTTTCAAGTCTAAGAGATTTGGTTGGTTGTTTAGTTGAATGACATATCAACCCTTCTTTTTTTGATTTGTTTAAAACATAAAATTCATGTGGATTTCATGTGGATTAATAAATTGGTTTGTTTTAAGGCATATCAACCTCAGTGGGTGATTTAATGCTGACAAAGTTGTGAAATAAATTCATTCTTAATGCATAATACAATTTTGTTTATCAACTCATGTTTTTCTATTTAACCCATAGATGGGACCCTAACAGATACTACCACTCTGGGTCAGAGTGGAGCAGGGAGCAATGGTGGTGAAGGGGTGTTCCACATTCCCCAAACCTCCAAAACTGGAACCTCACCATCGGATAGAGTTTAACATTATTCCCAGGACATGTAGACCCTCAGCCACTGCCTTCTAGCTTGCCATAAGGGCAATAGGGTTGGGACAATCATGTAGTTGTTAGGACCCCAGAAGGAGATGGTAGTGATGAAGTAAGGACAAAAAGACCCCATCACATTTCCTCTACTCACTCCCAATTATATACCCAGCAGATGAATGGGTATATGACATATTGGGTCATTTCCTATAACTCTAACATAAACAAAGGGGAACCACTCTTGACTGATAGATTATTTATTTATTTATTTATTGATCTACTAGGAAAAAAGAAGTTAGGGTTAGTTTAATGGGAAAATAACTAATTTATCAGTCAAGAGTGGTTCCCCTTTGTTTATGTTGGAGTTATGGGAAATAACCACACATTGTGTTAAGAATTCCAAGAAGTGGTTCAACTGTCAAAAAAATGTCCTGTATGTTAATGACTTATAATGCTTGACAGTATCTAACACCCTCTTTCACTGCCATTGTATGAAATACTATTTGTATGAGCTGATTACCCCCCCCTCACTATTTGCCCTACCTTTGCTCTCTCTCTCTCTCTCTCTCTAAAGAGAAAAATATTATTTGTATGAGCTGATCACCCCCCCTCACTATTTTCCCTACCTTCACTCTCTCTCTCTCTCTCTAAAGAGAAAAATACTATTTGTATGAGCTGATTACCCCCTCACTATTTGACCTACCTTCACTCTTTCTATCTCTCTTTCTCTCTAAAGAGAAAAATACTATTTGTACGAGCTGATTACCCCCTCACTATTTTCCCTACCTCTCTCTCTCTCTCTCTCTCTCTCTCTCTAAAGAGAAATATAGAGTTGCAGTTATAACTGTGAAAACTCAAACTTGTTTAGCTAACACTAACATACATAATGTACAAGATAATAAGGTTATCTTAGAAATTATTCCATAAAATTACATAATGGAATAAACAGAAGCCTATTTTTCTAGTAATTAATAATCTCTAATGATAAATGCTAATGTCAGTATTTCAAATTTTTTCAACTCTGCTCCTAGAAGCCATAGCCCAAGATATCATACCATTTTGGAATCAGCAAATTAAAAACATTCCAGACCGAATCCAGATCCACAATCTTGGATTCTCAAGCTTTAATTTCATGTTCACACAAAAAAATGCAACAAGCAAGCACCAAAAATAAACTGACATTATGAGAAAGAAAATTATAAACAAATACACATTCCAATGGATATTTCTCTAGGACGATGTAAAACACATTAGCTTGGACTATAGATAGAATTATCTTAGTCATCCCATCCCAGATATGATGTGGCATGCGGTCGGAAAAAAAAGTTATTTAAATACTTTTCATGTATACTACGTACCCCTAAAATAAACTGATATAATTATGGTAAGCTTCAAAATTCTTTGCCTCAAGGAAGTCTGATTAAATATACCAAATGACTGTAATCATCTGAACTGCACGAAACTTAATGGCTGGTACAAGGCCACACTGATCTTTTAAACTCTTATTTCTCTTGGTTGCAGATTTAAAAAATCAAAAATAAATTAAACACCCTGGCAATCAGCACTCTCAAATAACATTTTATAATTCAAATTTAATTTCCAAAATTTATGGTGAATTTTTTTTCTAGAAAATAATCTCTCATAATAAAGTCAGTGTATCACATTTTTTCAACTTTACTCCTAGAGGCTGTAGCTCAACATATCATACCATTTTGGAATCGTGAACAAATTAATGAACAAATTAAAAACATTCTGGGCAAATCCAGACCAGCAACCTGAAATTTTGAATTCTCAAGTTTTAATTACAGCAATTGTTTCTGGTAATTTTGTATGTGATTTTTGTGACACATTTTTTTGTATGATAACAATTTTTATAACTTGGGAATACATTTTTGGAATAATCAAAATCAATTGCAAAATCCAGCAAAAGTCACTCATGAAATAAAAATAATGGTAGAGAAATTAAGGACCTACATGCATCAAACCCTCTTTAAATTAAGTAGCAATAGAATTATCATCAAACTTTTAAAGGGTAAGCATAAATATGCCATTTATTATGCAGCTTTGCAATAAGTTTCAAATAGAAAAATTATATCATTGTTTTTGATGAAAGCTCTTGTTTGAAAAATATTTCTCAAGTGTAATAGAATATAATATATACTCTAGGTATAAACAGAGATGCTGATAGGTACGCGTCCTGCATCCCTGATACATGAAAATCTAAAAGAACGCAGAAAATCATATCCATGCATCCCAGTGATTTTTGTTTTTTTTAGGTACAAGGTAGGGGTTAGGCGGCTACAATTTATTAAGAAACTTTAGTTGGGACCCATCAAATTTCCCGGGACTTATTCTCAATCAAAAACACGCTGCAAGAGCTAGCTTAATTGCTACCTTATAGGTCAGCTTTTAAGCTAGTAGAAAAATAAATTCAACAACCAGGATGACTTCTATAATTCAAATCCATTTCCAAAATTTATGGTGAATTTTTTTTAATAGAAAATAATTTTTTCTTCCCCTACCATTTCCAGCTAACTGGAAATACATTTCAATATTTTCTTCGAAACCAATTACACTGTATGAGATACAAGGTAGGGTTTAGATGGCTTTAGTTGTTCACAGATAAAAACTCTACAATTTACTAAGAAACTTTAGTTGGGACCCATCAAATTTCCCGGGGACTTATTGAAATCATATCCATGCATCCCAGGACACACTAAATTAAAAAGCTATCACCATCACTGCATAAAGTGAAATTGTTGAGCCAAAAGTCCCAATTAAAAACATGCTGCAGGAGCTAGCGTAATTGCTATCTTAAAAAAATAAATTCAACACCCAGCTATAATTCAAATCAATTTCCAAAATTTATGGTGAATCTTTTATTTAATAGAAAATAATACATCATAAAACTCTAAAACATAAGAGAGAATGGACCATATGACCTTTAGGCACCCCTTTTACAATCCCATTTCATAAGGACATATTTTTCATTTACACTGTCAAAATCCAGTTACAGGTTAGGGTTAGGGGTTAGTTTTATAATTTTTTTTTTAAACTAAAATCATCTGTTAACAAACAACCGGATTTTGACAGTGTAAATGAAAAAAAAATGTCCTTATGAAACGAGATCGCAAAAGGAGTGCCGAAAGGTCATATAGTCCGAGAGAATAAACATTAAGATACTTGAAGCCTCAAAATCTTACATCAACCTTAAGCATCGGGTTGACTGCATAATAGACTTACATCCAAAGCACTATTTCCTGCGAGATCACACTAGTTAAGCAGCCAAGAATCTCTTCAGTACTTAGATGGGTGACTGCTTAGTAAGAACAGGTAATGTAAGCAACCTAAAGCCTCTATACCAGACTAAACAAAACTTAGTCAATGACAATAATCATTAACTATTTTGTCAGTTTTCAATGGGACGATGATAAAAAAAAACACTCAAACCTTGCCCTACACAATACTATCTTCATTTGCCACTGTGTATAGATATATTTATCTATTTAAGAAAAGAGATTAAAGGTTTCTAAGAGTGTGTATGTGTATTTCAGTTTGTATAAAATCATGTATGATTATCCTTAATTTTATATTGATATATATATATATATATCAGTCATTTGCATTTGCTATTATTTTATCTTGCTATCTTAAAATTCAGGATTTATTGGCCTCATAAAACCAAAATAAATATGACAACAATTCATGAATTAGTTTTTTTTATCCAACTACTCTTTACTTTTTTTGTTGTTCGTAGCAAAAATTTAATAACACACAAAATATGTATTTATGCATGTATATTTTGTTTTATGGTATATCAACCACGGTGGGTCATTTAATGCTGGCAAAGTTATAAAAGATTTGTAACGATAGTTTGGAAGAAATATTTTTAAACTCAATTTTTTTTGTAAACAAATTTTCTATTTAACCATAGATGGGACGAAGAGGTACTACCACTCCAGGTCAGAGTGGACCAGGGAGCAATGGTGGAACCTCACCATCAGAGAGTTTAAGTGATTCCCAGGACATGAAGACCCTCAGCCATCACTTCTAGCATGTGACCAGCCGACTGATCAGAGGGGGCTCTCCGAAGTAAGGGCCAAACGGAGTGTTGCATGTCATGGACTGCTCATCCACTTTGGTTCCATCCTTAAGCATCACGGGTCGCCACCCACAGCCAACAAGTGGCCCCATTGGGGGAGTCTTACCCCTCTGCAGAGGGACACATAAAATAAAGTCTTAAATTTACATATACAGGTAAGTTTATATAAAAGCAGATAATGGCAAAGATAAAAATTTATATATAATACATAAACAAAAGCTACTTTTAGAAATTGATCATTCCTATATATATATATATATATATCATACACACATACAGTGATACCTTGACTTACAAGTTTAATTCATTCCACTTGTAACTCAATTTCCTTGTGTATCAAATCAAATAGTACTGTATTGTATAAAAAAATAATGAAACAGAATGTAATGAATTATGCACTGTAATATATTTTAATGTTTTTTTTATAAAAAATATTTTTCTTTTTGCAATAAATTTAGAAACTTAAATATTTTTAGTGAACTTATTAACATAAGTGCATTTGAAGCTTACTCGTACCTTAAATTTGAGCTTTCAACACAAAGCAAAAAAATCAACTGACTCACAGCTCGTAACTTAGAAAACATCTAAGTTGGGGCGCTCGTAAATCAAGGTACCTCTGCGTATGTGATTTTATATATATATACACACACACACACACACACACACACACACACACACAGATGCTGATAGGTATGCTTCCTGCATCCCCAAGGCACAAAAATCTAAAAGGATGCAATAAAATCGTATCCATGAATCCCAGTATTTTTCTTTTTTCTTCCCTCACCATTTCAAGCTAACTGTAAATACATTCAATAGTTTTCAAGAAACGTATTACACAAGATAGGTTACAAGGTAGGAGTTAGACAGCATGAATTTTCCTGGTGACTCATTCAAAGCAAATATGTGTGTCCCAGGACGCACTAAATCAAAAAGCTATCAGCATCACTGTATATATATTTAAGCAAAAATACTTTTTATCTCACCTTAGCTTATCTATAACTATTAGTTTCATGTATTTATATAAAAATAAAAAAATCTTTTATCAAAACATGGCCAGCTCAGATTAATCATTATATACTATAATTTATGGCTCCATACACAATCCCCACAGTGATGCTCCAGAAGTGGAACTTCACCATCAGATAAAGTTTAACATCATACCCAGGCCATGATGACCCTCAGCTACCACCTTCTAGCACATATGATAAAAAGGGTTGGGGGTTGCCATAAGGGCAATAGTGTTGGGACAATCATATAGGTGCTAGGGGTTTCTTTGGGAAAGCCATGTACTAGAAGTATTTACTCCATCTTTCCTCTGTGTATGGAATCAAATACCTTGCAGAAATCTACAAAAAAATGTGTTGCTTGAAATCTTTTTGCATGTACTCTTTCGATTATTCTACAATTTGACAAAATCTGAGAAATTGTGGATCGATTTCTGCAAAAACCATTCTGATTTTTCAACTTCAGGTTGGATATCATTGCAAAGTAGAGCATTATAAACATTAGCAGCTACAGCAGTAAGAGTTATCTGCCCCTGTAATTCTTAGTGATAAGAAGATTGCCTCAAAGCTACATTCTTTTTACTGATTGGTCAAATAATTATTTTTTTTATTCATCTATTTGACCTTATAATGTAAAAAAAGTAAAGTCGTCAGGGCGGCCTAATGTCGGTATCAGCCATGCAGCGAGGGAGTCTCTCCCCTTTTCACTAGCACTAGACCAAGGAGATTATTTTAGCGTCTGAGGTGGAGTGCCACACCTACCATCAGCTCCTTCACTGTGCTACTCATACGCTGAGTTGGCGAGGGCGGGTATCGAACTAGGAACCTTGTGGTTTCTAGCCGAACGCTCTACCGACTGAGCTTTTGATGTAATTGATTTTATACTAAAAACAATTTAATATTAAAACTATTAATTTGCTTCTCCTCCATGTTTTTCTTTATTTCAATAGTGTGAAATCTTTTTTTTTTTTTTTTTTTTTTTTTTTTTTTAAAAGCAAAATACATTTTTTCTTTCAGAATGTTCTTCCATAAATGTAAATTCTGCATCATTTAGAATTGATTCAAAGCCAAAATTATTCTAAGCCCTCAAATTATTTGTTTTGAAGCTATTCAAAATGGCAGCAAATCAAACAGTACACCAAACTTGAACCAACACCAATCATCAAATTTTTGGTGATTGAGAATTGTAAACTATGTGATATCTACAGAAGAATAAGTGATGCATTAGGAGAAGAATGTTTTAGTCCAAAAAATGTTTACAAATGGACTTAACCTTTTATCTAATACTGTCATCAACAATAATGTCTCAAATGATTGACAAGCTAGTATCACTGACCCTTTACTACTGAATAGTTCTAACTCGAAACCATTGTTTTTTTACTCGAAACCTTCTTTTTTTTTTTTAAACTCTAAACCCTTGTTTTTTTTTTCTTTAACTCTAAACCATTTTTTTTTATAACTTTAAACCATTGTTTTTTTTTTATAACTTTAAACCATTGTTTTTTTTTATAACTTTAAACCATTGTTTTTTTTTATAACTTAAACCATTGTTTTTTTTTATAACTTTAAACATTGTTTTTTTTTTTATAACTTTAAACCATTGTTTTTTTTTTATAACTTTAAACCATTGTTTTTTTTTTATAACTTTAAACCATTGTTTTTTTTTAAAAACTCTAAACCATTGTTTTTTTTTAAACTCTAAACCATTGTTTTTTGTTGTTTTTTTAACTCTAAACCATTGTTTTTTTTGTTTTTTTGTTAACTCTAAAACCATTTTTTTATCAACTCTAAACCATTGTTTTTTTTGTTTTTTTTTTTGGGGGGGAGGGGTTAACTATAAACCATTTCTTCTTTTTTTTTAAACTCTAAACCATTTTCTAAGAGCTACCAATCTCAGGCGTTTTCAGGTGGTTTGGGGCACTCTAGTAGATAAAGGGTTAACATAAGTTTTCCACTATGAGACGAAGTTGAAATGACGGTCTATGGAGTTAAAGAAAAAATTATAGGCGCAGCTGTCAGTAAAGAAGGTCATGCTGACAGTCTATTGGAACATAAAAGGTTTTATCACTTGATTTCCTTGAAAAAGGTACTGTAAACAGTGCTTCCTATTAGCATTCCCAGTTGATTTTTTTTTATTTGATGTTATTGTTATTTAATCATGTTAGTTATATATAGCTGTGTAAATGGAGTTCAGAACTGTTTGAATTATACAAATATCCCTAGTGGTTCAAAAGTTATGAGAATTTAAAGCTCCAAAATTGGGGGTATAAAAGTGGATATGATTTTGATAAAAAATATGTCAACTCATGGACCAATTCAGAACAAGAAATTCAGTAATTTCTTCACCATTTCTTTATTTTTGGAGCAATTTTGATAAAACTTTTTGATAAAACTTTGCATTTGTATGTAAAATTGTATGTTCTTTTTGATTCTGGACTTAAATTTTATGTATCTCCATGCTAGAACTCAATATTTGGGGAATAAAAAGTAGGCATATCAAGATTTTTGTGGTTTTTTTTAACCATCTATGGGTTAAATACAAAAGCATGAGTTTATAAACAAAATTTGATTATCCATTAAGAATTAATTTATTTCAAAACTTTGTCGGCATTAAATGACCCACTGAGGTTGATATGCAATAAAACAAAACAAAACAAAACAGACCAAACCAAACAGTATCATGAGCAGAAGAAGAATCTTACCAAATTGACCCCGTTTTTGGCTTCAGTACACACTGAGTTAATTTCACAATAATAACATTGAACTTTACTCTATATTGAAAGCTGCTTATCAAATTGTGAAAGAGTAGGTCAACTTTTGACAGGTGGATTAGTAGTAATCAAGCTTGGTTGCTTAATTTAAGTGTTTTAAAGAAAGGGACTAATTGGAGAACATTTATACTCAGGAAAGTCAAAAAGTTTTGCAATATTTTGATATGTACTATATTGTGGCACATACTTCACATGACCAACACAGTTCAAAACAATGGAAGGTACCTGCTGTAGTTGATTGTATTGTGATAGTTGGTGCACTGTCATATTGTGCATTGCTTCATACACATATTATGGACTCTCTCGTCGATTTTCGATGCATGAGGGTTCACACACACAATGAACACCCACACTGATTTGTTTATAGTGGTGAAGGCTTGTGTTGGACCATCCACACTTTTTGGCACAGTCAATAGGAAAGAATTGGTGCATCAAGGGTTGCTACAAACCCAATCAACGACCGACCTCAGGAATTTTGAATTCAGAGTTATCCCTCTCCTAACTGGTTACCTACCCAAGGATGAAGGGCCCAGTTGCCCTACTATTTAACCCATAGCTGGAGGGAGAATATATGGATCATACCTTTCCAAAGGGTATTAGCGCTATGTTAAATGCCAACAGCTTCATCTAGGAAATTGAACTCAAATCGACAAGTCCATTTTCCACGACTCTAACCACTAGCCCACACGCCTCCATATACATATATATATAATGGACACAGCAAGATGCGTTCAAATTCTGGATGCAGCTGTTTGCATTTCCCATAGCATTAATACCTCTGGAAAAGGTATGAATCCAGTTATACTCGCTCCAGCTATGGGTAAATAATAGGACAGACTGGGCTTTTTAACCTTGGCTAGGCCACCAGTCTAAGAGAAGGAAAACTCTGAATTCAAACTAAGGGGCTCTCTTTTTGTTAGTTGTTCCTCCTTCTAACCAAAAATCAACACGATCTAAGACATTATTTATAGGAAAAACAGACAATTCCATTCCGATTCTTTAGGTACTATCTAATATATTGTATAAATAAAGTATATGACATAAAGAAACTAAACCAAACACTAATTTCATTCTTTCCACTAAGACAAAGTAACAACCAAGAAATTTCTTTTTTTTTTTAATGTTCACAGAGTAATATGAACTGAAAACCAAAAATAAGAATGTCAGCAGAAAGAATGACCCCCAACCAAAAAAAAAGACGACATTCCTTCTGTATTATGTTACATTTTACTACACAATAGTTTTAATCTCATTTTTTTTTTTTATCTTTCTCCAAACAGAATTTTTTAATCTTTTTTCTTTTTCATAAAAGCTGAATGCAGTATGAGATTCTTGTTGAAAGATTGAAATCAATATTACAGACTTCACAACTTAAAACAGATGACAGCAACTGATTATTCCAATTTATTATTCACTTAGTTATGTCTGGTGTAAAATAGAAAATGAACATGACAAGACAAGTTCAAATCCTGGACAAGGTTGTTTGCATTTCCCATAAAATTAATTTTTGAAATTCTAGAAACCATTGTTGTTGTTGTATCCCGGTTAATCCATATTGCATATTTGATTGTACGATACAACACTGGATATATTTTGTGGGGTTTCACATCAGTGGGGGGGGGTTGTGCAAATAAAACCATTGAGAGGAAACCCTTAAACAGTACACATTCTCTCCTAATGACCCCAAAACCAAATACATAACAAAACAAACATAACAAAACAACCATGGAGTTGAACTTCTCGTTGGTTTTGCTATTGGAACGAAGAGCATTCTACAGTCCGCTCACTTTCTGGTGAGTTTCAGTTACTTATCAAGTAACTTTCTTCTTGTATCCTGGTTAATCCAAGTTTGTAGTAAGCCTCCAATTGAGAGATAGATCAGCCATCTTTCCTTGGCGTTGATATTCCAGTGAATGATATCCAGACAGAGAACAATAAGCTTTATTGTCCCACCAGTTTATTGGCTATTTCTTACCGGAATTTGCTGCTATTACAGCAGGTATGGTCTATATATATATATATATATATATTATGGATTCTCTCATCACAGAGATTTGTTTATAGTGGTGAAGACTTGTGTTGGACCATCCACACTTTTTGGCACAGTCGATAGGAAAGAATTGGTGCATCAAGGGTTGCCACAAACCCAATCAACGACCGACCTCAGGAATTTTGAATTCAGAGTTATCCTCTCCTAGACTGGTTACCTACCCAAGGTTGAAGGGCCCAGTCTGCCCTACTATTTAACCTATAACTGGAGGGATAATATATGGATTCATACCTTTCCCAAGGGTATTAGTGCTATGTGAAATGCCAACAGCTTTGTCTAGGAATATAGCATTCACAGTTGATTTTTTTGATTTGAGGTTATTGTTATTCAATCATCTTAGTTAGAGCTGTTTAAATGGAGTTCAAAACTGTTTGAATTATGCAAATATCTCCAGTGGTTCAAAAGCTATGAGAATTTAAAACCCCAAAATTGGGGGTACAAAAGTGGACATGATTGTATTTAAAAAAATATGTCAAATCACAGACCAATTCAAAACAAAAGAAATTCAGTAATTTCTTCACCATTTCTTTATTTTTGGAGCAATTTTGATAAAACTTAGCATTCTTATGTAAAATTTTATGTTCTTTCTGATTCTATACTGTATCTATATGCTGTAACCCATAATTTAGAGAATAAGAGGTACAGATAGCAGGGTATTTTTTTTTTTTTATGAAGTTTACCACAAGATTATTGAACATTTTCATCTTAACACTGCATGTATACACATATATAGTATTAATTTAAATATATAACATAACTTTGAACTTAAATACATTTTAAATACCTATGTTGAATTACATACAAGAAATAGAATATCTGTTTACATATGTTTTTAAACAAAGCCAGTCCAGAGTGTGCAGAATTTTGTTTACATTTCTTGTAATTTTAAGTTGTTTTTTTTTCCAAAATTTCACGGTACAGCATCATGAATATTTCACATATTATATATGAAAATAATTCTGAAACTATCTTCTATTAGTGACATAGTGCTCTTTTCTTACTGATCTTATACTTTTTGAAAAAATCTCTGTAAATATCATCCTATTTTCATTTCCAAATGTCAGAAAAGAAAAAAAAACAAGTTCCTGCTTGTATTTTAAGGTGTATTCTAATTAAGTGTAAAATTTCAAGAATACTGATGAAGAACTTTGCTTTTATGAAAGAAATAACTGTGTAAAATTTAATCTCAGAAAAAAACTCATGACACATTTTCAGCTGTTCCAAGCAAAATACCATTTTAACTTGTCGTAAAAAATAATTCAATGGTAAAAACACATAAAAGTTACATATTTTTCTGATTCATTAGTTTTTATCCTGTTTTATATCTTATTTTTTACACTTTCAATATACTGGGTGTGTATATATAAAGTTGAATCAAATAAGTCAGATATACCTACTAATAGTTTCACTTAGTAGCTCATCAGGGCTAGAATCTGACTCTACTTAGGTATTGAACACTTTTTACATTTTAATTTTAGATAATCCTAGCAGTTTATATATATATTTTTTTTTTTTTCTTTTGGCCAAGTGTTAGAGTATAAAACAATTATTTTTGGTTGGTACAACCCTCTTGGTCTTTTCTTTTTTTTTCATTTTTTTCCCCAGGTGAGGTTTGGTAGTATATTTTTACTATCAAACTATTTGCCAGGTTTTTTCTTACCGCAAGGGTTTACCAATAAGTTTTGTATATTATATATATATATATATATATATATATACTTTCTTTCATCGCAGACAATGACGTCACTCCACGTCTTCATTTGTGGACTCTATTCTGGACTTGCAGATGCGGTCACACACAGTGCAGGGAAATTCCCATCTACATTTGGTTGTTCATGACGACGAAGACGTCACCACTCTGCAGTCCTGTTTATCTCATAAATGAGCTGCTTAGCTCCAGTGCGGCAGGTGTCTCGCCAACCCTGTCTGTTAAGCCAGATCTTCCACGCTTAAAGGTGTGATGTTACATTTCTTCAGCATTGTCATAATATGGTATTTGAACCACACACACACATATATATATAATATATATATACATACATGATACTATGTACCACAGCAGGTACCTTCCATGGCTTTAACTGCTTCAGTAATGTGATGTACATGCTGCAAACTTTAGCTAATGGAAAATCATTCATCAAATGTAATTCAAAAGAGATTAACCTGAAAATGGTCTAAGATTATTATCATTAAAAAAATTTTTAAAAAACGCCCTCTAGGCAGTGTAAAAATTTATTTTTAAAAGATAGTGCCTGAGAAGGTGGAAGTTAAAAATTCAATGTCAGAGGGTTTGTATCATAAATAAGTAAAATCATCAAATTTATTAAAGGAGTAAAAAAAAAAAAAAAATGAATAAAACAATTAGAAATGAAAACTTAGTTCATTTCCCCCACAAATAAAATGTTGCAAGCATCTATTAATCATTAATTAAATAATTATTTTGAATATTTTACACATAAATTTCATACAAAATCGTAGGTATTTATTTATTTGTAAACTTTTTAGTTAACTTCATGTCAGAGTAAAAAAATAATTTTAAAAATTGATTACAAATTTCTCAAATATTTTTTTCCATTTAAAGTAATAATATAATTTTTTGAAATTAATTTCGTAGTCTATATAGTTTATCTATTTAAATAATATATAGTTGGGTAATTCCATATCAAATCATCCAGGCCATTTCAGAAAAATTGAAGTTAGAAATTTTAACAGATTTTAACAAAATCTTTAAGCCTTGATTTGGGCAAACACCAAACTTTCTTTTTGGTACAAATAATGTTCAATATATGTGAAATGATAATATAAAAAAATTGTCATAGATACAGAGCCACATTTGGATATTGATTTGCTGTGAAAAAATCAGAAATCATCAATAACTTAAAATTGGTTAACTTCAAGACATTTTTATAGCATTTTTGGATTTCGCAAGTAAAAATGCTCTTATAAACCAAATTTTAGGAGTAGGAAGCACTAGAACTCATTTTACAGACAAAAATAGATTACAAAAAGTCGCCATTTTTTGTGAACCCATCAAATTTTGAGAGCTAAAAATCGACATAACTCTACCAATTTTTGGAATTGGAAGCTCAAATTTTGAGGAATGTCTAACTTTAACACAGTCCACACCTGTACAAATTTCATAAAAATTGAAGGGGGTGGGTGACAATTTTATTTTTTCCTGATGATTTGACATGGAATTGAACAGTTTATTTATTTAAAGTGTCATTATTAAAGGATTTGAGGAAAAGCTTTTATTTATTTTATTAATATTAATTGTTCTTTATTCTATGTATTGACGATTTTGGGCAGTGTGATGTAAGCAGTGACATAGTTTTGGTTACAGACAAATAGAGACTGAATCTCTATTATTAATAGATTCTGTCTAAAAAAAAAAATAATCCAATGAACATTGCTTAAAACATCAATCAATAAGAAAAAAAAAAGTATGGGCTTACCTTTAAGAGAAATAATTCATCCCAAAAGTTTGGATTACCAGTAGATGGATCTTCTCCCTGAAAAACAAAAAAAAATATTTACTAATTGTTAAAATGTCACAATACAGAAAGATTATTATTAATACTAGCAAATATATGCACACTCTGGGTGCAAGTATTTAAGTTTTAATGTAATGAAATATCGTATTAGATTAGAAACGCTAATGAAACTAAATAAGAATGCAGATAAAAAGATTTGAAACAGAGGGGGGTATAATCGAAAAATAGAACAACTGAAACTTACTCTTCCATCACTCTCATCTTTCATTGTTATTTTTTCTAATTTAAGTATTTAGTTAAAAGAGGAAGTAAAGAATAAAATGACATTTACCTTTTCTTGTTAATGGATTTCATTTAAGATTCATTGAAAAGATTTTTGCTTATATTCATTAAAATAAAACCAAACAGTTAGAAACCAATAATACTAAGCATATATTTATTAAAATCAAATTTTTAAGATCAATATGTAAATTAGCCTTCCCGTTCACACTGTAAACCGCTATTTTGTTGTATATATAAATACAATTGCATGTTATTAGTATGTAGATATGGTCAACAGCCTTAATGATGTAAAACAATTTTATTAATAATTGAAGTTTAAATTAAAAATAAAATCATGGAGAATGTGATGTAAATAACTAAAGGGAATTGTGACTTGTATAGTAATATAGTTTCGGTTACAGGCAGAAAAACCCACAATCTCCATTATAATAAGATAATAGTGTTAAAAAAAAAAAAAAGACACATTACAACAAGATTCTTATTAAGAAAATAGTGTTGAAATGCTTTAATTTAGATTATAAAGCAATTTCCAAAATAATTTGCAGCTTAGTGTAATTATTGTGGTCTGTGGGGAATTTGGGGATTGAAAGGAGAAAGAGAGAATTAAACGAATACATTTCATTTCTACCATTTGAAATCAACAGGCAAGGAAGCTTACTTAAAAAATAAAATTGTTTCAAAAATGTAAACAACAAAAAGAGACTATTCTTAGAATAAACGAATATTATAATACACTAATACTTAGCTTTATCGTTAAAATGTTAATAATGTTTAGGAATGCATTTTTTTTTTAAATATCTAAATGTAAATAAAAAGAAAAAAAATTCCTAAAATAAACAAACATTCTACTATACAAATTCTCAGCGATTTTTTTTTTTTCATTTGATAAATCATTTTCTTCTTATTTTCTTCTTTACTCCTGTTTTCTCCTCACTCACTCTCCGTTGTTCGTAATTTTTTTAGTCCGGTCATGGACCGGCTACTTTTACTAGTATATATATATAAATATATGATGTACCGTATTTGACGGCATAAGATACACTTTTTTCCCAAAATTTTGGCTAAAAAAATTGCCTTGCGTCTTATACATCGTAGGTGAAATATGAGACCTCCCATAGGCCTAGGCTAATCTTCTCTATGATGCTCACTAACCCAACTTACACTCAGTACTTTTACCAACCCTAAACTGCCAAATTGCTTTTATACAGCTATGTTTCTGCTTGTGTAATGCACAGCTAGACTGTTTTCAACAATATATGCTAGACTGTTTTCAACAATATAATACACTAAAAACATTTTTTTCTGAATCTGAAATGGGGGGGGGGTGTCTTATATGCCGTCAAATACAGTAATTTGTCTTACAAACTTCTTTCAATCGGTTTTCTGTGTTTTATGCTTGTTCACGGTCATCAAGCAATTAAAAGCGGACTTAAAATTGCAAATAAGCATGAAATTAAGTGACAGCTGAGAGAAATTAGTGTATGAAAAAATAAAAACTCTGTTGCCCAAACATTGGACACTTTAATTTTTTTTTTAATTGTTAGTAAATTTTATTTGATAATTTTTTCATTCCCTTTTTATTGCATATGTATGTTGAAGAATAATAAATGAAAATGAAAAATAGGGACCATATAACCTTTAGGCACCCCTTTTTGATCTCGATTAAGAAAGGACATGTTTTTCATTTACACCGTCAATATCCTGTTGTTTTAAGAGACGATTTTTAGATTTTTTGTATATAACTGTAAGTGATAAAGTGAGGAGAGTGACTTATTGCCAGTATCAGCCAGACAGCAAGGGAGTCTATCCGCTAGTGCTAGTGCTAGCTGTATCTGAGGTGGAGTAGCACACCTACTTTCAGATTTCCTTATTACTTCATTTTGAAGGAGTTGAGTTTGAAAAATATGTAGAAAAGATTCATAATCGTTCATTGATATGTATGTAACAGTAACCAAGCAAAAAGCAGCACATTATAGCAAGATTTTTGTTAGAGCAATAAACTCAAATTTAAAAATAAAATCAAAAAGGTTTTACCTGAAAAAATGCTTCATAGATCTGGACAAATTTCTCCTTTAATGGGATTTTGTTTGAAGAGCCCCTTCGTAACAAAACGGAGGATGTCCGTTCTTTTGTAGCAGATGGCTCTTGTGCCATGGTTTCACTAGGTCAGCATCACACAAAACAACTAAAAATAAAATAAAATAAAATAAATAAAACAAAAGTAATCAAATCTTATTTAATACAACTAGCAAATATATGCACCCTCCGGGTGCAAGTATTTAAGTTTTGATATAATAAAATATCATATTAAATTAGAAAGGCTAATGAAACTGACTAAGAATGCAGATAAAAAGATCTGCAACGGAGGGGGTATAATCGAAAAATAGAACAACTTTGAAACTAACTATTCCATCATTTTCCATTACTCCCCTCTTTCATTGGTAAATTTTCCTAATTTAACTATTTAGTTAAAATAGGAAGTAAAGGGTAATATTACAGTTATTTCTTCTTGTAAATAAATTTCTTTTAAGATTTATCCACGAGATTTTTGTTTATATTTCTTAAGATAAAACCAAACAATTTGAAATCAATAATACCAAGCACATATTTATTAAAATAAAATTTTAAATATCAATATGCAAATTAGGCTTCTCGTTCAAACTGTTAATCGCTATTTTGTTGTATATATAAATACAATTGCATGTTATTTGTACGTAGATATGGTCAACAGTATTAATAATGTAAAACAATTTTTATTAATAACTGAAGGTTTAAAAGAATGAAATCATGGAGAATTTCACGTAAATAATTAAGGGAATTGTGACTTGAGTAGTAATATAGTTTCGGTTACAGACAGAAAAACACACAATCTCCATTATAATAGGATGTAAATAATAATATTAATTCAGCTATTTTTTTTTTCTTTCTTCTTGAAATGGAATGAGAAAGATATACAAGCCTAAAAAATCAGCATCCAATATCCTGGCTTTTACCTGGGCTAGAACTCAGGAACATTTGTAGAAATTATATGTAGTTACCATGAGGCAATCATAATACTGAATGTCTTTTACAAAAAACAATTCCACCAAACATCATTATGCCAAAAGTTGTTTTGGTTATTTCCTATAATTCTAACATAAACAAAGGGGAACCACTCTTGACTGATAAATTATTTATTTACTTATTGATCTACTAGGAAAAAAGAAGACGGGGTTAGGGTTAGGGTCTAGGGTTAGTTTAATGAGAAATTAAATAATTATCAGTCAAGAGTGGTTCCCCTTTGTTTATGTTAGACTTATAGGAAATAACCGTTGTTTTTATGCTTTTTGGGGATTTTCATTGGAATTTTTTACTCATTTTTAACTAAATCATAAAGTTAAAAACAAACTTCTTTATACAAATGAAAATTTTAGCGATGAATTTATGAAAAATAAAAATAAAAATGTTTAAAAAAAGATTTTATTTAAAAACTACTTTTTTTGAATAAATTTTGTTCTTTGATATTTTCTTATAAATAAACAAATACTATTTACAGCAATTGAATTAACTATATAAATTTGAAATTATACAGGATTTTAAAAAATCTCATTCATATATAAAAGTTATTTTCTTTGAATTCAATTTGCTGATTTTTTTAGAGAAACAATTAATTTGGTGTAATGATATTCAGTATCATGAACCAGATCTGTATTTACCAACCCCTCCATCATGACCAAGATGGGTTACTTTATGCTTATAGATTCGGGAATTCTGTATACTAGCAAAATAAAAAATGCCTTCTGGGCAAGGTAAAATAAATATTGCCTGAGGGGATGGAGTTGAAAATTTAATAACAGAGGTTGTATCATAAGTAAAGTAAAATCATCAAATTTATTAAAGGAGTAAAAAATTAAAAAATTTGAAATGGAAACTTATTTCTGATAACTTAAAATATATATTAAAATAAAAAATTTTAAATATATATATAGATAATAATAATAAGGTATGTCTTTATTAAAACTTGTTTAAAAAAAGGGCTGTCTAATATTGCATGCTCAAATTTTGAGTGTATTCTATTTATGACGATTTTAGGCAGTGTGAATAAGCAGTGACGTAATTTTTGTTACAGACAAAAACCAGAAGGAATCTCCATTATTAATAGATTTATATTTACAATTTTGTTTAGTTTGTGAAGTTTTTGCACATGGTTATATCTCACTCAGTTATTCTATTTGACCGATAGATAAACCCTAACATATACTACCACTCCAAGGCAGAGTGGACCTTGGAGTAATGACAATAAAGAGGTACTCCACACTCCCCAGAGCTCCAGAACTGGAATCTTACCACTAGATGTGATTTAATGTCATACCTAACACACTAATAATAATCCTTTGTAAACAATTATAGCTTTAAGTAACCATACAACTAACTTGTACACAACAGTTACAGGGTTTCAAGTATTCCTATCAATTACTAATAATTTGCAAATAGATCTATTTGAGCCATAGATGGCTGCCTAATAATTATTACCACTCCGGATCAGAGTGGAGGACTCCCCATGGCGTAGTTGTTAACGCGCTGAACTGCGACATTGGACTGAGCGAGTTCAAAATCCTTTCATGCTATTATGTTCACTTTCAGACTAATACTCTTGGGAAACATATTCCCCAGATATCCAGAACGTCATTCCCAGGACATGAAGGCTCTCGGCCACTGCCTTCTAGCACATATATGATAAAAAGGGTGGGGATTATTTGGATATATATATTTACCAACCCCTCCGCACGAGCAGGATGCGACACTAGGTCAATTTCTTAAGCGGAGTTTAACAGGTTTGAATTCAGAGTTTTCCTTCTCCTAGACCGGTTGCCTAACCAAGGCTAAAGAGCCCAGTCTGCCCTGCTATTTACCCATAGCTGGAGGGAGAATAGGATTCATACCTTTCCCAAGGGTATTAGCGGATTATTTGGATATAGGATGTGCTCTGAATACCCACCTCTATTTATAGACTAGCCAAGGTCACATGATTGACTCTTGTAACCAATCACTAGCAATACAACTGGCCTGATAGAATACTTAAACCCCCACATTGGTCATAATTAAAACTGTACTCTTGACGGGCACACATAGGATTGCCTGGATCTGTACCAATACTCTTGAAGGACTTATACTTTATACCAGTAACTGAGAACACTTTAGTAACCAAAGGATTCACATCTCAACGAACTCTTTATCAAGGATTCCACCAGATAAGCGCTTCTGTTATAAGGCCAAGGAATGGCCCTTAAAAACATAACAGCTTGCCATAAGGGCAATAGGGCTGAGGCAATCATATAGGTGCTAGGGCTTGATGTGACCAGCCAATTGATTGGTGGGGGGCCTTTCCGACTGCCCGTCTAGCCCAAGTAAGGGCCAAAGTGGAGTGTTGCATGTCATGGACTGTCATCCACCTGGGTTCCATCCTTAAGCATCACGGATCACCACCCACAGCCAACAAGTGACCCTATTAGGGGAGTCTTACCCTTCTGCAAAGGTGCAGTCAGTGTATTCTAGCAGCCAAGCTGACAGGGCGGCAGAACTGTAGTGTCATACACCCAGGAAACCTTTCGAGTCTGTACAGGGGGGGGTCTTACTCTCCAATAGGGACTACAAAAACGACCGACTACCAATAAGACAACGGTTGGCTAAGTTTTATTAATGTAAGAAGTGAATGGAGGCTTTACCACCAATTAGATGGCAACAGATGGGCTATTGTAGCACAAACTATAGATAGCCTTATTGAGGGATAAGAAAGAGATACCAGTGTATATATATCATATGTCTTTGTCACACAAAGTATACAAGGGAAGAGTCACTGTGGCGTAGTGACTAACATGCTGAACTGTAACATCGTAGTAAGCAAGTTCAAACTTCAGTTGTGCTATTACATTTACTTTCAGTCTAATACTCTTAGTGAAAATTGTTCACCAGCTTCTCTTTCTCTTCTTTTTCCTCTTCTTCTTTCACTCTCTCGACACTGTTACTGAGGAACAAAAATGCAGTGTCGAGAGAGCGAAAGAGGAAGTGAAAGAAGAAGAAGAGGAAGTGGAGGAAGAAGAAGAAAAAGAAGAAGAAGAAGAAAAGAAGAAGAAAAGAAGAAGAAAAAAGAAGAAGAAGAAGAAAAAGAAAGAAGAAAGAGAAAAAAAGAAAAGAAAAGAAGAAAAAAAGAAGAAAAAGAAGAAAAAGAAGAAAAAGAAGAAGAAGAAGAAGAAAAGAAGAAAAAGAAGAAGAAAAAAAGGAAGAAAAAAAAAAGAAGAAAAAAGAAGAAGAAAAAAAAAGAAGAAGAAGAAGAAGAAGAAGAAGAAAAAAGAAGAAGAAGAAGAAGAAAGAAGAAGAAGAAGCTGGTGGACAATTTTCAAGCTATTTCGGCTAAATCCTGAACCACCATCTCAATTGCCACGGACGATTCGATGTTTGCGAATTTGTTGAAAAGGAGGAATATATGAATCAGTTGAAACATAGCTAAAAAGGTATGCTCGTTTCAAATCAAGCAGTGACACATTCGCACCTTTCTTACATTATGTCCCGAGACCCGACTATCAAGAGCGTACATCAACGACACTTAGAAACGGTATTAACCACTTCATCCTCTGAGCTGTGGGTTAAATAGCACTACTACTGTTCTTTTACAAGGATAGCTTTGGCATTTAATAATCCAAAAAGGTTGCTATGCCTTTAAATAACCAAACCAAAGAATGCAAGCATCTAAATTGTAACTTGTAATAAGAAGACAGTCTCAGAATTATTTTCATATATAATGTGTGAAATTTCAACGATGCTACATCATCAGGATTTTTGGTCAATTGTTTGTTTTGTTTTACGGCATATCAACCTCAGTGGGTTATTCAATGCCGATAAAGTTTTGAAATAAATCAATTCTTAATGGATAATACAATTTTTTTTTTTTTTTATAAATACATTTTTCTATTTAAACCATAGATGGGACCCTAACAGGTACTACCACTCCAGGTCAGAGTGGACCAGGGAGCAATGGTGATGAAGGGGTGCTCCACATTCCCCAAACCTCCAAAACTGGAACCTCACCATCAGATAGAGTTTAACATCATTCCCAGGACATGTAGACCCGCAGCTACCGCCTTCTAGCACCCATATGATAAAAAGGGTTGGGGCTTGCCATAAGGCCAATAGGGTTGGGGCAATCATATAGGTACTAGGGCTTGAAGTGTCCAGCCGATTGATCAGAGGGGGCCTCTCCGACCGCCCGTCTAGCCCAAGATAGGGCCAAAGTGGAGTATTGCATGTCATGAACTGCTCATCAACCTGGGGTCTATCCTTAAGCATCAGAGAAGCATGGGAGAGAAAAATAGAAATGAATCTGATAGTATGTTGAAGAATGTTAAACATTTCATATCACATTCTTTCAAACAGAAACGCCAGTTTTTTTTTAACGTTATTTTTATGACCTGTTTAAGGGTCAATAAATAATAACTCAACACGGGTATAAAATGTAGGGAACAGATTGTATTCAGTTTTGAACTCCATTTACAGAGCTCTATATAACTAATGTGATTAAATAACAATAACCTCAAAAAAAAAAAAAAAAGTTAATACTATCACTCTGAATTAGAGCGGGTGTGGGAGTAATGTCAATGATGGAGTACTCCACAACTGGAGCCTCACCATCAGATTAGGATTATTGTTATACCTAGGACCCCGCTTATTGTATGTGGATGAGGATCTTCCCCTTCTGCAGGGGATACAGTCAGTATATATTCTAAGCCTTGCCAACAGGGTTAGTTACCAGAATGAGATTGAAGAGAATGTTTGACTGCCTTATGGACTACAGGTTCTGGTCTTGAATTATTCTTCTCCTAGATTAGTTGCCCACCAAGGCTAGAGAATTCAACCTGCTCTATTATTTTACCCATAGCCAGGACAGAATAATACTACAGAGAAAAGAAAAGTCAAACAAGACTACTAACAAGAAAAATCAGCCAAATGAAACTAACATGGAAAAAAGAAATGTTTCTATTATAATCTTTGATATAAATCAATATATGTCATTTGTAGATTTTCACCAGTCAAGAATTCTGACGTGTCACTTAAAGGTGCGGACAATATGAGCAAATATAATAGTTAACCTATGCCTCAATTATAATGTATAAAAAAATGACACCAGGTGTCACAGAGCTTTATCAAAGAAAAAAATAAATGTTATGTTTGGGTCCAGCTCATCAAAACCCAAACCTTTTTTTTTTATTTGACATACTTTTAACTTTTACTTTTTACTTTATAAATGAATAAATATTTGTCTGAATTTTTTAGATGGGGTTTGATAATTTGCGTTATTTGGATTTTGCAGACTGTTGTCCTCAAGTTCGAGTTCAACAAGAAATACCTAAAGAAGGCCCCAATGGGACCACCTGTTGGCCATGGGTGGTGACCCATGATGCTTAAGGATGGAATCCTGGTGGCTGAGCAGTCCATGTTATGCAATACTCAACTTTATGCTAAACTCTTAACCTTTTTTATCATATATGTGCTAGAAAGCAGTGGCTGAGGGTCTTAGTGTCCTGGGTATGACATTAAACTCTATCTGATGGGGAGTTTCCAGTTCTGGTGGTCTGGGGAATGTAGAATACCTCTTCATCACCATTGCTCCCAGGTCCACTCTGACCTGGAGTGGTAGTACCTGTTAGAGTCCTATCTATAAGTTAAATAGAAAATAAATAAAACAAAAACATCTTCGACACAAAATGTCCCAATGGGTTGACATGCCTTTAAAACCCTAACCAAACAACCCAAAGAAGGCCAGAGGGCACATCAGACAAAATGTTGTGTATGTAACAAAAAAGATGGGACAACAATCCAAAAAATCTAATATAAATGATATAAATAATATTTTTTAAAATCTAAATGATATAAATGATATAATATATAAATCTATAAATATATAATATATAAATCTATAAATAAAATAATAATATATAAATCTATAAATAATATAATATATAAATCTATAAATAATATAATATAAATATAAATAATATAATATATAATCTATAAATAATATAATATATAATCTAAATAATATAATATATAAATCTATAATATATAATATATAAATCTATAAATAAATAATATATAAATCTATAAATATATAATATATAAAATCTATAAATAATATAATATAAAATCTATAAATAATTAAATATAAATCTATAATAATATAATATATAAATAAATAATATAATATAAATAATATAATATATAAATCTAATATAAATAATATAAATATATAAATCTAAATAATATATATATAAATAATATAAATGATTATTAAAGTTAGTTGGTTGTTTAGTTTTATGACATTGTTGGGTTATCTAATGCCAAAATCAATTGAACAATAATGGTACAAAAATGTATCTTCACAATCATTTTAAACAAATAAACACTTTATGCTCAGTTGCAATATACATGTCACAATGCTCACAAAAAAGTTGTTACCAAACAGTAGCTATCATTCTTGCTACATATCACTGGTCAATTTTTTTACCTCATTAGTGTATAATGGGAATTATTTTACACTTCATGATATCAATGGTCTCAAAAAAAATTAAATTGAATAGGATAGATCATTATAAAATTTTTGGATTATTCAGACTATTGTCCTCATCTTTATAGTTATCTACATAATGTTTTGGCCAATGTGCTCTCCAGTCTTCTTCAGGTTTTTCTTGTCAAACTCAGGAACCTTCATGTTGTAATCGGGAGCTTTCACAGAACTTCAAACTGAACCCTTTAATCAATCCATGGGGGCAGACTATTTGAGAAGGTTCCAGAGTCTGAAAAGAAATACATGAAGAAGGCCGGAGGGTACATCAGCCAAAACGTTGAGGACAATAGTCCGAATAATCCAAATAATATAAATTATCAAGCCTCATCTCGAAAATTCGGAGAAATAAAATTTTTGGTTTTTAAATTATCAAAATCCATAACTTTTTTAAATATAAGCACTTGAAGTTGGAAAAAACTGTGGACAAAAAAAAAGGGGGTCCCTAATTTGCTGAAATTTTTGGACCCTGTATTGTGTTTTGATTGTTCAAATTTAATTTGCAGCAAAAACTATTCAAGATAAATAAATAAAATTTGGAATGTATATGTAAAAATTTACGAATTTATTACAAGGTAGATAATTCTTATAAATCGTAAGGGAAGTAATTCATATACATCTTAGTTGCCACATATTTGACATGTAACATTTTAAGTGATAGTCTCTTTTGATACTAACAGTTCGTGACACTATTGAGGCCTATTTTGTGTTTTACTAAGAAAAATTGTACTAATAGTTTACATCCATTATATCGTTGAATAGAGCTCGAATCTTTTAGTCTTTTGCACATAAATATGTTTTTCTCTCTCTCCACTCAAAGCAATGTGTATAAAAAAAATTTTTTTAATAAAAGGGGGGGGGCTCTATGGTGTAGTGGACTGTAAAAATATGAATAACGTTTTTATTTATTAAATCTGTTTCTAATCCTAAAGATCCTCTTTATTAGCCACTAGTAGAGCTACAAGATTTAAAAAGTTGAAAATAAATCTATCAATATACATTAATAAAAATTCTTTTTCTATATATTTGTTTGTTGTTGTTGTTGTTTTTTGTTTATCTTTATATGTTCTTGCTTATTTATTTTTATTATTCTTCTTGTTTGTATTTTTATTGTCTATTAGTCTTTTATTTATTTTTTTATTTTTCAATCTATTCTTTTTATTTATTTTATTTTATTTAAATATATCTATTTTATAGTTATATTATTATTTATTCTATTTATTTTTTTATTATTTTTATTTATTGATTTTATAATTATTTTATTTATTTAATATTTTTATTAATAGATATTATTATTTATTAATTTTATTTATTTATTTATTTAATATTTTTATTAATAGATATTATTATTTATTAATTTTATTTATTTATTTATTTATTTACTATTTTATTCATAGATATTATTTATTTATTAATCTTATTATTTTATTTATTCATTTATATTTATTTTATTTTATTAATATTTTTTTATTATTTATTTATACATATTTATTTTATTTTATTAATATTTCTTATTTATTTATACATATTTATTTTATTTTATTAATATTTTCTATTCATTTATACATATTTATTTTATTTTATTAATATTTTCTATTTATTTATACATATTTATTTTATTTTATTCATATATTTCTTTCATTTTATTATATTTATATTTTTTATTTATCTTTTATTTTATTATATCTTTTATTTGTTTTTATTATCTTTAATCCTTTATAAACTCGTTTTATTTTTAATCATTTTTTAAAACTAAATACATTTTTTTATTTTTTATCAGTTATTATTTTTCTGTGTATTTTTTTTCTATATGCTTTTTCAGGGGTTGGACTATTGGTCTGGTGTTGGAAAGATGAAGAAACATTCCCGCCCTACTGTTGCATAGGGCCAAATTAGAGTTGTAGTAGTAGTCGTTAGTTCAGAAACAACATAAGCAAGTCATAGAGTTACAAAGTAGAGCGTTCGGCTAGGAATCATAAGGTTCCTGGTTCAATACTGGCCCTCATCAACTCAGCATATGAATAGAACAGGGATCTGTGTGGTAAAATGAGGAGCTGATGGTAGGTGTGGTGCTCCACCTCAGACGCTAAAATAATCTCCTTGGTCTAGCACTAGTGAAAAGGGGACAGACTCCCTCGCTATCTGGCTGATTCTGACACTAGGCCGCCCCGACGACTTACTCTTATAGATTCTCAAAGCCTTACCCATCAGAAATAAAAGAATTTTAATAGAATTAATTTCAAATCCAGTGCTAATGTACTTAAAAGTCTTTAGCTACTGCTGCTATTTATAGAATCACATTAAAAGAAACAAACACTAATACATATACCAGTATGTGAGAATGGGAAATAAATCTGACAATATGAGGAAAAAATGAGTAAAGAAAAGAAATGTAGATGGATAAAAATGAATTTTATCGATATCACTTTTAATCAATATCACTTAAACAAACACCTAAGTAGTTTTGTTTTTGCAATATACACATCTCCCAATGATGGCACATGACGGGCCAAAAGTACTTGGGAACAAACTAGTTATGGTAAATTTATTAGCCAATTCCGAAGGGATATTTTAACTTCCATTCCGTGACTTAAAAGGATTGAAACCAATGTAGACAAAAGATGCTTATATCATTTAATCGAATATATTGATAGGTAAGTGTCCTGCGTCCCTGATGCACAAAAATTTAAAAGGAAGCAGTAAAATCATATCCATGCATCATAGTGTTTTTCTTTTTTCTTCTCTCGCCATTTCAAGCTAACTGTAAATACATTTCAATAGTTTCTTTGAAATGAATTACACAGAATAGGTTACAAGGTAGGAGTTAGACAGCTTTAGTTGTTTCCCCAGATCATAAATAAAAACCCTACAATTTATTAAGAAACTTTTTCCCAGGGACTCATTCAAATCAAAAAGCTATCAGCATCATAGTGTATGTTTGGTTGAACGCGACAGACATTTCATGTCTGACGAGTTTCTTTTCCATCTTTTCCAATTGTCTGGCCAGCTATTTATGTCTGGGTGGAATTGGGTAACGAATCCACGAAAGGTTCTATCACAAGTACTTTTGGCACTACTTGTAATAGGATCTTCAGTGGATTCATTCACCAATTCCACCCAGACATAAAACAGCTGACCAGACAATTGGAAAAGATCGAAAAGAAACTCGTCAGACATGAAAGGTCTGTCACGTTCAACCAAACATGTATAAAGGAAAAAATGCTGCCAAAATATACCTCTATACACACATAATATATATATATATATATATATATATATATATATATATATATATGTATATTAATAATGAAGATTCGCTTCCGGGTTTTTGTCTGTAACAAAAATTACGTCACATTACCCAAAATCGTCATAACATAGAATACACTCAAAATTTGAACATGCAACATTAGACAGTCCTCATTGTTTTTTAAAACAAGTTTTAATAAATACATGTCTGGTATTATATATCTATATATAGTTTGTTTTATCTTAATACATATTTAAAGTTTACATTTCAAATTATTTTATTTTTTAATCCTTTAATGAATTTGATGATTTTACTTACTTAGGTTACAAACTCGCAGACATTGAATTTATTTTACATCGCCTGGAGGGCGTTTTTTATTTTGTACTAGTATATATATATATATATATATATATATATATATATATATATACACACACACACACATTACACACAAGGGTCATTCAATAAATAAAGTGAATTTTCCACAAAGAGTTGGCAATAGTAAGCATTGTTTATAGTTGTACCTTTTTTAAGGAAATAGACATATAACCTTTCAAATCCAAAGGGGAGGTCAGTATAGATTCCTAAGACATGGGAAAAATGGAGAATTTTTTTAGAAATGTTTTTCCCCAACAAATTTTTTCATTCAAAATAAAATTTCACTCTGATGAAGGTCGAATCTTCTGTGTGCGGAATATTTTCACATTTCTCTATTATTATTATTTCATTTGTTTATTTAATGATAATAGTTTGAACCGTGTACACTGAGATGAACTGACCGAAACACGTGTAAGTGATATTGATTAAATTCATCTTTTATTATCCATTCTGTTCTTTCTTTTCTTTATTCATTCTTCCTCATATTGTTGGATTCATTTCCAATTCCATTTTTACATATATATATATATATATATATATATATATATATATATACACACACACACACACACACACACACAAATTCTTAAAGGTGTAAAGTTTTTTTTGTTTTGTTTTTTAACCAAAAAGGAAAACTCACAAAATCAAAACAAGAGCTGCATGATTCCACGCCAATAAAAACAAATCATCTTATTGTCTTCTATCAGATCATCTTATTGTTAAAGTTGGTCACAGGTGTATTAACCATAAAAAAATTTCTCTATTTTTTCCTCACTTATTTGTATAAATATCACCATTGAGTATAGTGCAAAACACTAAGTTCAGCTTATGTACTTAGCTCAACTAAGTTCAGCTTATGTAGTTAAACTATGTGTGCTAAATAGGGGAAAAAAGAAGGAAAATCAGATTTCAGAGGCAATTGGCAAAATATTCATGAAATGAATGTTATATCAGAAATGACACATTCAGTATATAAGTAAATATAAAAATACACAAACCCCTGTACCCACTTTGACCATAGGATGAATGAAGTCATACCTATCTATCTATCTATATCTATACATATAATAAATAAGTAATCCACAGACATGTGTTTCGAAGTATCACTTCTCATCAATGTGGTTATACATTAACAGTTACCCCTGGCCGGGTTTGAGACCCGAATGAACTTACGTTCGCCAATCCTCTTACCCGTGCGGCCAGAGGCAGCTGTTAAATATAGGAGAATATTTAATCGCTACATTTCTAATCGGAAATGAATTCACTAGAGGCCTCAAACATTTGTAAACAAAGCGAGGTTTAGCTACACGCCAGAATGGTGAATCCGGAATTAAATCCCTATTTAAAGTACTCGACCAAAACAGCAGTTTGTATGTATGAAGAAAATTACAAAATTAAAATCATTAATGACAAAGTAAAAATATATACACACACTATCACCAGAGCTTGCTTTTTTGTGCAAAAATAATCAAGATTTTATTTATATCTGTGAAGATATTTAAAAATTAAAATTTGAGTAGTAAGAGAAGGGCAAGTTATTGGCAGTGATCGTGATTAAAACATAAACAAATCAATTATGGAAGAACAAAACAATCAATGGATCTGTGGGACTAATTTCTTTTTTATCACCCTTGTACCTTAACCTAGGTGACACCAGGTAGCTGTTTCTAGTTTCTTCTATAGGAAAGTGGAACAAAATCAACCCACTATATGATATTCAGAGGCTATCATAGTATAACAGTTATTATCATAGAAAATGAACTCAGGGACCTAAGTTCAAATCCTGGACAAGGTTGCTTGTGTGGCGTTATTTTCGTATTTGCCTGGAGAGTTGTCTGCCCATTTAGTTTCGCTGGTTCTCACTAGGGGCCTCAGGTGTATTTAAGCGGCTGATTTGAACTTCTCACCCTCTTTCCCTGCTTCTCGGCCTATGAGACACTATGGGTTAGACTCTGGTCTACCCCCTTCTTGTTGGGGCTTTGGCCCCCCCTTACATTGCTGTAAGTGATTTATACAGCATGGACTATTCCTAGTCTCATGTCTGTTGCTTTTATGTTTATCCTTTTTACATGTAACTTTGTATTACTTATGTATGTATGTTCATGTACACCTCAATGTATTATGTACCCTGTTTATTCTGTGGTGTATATAAAATGTTTTGTCTATCAACCTTTGTCGGAGTTTTATCTTCAAGTATTATCACTTTGAATCTTACACTTGCATTTCACATAGCAGTAATAACCTTTGGCAAAGTATGCATGCAACTATTCTCCCTCCAGCTATGGGTAAATAGTAGGGCAGACTTGGCTCTTTAATGTTGGTTAGGCAACAAGTTTAGAAGAAGGAAAACTCTGAATGTAAACATGTTAAACTCCACTTAAGAAACTGACCTTGTGTCATATCATGCTCATGTGGAGGGGTTGGCATATATATATATATATATATATATATATATATATATATATATTTGCCAACCCCTACACACATGAAGGATATGATACAAGGTCAACAAGTCCATTTCCTAGGACTCTAACCATTACACCATGTGCCTCCAATGTGTGTGTGTGTGTATATATATATATATATATATATATATACATACACACATACACACATACAGAGATGTTGATAGGGATGCTGGACATGTACCTGACGCACAAAAATCTAAAAGGACGCAGTAAAATCATATCCATGCGTCCCAGTATTTCCCTTTTTTCTTCCCTCAACATTTCAAGCTAACTGTAAATACATTTCAATAATTTCTTAGAAATGAATTACAAGGGATAAGTTACAAGATAAGAGTTAGCTGGCTTTAGTTGGGACCCATAAATTTTCTCCGGGGACTCATTCAAAGTAAATACATGCGTCAACAGGACGCACTAAATCACAAAGCTATCAGCATCACTGCATATATATATATATATATATATATATATATATATCTTTTTTATCAAAGGGTTACTACCATGTAAACATTGTAGTAGCATAAGTAGTTAATCCAAAAGGGCTCAATATATCTTGTAAAATATAGAGCATCAATAGTTGTAGAAAAGTTATTTCCCTAGATTTACTTAGTTCCCATGAAGACGATGTACTAAGAACACTGAAACCGTGGTAAGGAAATAACTTTTCTACAACTATATACACATACATATATATATATATATATATATATATATATATAAAACTATAGCCTGGGCTAGTCACCGCTTCAGCTTTCATCCAATCATAAACATCTTATGCCCATAAAAACCTTTTGAATCTTTCGATTTTTTCAATTTTCCTTGTATTTGGATCAACGTCACCTGATGAATGCATGCAATTTTGCATGTATGAAACCTAAGGTTGTGACTGTTCTATTGCCATCAAATAAATAGATATGTAATACCTTTATATATTTATTTTATTATATTGTATTATATATACATATATATATTTTTTTTTTTTCAATAGAAGATCTGGAGGAAAATATGGTGATAGGATCCATGAAAATTGGGTAGGCTGTTTCTATTTCAATTTTTTACATACTGTCCAAGGAAAAGGAAATTTATAACATCAACATCACCGAAATGGATAACCATATCAGAATATGGAAATACAGAAAATTATTAATTGCAGCTCATTCCGCCAAAAACAGAAAAGACTTTTTCATAAACTGTCTTCACGAAAAAGTAATCCCAAACAGCACACCCAATTTTCCTGGATCCTATCACCATATTTTCTCGGATTTCATCATATATATATATATATATATGCAATGCTCTCCTATAAAAGGGATGGAGCACTCTATGGCAGCCTTTACATACATACAGATGTGTGTATTAAAACAGTTAAAATCCCCTTCGCATTCTGTGGGTGACAACAGTCGAGCGGTTAAGCTGTCCGACTGCTGCTGAATCGATCAGAGTTCTATCCCAGCTGTAGGTAGCTCACAAAATGTCTAGCCACACTGAAGAGACTTGATAAGTCGAAACACGTGTCTGTGGAGGGCCGGGTTAGCTCAGTCGGTAGAGCATTTGGCTAGAAACCACAAGGTTCCTAGTTCGATACCGGCCCTCGCCAACTCAGCGTATGAGTAGCACAGGGATCTGTGCGGTAAAGTAAGGAGCTGATGGTAAGTGTGGCGCTCCACCTCAGACAGAAAAACAATCTCCTTCGTCTAGCGCTAGTGAAAAGGGGATAGACTCCCTCGCTGATTGGTTGATACCGACTTTAGGCCACCCCGACGACTTATATGTACACACCATATTCAGTATAAATAAGAGAAGACAAAAAAAAGTCCTGTTCCCACTTTGATCCATAGGATGAATGAAGCCATAATGACCCATTTCTCATGAAGGACAAGTGGAGCAACACCAGTCGTCTTTCGTTCATTTGGACATGTAGTAAACTGCACTGGCTATTCTACATAACATAGTCTACCATACATCATTTTCAGAAAGCTTTCCCTTTTTTATAACTATTTCTTTGTTTCAATATTACAGATTTTATGTGAAATTTGAAATATATTCTATTGTTTGCCTCATATTTTCCATGACTTTTCCACCATATCACTTCACGGGCAAGTCTGCTTCACAAAATCTCACAATATCATAAATGAATATCAAATTCAATTCTTTATTAACAGATAGACCAGGGATCACCAAACTTTTTTCCTGGTTGGGTCAGATAATTGAAAAAATAACGAAACAGGCCACATTATTATTGTGTTCAATACTTGCTAACCAGAACGAAAGGTCTGAGAAATAGATGTAAAACAAAATTTATCTTTCTATGTTATATTCATGGATAAAATAAACTTTTGATCTATTCATTGCTTCACATTACTTAGACCTACACACGCATACAGACACACACGCATACACACTGACACAGACACACACTTTATCTAATTATCTCGTTCAGAACAACACAAATACACAAACACACTGACACACACACACACTTATATCTATATTAACCTATATCTAATTATCACGCGTGTTCAATTCCTGGACGAAGCTGTTGGAATTTCACTTATAGCGCTAATACCCTTGGGAAAGGTATGAATCCAATTCTCCTTCCAGCTATGGGTAAATAGCAGGGCAGACTGGACTCTTTAACCATGTCTAGGTAACCAGTCTAGGAGAAGGAAAACTCTGAATTCAAACCTGTTAAACTCCGCTTAAGAAATTGACCTTGTGTCACATCCTGCTCGTGCAGAGGGGTTGGTAAATATATATCTAATTATCACTTTCACAACTACACACACAGAGACACGAACACACACACAATCACACACTAACATAGAGACACATACACACACGCTTATATTCATATGAACCTAATTATCACTTTCAGAACTACAGGCACACACACACACACACACACAATTGAAAATTACCTGTGTTTTTCAAGCAGTTGTAACAAGTGAAAATTCAGGATCGCCTAAGTAGCAAGTGAAATGCTCACATGCACAAAATTTGTAACCTACCTACAGTAGTCAAGACAAAAAGATTTAGTAAGCTTAATATGATATTTAAATTTAAATGGTATCAGAACATCTTGAGTTTCATACGTTTTAACAAACAAATACTGTCAGTGGATCCGACCCGCGGACCAGTTTGGTGATCCCCAAGATAGACGAAAAAGTCAACACAAGAAATTTAAGATGAATCACTAGGAAAATTTGTATTATTTACTAAGCTTAGATGTGTCCTAATGAGTATCAAACATCCTGTTAATGGTCTGCTAGCCTAGCTCTATAACCTTTATTTTATATATAATTAATGCCTGTGGTCTAATGGTTATTATCATAGGAAATGGACACAGCAATCAGAGTTCAAATCCTGAATGAAGCTGGTTTCATTTCACATAGCACTAATAATCTGTTTCGACCGTTTTAATAGAACGGTCTTCATCAAGAGCAACATATGAATGAAAGACGGAATGAATAACCATTAGAATAGGAGATACAAACGAACGCTAGTGTTTTATGCTGGAATTTTTTTAAATGCGTATTCCGTGTTAAAAATAAAATAAATTTTATTTTTAAAAATCAGAAGCATTATAATCCATAGTAAAACTCAAAAGAGTTTGATGTAAAAATATATAAAAAAGTGTATAATAAGTATCAAAATGTTCATGATATATTCCAGCTACAAAAAGTAAGTTAAAAATAAAATTTATTTTATTTTTAACACAGAATACGCATTTTTCTTTTTAATTCCATATAACCTTTATATTATATATAATTAATGCCCGTGGTCTAATGGTTATTATCATAGGAAATGGGCACAGCAATCAGAGTTCAAATCCTGAATGAAGCATTTCACATAGCACTAATACTCTTGGGAAAGGTAAGAATCCCTCCAGCTACAGGTAATAGTAGGGTAGACTGGGCTCTGGTCTAATAGAAGGAAAACTGAATTAAAACCTGTTGAACTACGCTTAAAAATGACCTTGTGTCACATCCTGCTATTGTAAAAGGGGTTGGTAAATGCATGTATTATTATCTCGCCAGCTATGAGTAAATAGTGGGGCAGACTGAGCCCTTGAATCTTGGTATGGCAACGAGTCTGGGAGTAAGAAAACTGAATTCAAACCTATTAAATACCACTTAAGAAACGGACCGTGTGTCGCATTCTGCTCTTGCAGAGGGGTTGGTAAATATATATATATATATATGAGTTAAGAGTAAGGAAATGAATCCGACAGTACATGTATAGATAGAAGGGTATGAAAACACACAATGTTGTTAAAATGATTATAACTGTTACACTGAAGAAACATGATGTAGCAAAATGTATATGACGTTAGTGAAACAGTGAAACACAGCGAATGAACTAAGACGAAGCAATCGCATGGTTTACACGCTTTTTGGGAAAAACAATGTTTCCGGTTTGAATTTAAATCATTTTCTGCTTCTCTCTCAGATTAAAAACATTTATATCTAACAACGGACCTAATTATCATTATGCTCTGATGATGATTTTTTATAAATCAAAATATTGTCGATATTAGCAATGAAAATGATATAAAAATATATTCATTTTAACAACATTGTGTGTTTTCATACCCTTATATATATATATATATATATATATATATATATATATGTATATATGAGAGTAAGTAAACAAACAATCTGTTTATTTGATATGGCTTTTAGCCGACAATTTTTGGAGGATATGTGCTTAATTGAAGTCATACCTAATTTTGAAAATTAATTAGTTAATAATTAATGAATTTAGACGGGCATATATGTTCAAATGTTTAGCCTTACATTTGAACATATATGCTCGCCTAAATTCATTAATTATTAACTAATTAATTTTCAAAATTAGGTATGACTTCAATAAAGCACATATCCTCCAAAAATTGTCAGCTAAAAGCCATATCAAATAAACACATTGTTTAATTAGGTATGACTTCAATTAAGCACATATCCTCCAAATATATATATATATATATTTGTAGGATATGTGCTTAATTGAAGTCATACCTAATTTTGAAAATTAATTAGTTAATAATCAATGAATTTAGGCAGGCATATATGTTCAAATGTAAGGCTAAACAAATCGAGAAAATGTCAATCCCTGAATGTACATTTCAACCTATTAGGTCTCATCAGCAAGGTTATAGACATGGGAGACTGCTCCGCATGTATATATAACCATTATACCACAAGAATTACTCTTTGAATATTTACATTTTGCCCCCCCCCCCCCATACCAGTCAGTATTCAAACTATGCCTATTTCATCATAGATACCACATATTTTTCATTACACAAAAAGAAACTGTACATATTTTAAAGATATTGTTTACATTAAGCTAGTTTTACATTCCAGATAGGAATATAAAAATACATTAAGATATTCAAATATGATCAACTGATTGATCAAATGAGGCTTCTCTGACAGCCCATCTCACACAAGTAAGGACCAAATTGTAACCTCGCATTATCATGGGATTCTGACAGTATATAGGATGCACTTTTTTTCCAAAATTTTGGCTCAAAAAATTGTCCTGCGTCTTATACATTGTAGGTGAAGTTTGAGACCTCCCGTTTTATTTTTATTATTATTATTAGTAGTATTTCCTGCTAGTGAGATGTCTTGTGTATGCTTATTGCTTGCCTGTACTGCCAAATTGCTTTTATACAGCTATGTTTCTGCTTGTGTAATGCACAGCCAGACTGTTTTCAACAATATATGCTTAAATACACTAAAAAAACTTTTTCATGAATCTGACCTGCTGAAATGGGGGGGTTGGGGTTGTCTTATATGACGTCAAATACGGCAAGTGTGCAGTTTTGACTTCAGCGGCCAAAACTGGTTCTTATAATAAAATCCAAACAAAGAAGCACAATATAACAACAATACAGACTTTATTGTCTGAGCAACTGGTACATGACATATATAACAAAATACAACAGTTATGATGAAAGTCCTTGGAAAGCTATAAAGAGTTCTTCATGAATATAAGAGTCACTTACAGATAATTGGGGGGCAAGGCCCCAACCACTTAATGGACAGAGACACCACACGTCTAGTCTATCTTTGTGGATGCCAGACCAAAAAGAGAGAAACAGAGCTTCTTGGGCTGAGTTTAAATACTTAACTAGTAGTGCCACCTAGTGGCAAAACCCTTATGGTAAGGGAAGATTTGCAAGGGCAAACAAACACTACAGGACCACTTAATACCCAGAAGTACAGAGCTCCTAATGAGTATCAAACATACTGTTAATGGTCTGCTAGCCTAGCTCTATAACCTTTATAGATGACTCAGCCAACACAAACTTGTCTTCATGCATTACAGGCTGAAAAAAAAAATTTTAATAAAAAAATGTCTATTATTTCAATGGTAATGTACAAAAAATTATATATATATATATATATATATTATATATATATATATATATATATTTACCAACCCCTTCACACAAGCAGGATGTGACACAAGGTCAATTTCTTAAGTAGAGTTTAACTGTTTTGAATTTAGAGTTTTCCTTCTTCTAGATTGGTTACCACTCCAGTTTGTCCTAACATTTACCCATAGCTGGAGGGAGAGTTATTGGATACATACCTTTCCCTCAGGGTATTAACACTACGTGAAATGCAAACAGCCTCGTCCAAGATTTGAACTCAGGTTGAGGAGTCCATTTTCTATGACTCTAACCACTACACCACGCACCTCCATAATAAAAAATCATATAGAAACTAGACAAAACATGATCCATTGGGTCACCCATTGAGCCCTGAGTAGGTAATTGAGATTAGGGAAAAGTGAGTTTGCAAATAAAATTGTTTGAAAAATTTACCATACAAATACATTTCAAATTCTCCCATTTCTCTCTGTGTCTCTACTCTCTCAGAGAAACTAACATATATAACGAGGAGGTTGCTATATAAATTAGAAAACTATTTGTCAAAACTGAGAATGGGTATAACAGCTTAGTCATCATTATCATTGCAAACTGTAAGACTGGCTTTATGCTAAACTCTAGTAAATTACTATTACAGACAGTAAGCTAATTAAGTGTTTGCGACAAATACTCACTCTCTAGTCAAAACTATTGTTGCATGCAATCTTATCTTGAGGCATTACAGGTCACCACTCATGGCCTATTGGGGAGGGGGTCTTACTCCTCTGCAGTCGGTATTTCTACAGCCCCAGCCAACAGAGCAGTTATGTGAAGATTAAGTTTGGTTTGGTTTGTTTTATGGCATATCAACCTCAGTGGGCCATTTAAAGCCGATTAAGTTTTGAAATAAATTAATTCTTAATGGATACACAATTTTTTTTTTATAAATATATTTTTCTATTTAACCCATAGATGGGACCCTAGCAGGTACTACCACTCCGGGTCAGAGTGGACTAGGGAGCAATGGTGATGAAGGGGTGCTCCACATTCCCCAAACCTCCAGAACTGGAACCTCACCATCAGATAGAGTTTAACATCATTCCCAGGACATGTAGACCCTCAGCCACCACCTTCTAGCACCCATATGATAAAAAGGGTTGGGGCTTGCCATAAGGGCAATAGGTTTGGGGCAATCATATAGGTGCTAGGGCTTCATGTGATCAGCCGATTGATCGGAGGGGGCCTCTCCGACTGCCCGTCTGGTCTAAGTGGAGTGTTGTGAAGATTAAATTCACTGCAACAGTAGTAGTCTCCAAGAAAAACAAGTTTGTTATTCATTACTCCACAGTGAGACTCCTCATTGAATTTAGCTTAATATGGCACAAGACCACTAAAATGGTGCACCCAGTAAAAAATGAATAAAAGTGATGTTTTCCCTGAGGACAACTACACACAGGCACACCAGTGTGAGCCAACAAGAAAAAACCTACATCAATCAGCTCTGTGCAGATTCTGGTTGTTTTGGTTGGTTGTTGTCAAATTTTTATGGGCCATCATCCTTGGGCCTTCAAGCAAGAGCACTTGTCCAGCAGAAATCCTTGATAATCCTCTCGGGTAAAGAATCCTCAGGTCCTTCGTCAATGGTTGTAAGTTCCTCCTCAATCATTGCAAGTGAACTGTGGCAAATATCAGATAGAGTTTAACATCATTCCCAGGACATGAAGACCCTCAGCCACCACCTTCTAGCACCCATATGATAAAAAGGGTTGGGGTTTGCCATAAGGGCAATAGGGTGGAGCAATCATATAAGTGCTAGGTCTCTCCGACCACCCATCTAGTCCAAGTAAGGGCCAAAGTGAAGTGTTATGGATTTCTCAGCCACCAAGGTTCCATTCTTAAGCATCATGGGTCACCACCCACATCCTACAGGTGGCCCCATTGAGGGAGTCTTACCCCTCTGCAGAGGTGGAGTCAGTGTATTCTAACGCCCCAGCGGACAGGGTGATATATGGAAGGGGGGGGGCACTGTAAAACATATCAATTTTCATAAATTAGCATTCATAAAAAATATTACACCCCCCACCCCCACCAACTCTACTCGCTTTAACTCAGTCTATAGAACATCCACCTCGGAACCACAAGGTTCCTGGTTTGATAATGGCCCTTGCCAACTCAGCACATGAGTAGCACTGTGCGGTAAAGTGGGAAGCTCAATGTATGTGTGGCACTTCAGCCCAGATGCAAAAACAATCTCCTTGGTCTAGCGCTAGTGAAAAGGGGATAGACTCCATCGCTGTCAAGCTGATATCAACAATAGGCCACACTGCCTACTTTACTTACTTTTTCATAGAAAATATATGAAATTCGCCCTTCTGAGGCTCCAAACCGGCTTGACCCCTATCCACCCACAGTTGGGGGTAGTACAAGCAGGCCCTGACTAGTTTGGTTTGGTTTGATTGGTTGAGTTTTACAGCATATCTACCCCTTGGGTTATTTTATGCCGAATACTTCTATTGGTAATTTGGTATTCAAAAATGTTTAATGCCGACAAAGTTTTGAAATAATTTCCTTTTTAATGGATAATACAATTTTGTTTATGAACTCATGTTTTCTATTTAACGCATAGATGGGACCCTAACAGGTACTACCACTCCGGGTCAGAGTGGACCAGGGAGCAATGGCAATGAAGGGGTGCACCACATTCCCCAGAACTCCAAAACTGGAACCTCACCATCAGATAGAGTTTAACGTCATTCCCAGGACATGTAGACCTGCAGCCACCGCCTTCTAGCACCCATATGATAAAAAGGGTTGGGGCTTGCCATAAGGGCAATAGGGTTGAGACAATTATATAGGTGCTAGGGCTTGACGTGGCCAGCCGATTAATCGGAGGGGGCCTCTCTGACCTCCCGTCTAGCCCAAGATAGGGCCAAAGTGGAGTATTGCAAGTCATGAACTGCTCATCCACCTGGGTTTTATCCTTAAGCATCACAGGTCGCCACCCACAGCCAACAGGTGGCCCCATTGGGGGAGTCTTACCCATCTGCAGAGGTGCAGTCGCTGCATTCTAACACCCCAGCCGACAGGGTGGTGACTAGTTTGCTAACCATTGCTTTATGGTAAGGCATCTAAGACTGTGAGCAAACGCAGCACCCACATTGAACACCACTTTCTCATTGACAAACGTTCCTGAAAAATGATGAATACACTGCCTTCTGATATCTTCAACTCCTCTGTTGTAGACACCTCTAATACTCTCGTTAATTCATGTTTCAGGCATTGTTGGGTGGTCTCCCTTTTCCTAAGTGATCATCAGTTCTCTTAATTCCACATGGCGCTGCGAACAGGATTGAGTGAGGACACGTGGACCAAATTCTTTTCCGATGCCGGGATCCCACAAGACATCGCTGCTCAGTACCTCAGCTCATTCCAACAGAATCGAATCACCATATCAGTATTATCAGAACTTGACAAGGATGCACTGACTGAACTTGGTGTAAACACTCTTGGCGACAGACTTGCAATCCTCAAACTGGCACGGTCATTTTCATCTCAACCCACTACTCCTGTTGTCCCTTCGGTCAAGGATACTTCAGCAAAGGTCAAAGCGCCATGTGGAATTAAGAGAACTGATGATCACTTAGGAAAAGGGAGACCACCCAACAATGCCTCAAACATGAATTAACGAGAGTATTAGAGGTGTCTACATCTGTTACCTCACACAACTTCAATTTACGATCAGCCAAAACGAGTTTATGATGTTTTTTGGTGTTTTCCCAAACTGCCGAATTTGGGCGACCTGAGCGTTCAGCATCATTTGTGTCTGTACGAACGCGTTTGAAGTCAGCATACCACCTGTTAACCGTTGTTTCCAATGGAGCAGAGTCTTTGCTTGAACATCAGAAAGCAAAGCTTTATCAACACACGAAATTCAGATTTTTCCATTGTTTTGAAAATTTGCAACAGTAGCCTCACTTGAATAACTGTAATTTGTAAATTAATCATCCAATTGGGCTCAAATTTTGACACGTGCCATTTGAAGGTTAGTACTTTATAAAAATATGGATTTTTTTTATTACTGGCCCCATCTATATGTCAGGCCCGAGACTTATTGAGTGATATGTTAACTTGATACAAATTACTAAAAAAACAAAACAGGTGAGGATTGCTATAATTAACGGCGTCGATCCCAGGGGGCCATCCCCCCAGGCAACACCTGCCCCCTCGATTTAAAGGGGAGGGCTGGGTTTATTGCCAGCGCCTGAGGCGCCCCCATTGAGGGGGAATGCCGACGGGATCAACGCAATTTTTCACCCGCCACCCTTGAGCTTCGGTTTGTGGGTGGTCCCACGTTAATAGGGCCTTGTGCCTAACCTGTACAAGTGGGTACGAGGTAAATACCATGTTGGTTGAAGGAGAAATGAAAATGTGACATTTTAAAAATTCACTGTATTCGAAATTCAAGATCTTTGCCTGGGCTTGAACCTCGACCTCTGACAGAGTAAACCTTAATTTATCTATCATACAGTGTCCTGAGGGCGTCCAATCGTAGTGAAATGGTTAGCAAGTTAATCTCGCAGATCCATTACTACTGAATAGTAAGTTCGATCCTCGCTGGATGCCCCATACCTGCAACCTATGTCACATCCTACCCTAGGATCAGTGTCCCATAATGGTTGCTACATTTAGTATATATGGAATGTATATATAAATGTAACAACTATTATGGGACAAATCAGTTACGAAAACAAGTTGAGATTTGTTCCATATCAGAGTTTACTTTCTTAAATGAAAATTGGTGATTTTATTTTTTAAACTTTCTACGATGCAGTTCTGTCTATTTATTTATATTTATTTAGAAATGTTTAAAATCCAAAAGAGAGATATAAAACTCAATCTAATTCTTAATTTTTCTTCTTTTTTTTTTCTTTTTTTTAAATACAAACAATGCATGGAATTTCAAGAAAATGTGTCACGTGAAAATAGGTTAAAAATTGGATTTTAAAAAACGTAGTAACTATCGTGTATTTTTTTTTTAATCAATTTTACGGCAAATGCTGGATTTAAAAATAAAATTTACTATTTTTATACTAAGATTCATTCAAGAATCTTTAAAAGTGGTTATTTTCATTCTATTTTTGATTCATCACAAAATGAAAAAAAAAAAAAAACATTTTCAGTTACATATGCGATAACCTTGATTTTATTTTAAATAAATAAACTTTTTATAAAGTTTTAATATAAGATGTAGTTTAATATCTAATATTTATCAATATAAAATGCAGTTTTGAGTTTAATATCTAATATTAATATAAAATGTACATTGTACGAATATTTATCATTTATATAAAATGTACAATTGTACTATAGGTACCACCAATTTGACCCTGTGCAATTTACCCCCCCTACATTTAACACAATGAAACTTGCAGAAAAATTAATATTTTCTTGAAAATTTTTTTCCATTCGAAAGAAAAATCATGAAATAAACTCCTGATGATTTTTTAAATTTTTTATCAGCATAGGAAAATAATGAAATTATGATTGAAAAACAATGTTTTCATTTTTGCACTGTTAAATCAACTGAAATTTAACGTAGCTAAAAACAAGTTACGATAAGAGGATTTTTTAAAAATTCTATGAAAAATCAATTAATGGTCCGATTTCACGAAAATTTCCATAAATGTTTACCATTGGATGTAAATACATCTGAAATAGTTTTTTTCTAAAATATATTAGGGGAAATATTTTTTACGATGTCTATCACCCCCCTATTTTATTTTATGAGATAAAAAAAAATGATGTGGAAAAAAATTTGGTACTTTTTTTCTATAAAGATAAGAGTCTGAATAACTATATCAATGAAATTGTATAACGTACCGAATTATAGTTTTTTTAGGAAAAAATAATGAAATCGGAAATAAAAAGTGCAAAAAAAATGTCATAATATTAATATTTGAAAACTTTTTTTTTTCTTATGTAATTGGTATGTACTATATTCTATTAAATTGTCAAAAAAAAAAATTTTTTTTTAAGAAATTAATTTTTACGAGATTTTCAATCTTTTGTGTGATTAAATATTTTTGTTTTCTGCGTGAAATAAATTAAATATTTTTTTTTCCTGTGGAAAAAAATCAAAATTTTCACGGATATTTAAAAACATGAATTTTAGAATTCAGGTGAACTAAAAGTTGGTCCGATCCGTGCTCGATTAATATTTTAAAAAGAATTTGTAATTTTTGTTGTTGAATAGTAATGTGTGATCCTTAGAATGTACGGAAGAGCATTGCTGACATTTGTTTTACAAAGAGACGAGACGCTTCTAAGTAACCAAAGATTGTTCCTGTTAGGCTGACAGTGTTAGCGTGAAAAAATTATTTTATTTAACTTTTTTCAATAATTAAAATAAAAAGTAAGTATAATAGATTATTTTATCAGTTTTTCTCTTAGAAAAAATATTCAAATTTTCATTCCATACTTTTACGGGTTATCGTAAAAGGGAAATAATTAGTAACTTTTCTGTCTATATTACGGTCTGAAAATTACCCTTTCGCATGTAATTCGGGCAGGTTTGTTTATTTTTTAAGATAACGATGTAATTTTCCCCAATCGGATAATTTGATCTTTGAATTAACTATTTTTCTTTGTAACAACCCTGTACGATCTTTTTTTTACGAGATTTTTGATAAACAAAGTTCGGAAATATCTATTTCCGTTTTATTCAAGATGGCATAAACGGTCTGGTGGTACCTATTGTACTAATATTTATAATTTAATAAATGATAAATATTTAGTACAATTGATTGTACATTTTATATTAATAAATGACATTTATTAATATAAAATGTACAATTGTACTAATATTTATCATTTATTAATATAAAATGTAGTTTAATATCAGATATTCATTAAGGTGAAGTTTAATATTTAATACTTAATTATAATAGTGCACTTGGAAAATAGTTATGGTAATATTCAAAATCATATAGAAATGTAAGTTATTATTATTATTATTATTATTATTATTATTAATTAAGCTTAGATAAGATATGACAGACACAAGGCCAAACGTATGGAGCGCCCAGTAAAAATCGAACTCACTAACAATGATCTGCTAAATGTATTATTTACATTGAAGATCCAGTTATAAATAAGTTTTAACCACTGTCTTCTTTTTATTGATGAACTTTTACGCACCCAATTTTTTTTTAAGAGTCCAATCTTAAAAGGCAGCAATAAATTATTTTTCCAATCTCCAATCCCTCATCCGGAAAGTGGTAATTTTTTAAATGTTTAAATTGTGAATTAATAGGGGTACGGTTTAGTTTCTGGTTAATTATTAATTATGTCTCAAAAAAAAAAAAAAAAAAAGATTTCGTTGTGATTATGTGGTGGTGGTGGTGGAAATAAACATGGCTGCTCTTTTAAAGATTTGATGTTGTTTATTTTTTGCGTAAAAAGTTCATAAATAAAAAAAATGACAATGAAAGTTATTATCTGGATTGTGATTGTAAATATTACTTTAAAGTATAATTTTTCTTATGGCAATACCGCAGCCATTTTCCTAGTGTGCTAAATACTTCTTTTTTATATACATTAAAACGAATTCAGTCATTGTTTTTGTTTTTTGTTTGTTTTTTTTACTAACAAGTACAGTACACTAAGTACAAGTACGAAGAAGAAAAAAAGTAATACAAGTTTATTCCTTTAAACAGTGGATCCAGAATATAAATCCTCCTGATGAATATAAAAAACTTTTTCTTAAATAAAATCTCAAAATATGTTTACTAAAAAAGAAAAAAAAAAACATCTTTTTACTTACGTTAACTAGAAACTTGTTTTAGTGTTTACTAATCAAAATTAAGACGTTGTTATCAGCAAAATATCTTTATCATTCATTTACTCCCTTTTTTTCTCTTTTTAATGACAAGATACAGAAAAAAATACAAAAAATAATTTTAAATAAGAAAGTTTTCAACATTCTTTTATGTTACATACTAAATTTTTAAAACTCATTTTCATGGTTAGCTAGATCTGAAAAAATATTCCTTAGAAAAAGACATTTTTTTTTAAGTCAATTTTTTTTTTTCGATAAGGAGTAAATAGTTAAATAAATTCATCTATTTTTTCTGTGATTCATGCTAACTAAATGTCTAAATATTCCCAAAAACTATTTATCAGCAAACATTATTTAAAAAGTGTCAAACTAAAAAAACAAAAATATACGAAGTCGTAAAGTGGGGGATCAGTTATTAAATATAATCAGTAACAAATCTGGACCCCCACTTTATAAACACCTATAATTTTCAAGAAAATACCGATAAACATGAATCGTAATTATATGACATGTCAATCTGGGGTTAGTTAATTCGTAAGTTAACTTTAAAAATACCGTTTTTAATAATTCAATTCGTAAAACTAACTTTTTTTTTTACATTAATGACGTGAACCTACCATATTTTCTTTTTATTATCAACATACAAGCTTACCTGTTGTTAATTATTTTCCGTTCTGAAGGTCTACGTAGCCATTATATTCCAAATTGATAAAATAAAAAGATGCGGAATTCCATTGAAATGTTTGTAGGAAAAATAATTCTTTTAGGTAAGAAACTTAAACGTAATACACAACTTTATCATCCATCAGCGAAGACCAGACGAGACCAGTCGATAAAAAAAAGTACGATATGCGGCTTCGTGTTAGAAACATCCGGTGACTAAAAATATAATACAAAACTTTTTTCTCACATAAAAGAGGGTCATATTTATTGATTTTAAACATTATTTTATTGAATTCATTTTAATGCGATGTTTTTAAAGCTTAATGATGAATTTCCTGGCATAGAAGTGCGGTTGCTAATGCAGCAAGCGAAAATGTTAGCTCTTCGTTAATAGTTACCTGCCCTTGTTTAATTCATTCTCATCTACCTCAAAGAGCGTAAACTACGATATATCGTCGTGTAATGGTTAGCAGGCTAGTCTCGCAGATCCATTATTACTGAATAGTGTGCTCGATCCTCGCTGGGTGCCACATACTTTCGACCGTGTGTCACATCCTATTCGTGGCGAAAAGTTTGGGTAAATAACAACTAAAATTGGAACTAAAAAGTGTGCCTCGGTAATTGGGAGAAGGAGTTTAGCAAACTCTTATTTCTCTCATAGTTACTTTACTACGATCGGGCATGTCACGTGGTGTAATGGTTAACAAGCTAGGTTAGCTGACCATTGATTCTCACAAAACGCCCCAGACTTTCTGACCTTGTGCCACATATAAGCTAGGCTTAGAAAATTACAAGAACTCAGGCCGATCCCATTACAATAGCTATGTAAAGAATGTCGGTATTTATCAAACGCATATTCAATTAGGTTTAGAAATACTAGCAAAAAGAAAACACCCCCTGGGCGGTGTAAAAATTAATTTTCGAAAGATATTGGCTGGGGGAGTGGGAGTTAAAAAATTCAATGTTATAGGGTTTGTATCATAAGTAATTTGGATTGGTTTGGTTTGTTTTGTTTTACGGCATATCAACCTCAGTGGGTCATTTAATGCCAATAAAGTTTTGAAATAAATCAATTCTTAATGCATTATACAATTTTTTTATAAATACATTTTTCTATTTAACCCATAGATGGGACCCTAACAGGTACTACCACTCCGGGTCAGAGTGGACCAGGGAGCAATGGTGATGAATGGGGTGCTCCACATTCCCCAAACCTCCAAAACTGGAACCTCACCATCAGATAGAGTTTAACGTCATTCCCAGGACATGTAGACCCGCAGCCACATATGATAAAGAGGGGTTGGAGCTTGCCATAAAGGCAATAGGGTTGGAAAATCATATAGGTGTTAGGGCTTGACGTGACCAGCCGATTGATCGGAGGGGGCCTCTCCGACCGCCCGTCTAGCCCAAGATAGGGCCAAAGTGGAGTATTGCAGGTCATGAACTGCTCATCCACCTGGGTTTTATCCTTAAGCATCAGAGGTCGCCACCCACAGCCAACAGGTGGCCCCATTGCGGGAGTCTTACCCCTCTGCAGAGGTGCAGTCGGTGCATTCTAACGCCCCAGCCGACAGGGCGGTATCATAAGTAAGGAAAATCATCAAATATATTAAAGAAATATAGGGTTAGTTTAATGGGAAAATAAATAAATAATTTGGGTTCTGTTTTTTCTGGGTCACCCATGTTACTCAAATAGGAAATAACCAAAATAGATATCTCTCCTGATTCACAAATTTATTAAATACACCCTCTCACCAACAAAACTTCAGAACAGATTCTAATTTATTAAGAAATGTAACAACAAACGGATATTCATCTGACAATAGCTTTAAAAAAATGAACGAAATAAGTTTCTGCGCATAGGCTTGACGCAAGCTTCTGGATGTGGGGGACAAATTTGCAAACAATCAAAATAGTCCTTTTGTTATTTTTTTAATATTTTTTTCAACCAATCATAACCCCACCCCACCCCACAAAAAAAAAATACTTATCCATAGTTATAAAAGCGGCTGACTAAAAGTCGCGAAGGTACTTGACTCCAGCACTGGTACACAGCGTCACTCTTTCGGGCATGATCAAAGGACTACTGAACTTGCGGACCCACGCCACATACCCACGTCACACACAACCAAGTCGTCGGCCAAGAAACAGACTTTCACCTCCTAACTTACTCTCACTTCACCGAGTAAAAAATAAAAATAATTTTTTTTTAAAAGACTTATCTCCACATTTCCAAATTTTGTTCATTTTTAAATCATCATCATCATGTCGGGCTGTCAGTGCGGATATCCATGACAATCTCTCTCCATCCGTCCCTATCGCTCATCATTCTCGGGAGGTCCTCTATGCAGCATCCTGTATCTGCACAGAGCAATAAATAAATTAACGATCATATGGAAATCCAATATCACAGACAAGTTAAAGAGACAGTTCTTCCAGGCCGTTGTCGTGTAAGTACTGCTGTATGGCTGCACCACCTAGACCCTAACGAAGGGATTAGAGAATAAACTAGACAGGATCTGCACAAGAATGCTGTGGGTGATCCTGAACAAGACGTGGAAACAACACCCTACGAGAAAACAGCTGTACGGTCAGCTGCCACATATCACCCAAACCACCCGAGTAAGACAGACAAGACCCGCGGGACACTGCTGGAGAAGCAAGGACGAACTCATAAGCGACGCCCTCCTGTGGAAGCCAGCACATGGACATGCCAGTGTGGGACGACCAGCAAAGACGTACATTGATCAGCTCTGTGCGGATACAGATTTTTAAACAAACGAAATTAATATAATTTCTCTCGTCCGTTTTTCTTTTGCTACCATACATTTTCTTGTGATATATCAGTATGACAACCAGTCTAGAAGAAAGAAAACTCTAAATTTAAACCAGCTTTACTTCAATAAATAAAAAATGACCTTGGGCCACATCTTTTCCGTGCAAGACGGGTTGGGTTAATACCTACACCAAATAATTTTATATTCATTAGTCATTTTCCACCATGTCGGTGGAGATTGGATATGCTGACAGCATCTTCTGCAGAGGGATAAGACCCCCAACCCTAAAAAAAGAAGTGCAATTATTTCCTATAACCCCAACAAAGGGAACCACTCTTGACTGATAAATCATTTATTTATTTTCCCATTAACCTAACCCTAAACCCTAACCCTAACCCGGCTTCTTTTTTCCTATTAGACCAATAAATAAATAATTTATCAGTCAAGAGTGGTTCCCCTTTGTTTATGTTGGAGTTATAGGAAATAACCAGGAGTGCCATGTGTATAACACTAAACAGCATTTAGTGCCGAGTCTCTAGTTCTGGAGTTCTAAGAAGTGTGGAGTATCCTTTCATTGCCGTTACTCCTAGGTCCACACTGACCAGGAGTGGTAATACTTGTTAGGGTACACATCTATGGGTCAGATAAATATGTTTAAAAATTATTAGAAGCTGGCTTAGCTTAGTCGGTAGAACATTTGCCTAGGGATCACAAGATTATGGGTTCCATACCAGTCCTTGCCAACCCAGCGCATGAGTAACACAGTTTGGGTAATTTGATCTGTTTGGTGAAGCATTTGGGAGCTTATATGATTATAATAGTCTAAGTTAAAAGTGAGGTAAGGGTTAGCCCTGTGACACTATGGTTAAGTGAGAACCTGAACAGAAAAAAATAAATAAATAAAAATAGAATGTGTTAAGCCCAGGCATATGTATATGGGTGGGTTTTAAGGACACAAAAGATTGAGCAGTAAAGTTTAAGAGAATTGAACGGCCACCATGAAGTTAAGCTAGTTAGAGATAATAACTTTAGGTATCTATGTGTTAGAGAAAAAGCTGTTTTTATGAGAAAATCTCTTTTGATGAAATTAATGGTCCGAATAATGGAGACGCTCAGACCAAAAAAAAGTAATTGCTTTAATTTTAAGGGAAATCGCAAACAAAAAGTCTGAGATTAAAAGTATCGAATACCTGGGTGGTTGAATCCATGGGGGTGTGTAGAGGTGGAATTTACATATATTCAGCCAAGCTCCAGCACTGAGTAGCAGCAGATAGAAAATAGCCAGGTACCTACATCAGTGAAGTCAGTAATCAACTTATAGTTAAAACAACTTTCTTACCAGCTGACATAGACCTAAGTATACACTACTCCACCACAAACTGCACAGAGTGTCACAACTTCCTCTATCATCAGTGTCCTACTATCAGACTTTGTGTTTTGTTTTGTTTTGTTTTGTTTTTTTATCCTTGTGAACCTGTCTCTGATTCGTGCCCTTCGAATCGGCCAGCACAGAATATTACAACGTTGGGGTCAGAGACATTGTGCAATTTAAGGTGCAGCGAGAGTAGACCGAGTATTGTCACAGCCCGAAGATTGGCTGTGTTGTTTATTAAATAAAAAAAAAAGACTTAAGAAAAACAACAAGTCTTGTTGATTAAGTTATCTAAGCTTAAGAAATTGGTCTTGTGTCACATCCTGCTCGTGCGCGGGGGTGGGGTAAAAATGCATTTACGTTTTCCCTACCCACACGAATCAACTTCAAATCGCCGAATTCGATTATATTTTTCAGACACCCTTCACGTGGGAGGATCACGGGCGTCAAGTACGTCCCATCGTTGGTTACAGCTATTTTCTAAGAAATTTCCCATCAAGTCACGGTTAGGCGCTAGACATTGTGATGAATATTGACAAATACAAAATAATACAATAGAATATAATGAAATAAAAAGAACAACTTATAAAACACGACACCTGTTTATTGATCGATTGATTTTAAAGGCGTTCCGTCGTGATGAAATGGTTATCAACCTAGTGTCGCAGATGCATTACGACTAAATGGTAATGCCCCATTACTTGCGACCTTGTGTCACATCCTACCTGTGGCGAACAGGTTGGGAATAGAGGGCATCATATCGTGGTGTAATGGTCAGCAAGCTAGTAAGAGGAATTACGGGGTCGTAGGGAGCTCTTAATCTCCCGGTGGTCGACAATTGTTCCGGACAAAAGAAGAAAAACAACACAAGTGAAAAGTACACACATATATTAACAAAGGTACAAAATTGTTGCAAATTTTGATGGCATTTGCTACAAGACTTATCTTGAGAGGTGAAATTACAGTTTGTAGGTGAATTAGTGCTAGAAAGGGATTCTACTCGCTGTGGTTGTAGAGTGCTGTAGAGACGCGTCCATCTTGGTCGGTTCTCGTCCGATAAGTGTTGGGGTTTGGTTTTGCCGCCAACAGCGTATGTTGGCGATTCGCCCCCTAGCGGCAGGTGATTCTACTATCGGTTTTCCGATATTAGTCTCGCAGATCCATTACTACTGAATAGCGAGTTCGATCCTTGTTGGATACCCCATACTTGCGACCTTGTGTCACATCCTACCCGTGGCGAACAGGTTGGGTATAGAGAGCATCCCATCGTGGTGTAATGGTTAGTAAGCTAGTCTCGCTGCTCCATTACGGCAAAATAGCGAGTTCGATACTTGCGACCTTGTGTTACATCCTGGCCATGGTGAATGGCTTGGGTAAAAAGAGCATCCCATCGTGGTGAAACGGTTAGCAAGCTAGTCTCGCAGATCCATTACTATTTAGTTAAAATAGGAAGTAAAGAATAAAATTACAGATATTTTGTCTTGTTAATGGATATCTTTTAAGATTTACCCCCGAGATTTTTGCTCATATTCATCAAGATAAAATCAAACAATTAGAAATCAATAATACTAATCGCATATTAATTAAAATCAAAATTTTAATATCAATATGCAAATTAGCCTTTCTGTTCACACTGTAAACCACTATTTTGTTGTATATATAAATACAATTGCATGTTATTAGTATACAGATATGATCAACAGTATTAATAATGTAAAACAATTTTATTAATAATTGAGGTTTAAATAAAAATAAAATCCTGGAGAATATGACGTAGAATAACTAAGGCAATTGTAACTTGAGTAGTAATGTAGTTTCGGTTACCGACAGAAAAACACACAATCTCCATTATAATAAGAAGATGTTAAACATGTGCTGTTATGTGAAGTGTTGTATATTTATGAGTATCGTCGTTTTTTAGACGGCTAGTGTGGGAACAGATTTTGAATTCAGGATTGTTGAAATTCAAATCTGAGCGGTTAGATGATTGATGTTCAGTGACATCAAGTTGAACCCCCCAACTTCCTGCCGCTTTGAAACTGTGGGAAAGAAGTTCAGTTAGCTTAGAGTTTATTAACCCGAGAGACGTCCTCATGTAAGCACGGAACGGCTTCACCCCGCATGCGGTTGAGAATCCTTGCTAGAGAGTTCTGGTTCTGGAATTAATAAAAATGTAATCACAAAAATACATGCCTTGCGGTGTCTCTATGAGAGCTAATGGCAATCTTGGCATAATCAGAATAATCATCAACAGACCAGCATCTTGAAAAATCCGACTTATAGCAGAACTAGACCAGTCAACAAAAGACCAGTTAGAAAAAGTCATGAATATAGCTTCAGAAGATAGAAACAAGAGAATAAGAGAATAAGAAATAACAGCCAGCTACACAAAAAGTAAGTAAAGATTAAATATGAGAGCATAGCTACGGATGTCCTTGTGACAGCAACACCCAGGCGAGGAATTAGTAATGACAGAGTCGACTGGTGAAGACACTTTTATTTAGGTAAATACGGGAGTTGTCACTTATCCTCCTGTTTCGCAACTGGTCTTCAACATGAAACTACAATAAAATACAAAGGACTATGTAGTTTCTCTAATACACAACTAATGAAATCGAAAAAGAGGAGGATAAGCTCCGAGCTCGCACTTACCTTCTTGTCTACCCCAGTTCCTGCCACCAAAAGAATTCAAAACCAGCGGCACGCAAACATGTGACTTTTACCGGTGTCAAACGGTGCCTGTACTCACGCAATAGGATGGCCGAACAAAACAAGGGAGATAATTATCTTGCATTTACAGCCCTTATAAGAAGAATAGAAACAGATCCATCTCTCCATATGTATACCCTGCAGAAGAAATGGGGGACCCCTTTTTCTTTGCTGATTCATAAGTACATTTTTTCATTTTGTCAACGTCCGGTTGTTTGTTAGGGGTTATGATTAGGGATTAACGTTAGGGGTTAGTTTTATAATTAAAAAAACCCTCTAAAAATCGTCTGTTAACAAATGTATAAATGAAAAAATGTATTTATGAATCAGCAAAGCAAAAGGGGTGCCTAAAGGTCATGTGGTCCGAAATGGGTATATAAAATAAGAAGTTGTTGAGGTAAGACCCCCCCCCTGTCAAGTAAACAGGAGGAGTAATGTATCTCTTACATTAACGAGGACAAATGTTCAAAACGAGAGAAATAATGGGAGGTAAACTGTGAAAGTAAGGAATGCAATTCCTTCTCACTCCAAGTCAGACTGGTCGTGGGTGTAAAGATAATGAAGGGGTACTCCAAAACACCAATTTGTTGTATAAGTAGAATAGTGACCTGTCTCTTTGCATAGGCTGAACAGAGTGATCTGCCCTTGACCAGACATATAATATAAATAGAGCCATGGTGATAGCCATTTGCAATTGTACTCTTGGCGTCTGAACACCACGGACAGTGTATTTCATGCTTTATATTTATGAAGTAGACTTTCCAAATAATAAACACAAAAAGGATATATGCTAATTATCTATTGTCTAGGCTTAACAGAGTGATCTGCCCTTGACCAGACATACAATATATATAAAGCCATGGTGGTTGCCATTTGCAATTGTACTCTTGACGTCTGAACACCACGGACCACGTCTTTATTTTTTTTAAAGAAGACTATGCAAATAATGAACACAAAAAGGATATATCTTAATCATTTATTTAAAAAGTGATTTATTTCTCTTAAACTGAAAATCTGACATGTGCAAAAATATGTTGCACAATTTTTTCGTCGGCATTTTGTACATCCCGGTATATGTGGGGATTAAAATAAAAATATTTTTAAAATATCGGAAGAACCCTCCGAGCATGTGCGGGAAAACGGACCCACTTCCGACCCCAAGATAATCTCTCGGCCATTCGGAGTTAGGCCTTATCTGGTCGAGACACGACTACTGGCCAGAAAGGAAATTCCTTACCACGTGGTGGCTATGACCGGTGAATAAAGCTTAAATCATAAAACCACCTACTGTCTTTGTCTCTTTTCGTTCGCTCCTTGAATTCCTTCTTTTTCAGGGCAACCACCAAATAAGATGGGGTTAAAAGCAGACCTTTAGGAACACGCACTAGAAATAACAAGCTATTTTTTAAACCTAAAACGTTAAATCTCTTGCCACCCCACACATGTAGGTGTTATTGTGAACTACCTTCAGGAATTCAAAATATCTGTGCAAATAGTGCGTGACATCATCAGTGATGGTGTTGTCAACACCCCCGCTACGCTCACGTAATATTTTTTTCAACAGCATTATCTTTTTTAATATGATCAACCAACTGCAGTTTAGAATAATTTAAAAGCTCCTATTTTATAAATGATAAAACAGTTGTCATATTATAGGGACTGGCAAACTGAGCCTAAAAATGCGTTTTTGACAAAATGACTTTTTTGATAAAATAACTTACAGAAAATAATTTACCAAAGATCAGGAAATTATCGGATTTTAATGAAACTTTCATTGTTTATTTATCAATGAATGGTCTTTATAATGTTACATAATCATTAGATACCTAATGATTATGACAATAGTGTAGAAATCATATTAATGCAGCTGATGGCCTTGAGAGTGAGTGACGGCGCTTGACCTCGATCTCACCTTGCGTTCTGCGGATGGAACGTGAGAACCGGTTGAAGGATACTAAGTAAGTAACTTAGTCAGTTAGAAGTTAGAAACCGAGCTAGCAAGATGTAAGGATCGGCGCGCATTGTCTGGTTGGGGATTTGGAATAAAGTAACATCAACATAAATCGAAGTCTTGTGTTTATTACTAAAAACAAACAATGACACAAGGGTTCTGATAACAAGAAACTCCAACAGAAACCAGACACGGAATCCTCAATAGAAGACCAGACGAGACCTTAGAAGATATACCAGACCAAGATAGATGATAGACGATCAGAATAGCAAAGCCGGCCAGAAGAAGATACGACCAGAGTAAGAAGTAAGAGAAGTATATAACATATACCTATTTAGGGCCGGTAAAGAAGGGCTATGCAACAATAATGCATTATTTATTTTATTTCAAAACTTTCTCATTTTTTTCAGGTCGCTTAATTTTGACTCCCCTTATGTTGGGGGCGTAAAATGTTTTTCAAGTTGGTCATATATTGTACTAATTACAGTATAAATAATGAGATAAAAGACCGAACTTATGAATAGAAACAAAAAAAAATTACGGTTGCGCTTCTATGAGAAAATAAGTATCGAAAATCGAAAAATAAAATGTAAAAAAATAATAAATAATTTATTTTTTGGAGATTTTTTTTTTTTTACTCATTTCGATAATTATTTAATTGGCTATTATTTTATAAAAGAAAAAATTATACATCGATGTTTTTTCTGCTTAAAAAGGGGAGGGGTACATTTTCAATCGAGTTTTTCTTCAAAACGTATACTTTTTTCGAAAAAATAAGGTTTGCGTTAAGTAGATATTTATTTTTAGAATCTAAAAATATAACATTTTAAACTTAAAATCTGAAAATTTTTATTTGAAATGAATTTTATATATTAATTTTTCATAGCAAAAATACTAAATTAAAGTTTTGAAATAAAATAACTGATGCATTATAAAATTCATTAATTGTTAAATCAATATTGAAAATTTCATTAAAATCGGATAATTACCTGATTTTTGGTAAAAGTTTTGTACATCCCAAATGTTACGTTAAAATTGTACACAAGCGCCTAAAACCATTGAAAAACAGCCAAAATGGCGGATCGCGTCGAAATTGACCAAAACAAATATTTTAAAATCTTTTTAAAATAAACTGCATATGTAATTATATTTTTCTTTTTTTAATGATGGTTATTATGCTACTACTTATCGATTTAGACAAAGTTTAACCTTAAATAATATATTTAATTATTCTTAATTCGCTTTTAAAACTCGTAGTATCCGATTTTTTCTGCCAGTCCCTAATTTAAATAAACACTTTAAATATCTAAAAAAAAAAAAAAAAAAAGATTAATACCTTTTCAATTAAAGGTGTGACATGTCATTGCGAAATTTGCTGCTATATATTGTCAAAAGTATTCATGTGTGTACGAGTCTTTTTCAATTAACACGCATAACCATCAAGGTGTGACGGTTATGTACAAGGTGCAGTAGAAATACCGCCCACATCTTAAAATGTCACCTGGGTGTGAAAATAGATACTGCTATGAGTTGAAGATTATATCCGGAACAGCATCATTCCGTCATAACATGAAATAAGCTCGTAAGACAAAACATTTTCAACAGCAAACGCACAGTGTGCACCGGTCCAAGCCATGATCATAACTGATCGTATCTAAAAAAAAGTTAGTTAGATATAGTTATTATCTGAGTTAGCAGATATAATTATTATTATTATTATAAATAGTTAGCTAAATATAGTTATATATATAGTTAGCTATAGTTTAGCTCAGTTGGTAGAGCGTTCGGCTAGAAACCACAAGGTTCCTAGTTCGATACCGGCCCTCGCCTACGTAGCGTATGAATAGCACAGGGATCTGTGCGGTAAAGTAAGGAGCTGGTGGTAGGTGTGGTGCCCCACCTCAGACGCAAAACCAATCTCCTAGCGCTAGTGAAAAGCAATAGACTCCCTCCCTGATTGGCTGATACCGACTTTAGGCCACCCCGACAACTTTACTTTTTTACTTATATATATATAGTTATTATTATTATAGTTATATATATAGTTATCATTATTATAAATAGTTAGCTAGATATATTAGTTATTATATGTAAGTTATTATTATAGTTAGCTAGATATAGTTATTATCTGAAAAAAGTTAGCTAGATATAGTTATTATTGCCACTTGCTTAAGTTCACTGGAACCACACAGGCGAAAATTACCCTGTATATCCCCAGTTTCTCCGCCATGGTCAGAGTGTGTCACAAGGTCAATTTTGAAAGGGGGTGATGTTCATTTGAGTTCAAAGTTTTCTATCTCCTATGCCACTTAGTTCATAGGCAGCTAATGAATTATGTACGTATCTGTAGTAAGAATATCTGAATCAGGGTCAGTTAGATTCAGAATAGCAGGGGTTCAGTGGAAAGTTACCATTGCCGATGATTGACAAATGGTAACATTCCGATTGACCTTCCGGTAGCGCGCGATTAGACGCATGAGAATCAGTTTAGTCATTTGCGACCGCAGATTCAGGGTGAGCGGAATCGAAAGTCGCTCGCTCTGAGCTGAAATCCTGAGGTAGGGTAAGTTATCGAAGTCCCTTAGCTACGGTAATCTGATATTTCTGCTGGACATGATAGACGTTCATTTTGACGTCTGACTCCGGTGCCGGTCAATCAGAAAGAGGGAGAAAGAATTTGTCTCTTTGGCTTTGCCACCAAAGTATGCTGGCTCGTGATTGGTTGGTTCGATAGAGAGGCGCGTAGACAAGGACGATAACCCATACCTCAGATTTCTTCTTCTTCTTCTTCTTCTTCTTCTTCTTCTTCTTCTTCTCTTCTTCTGGTTGGTTCTTCTTTATTTCTTCGGGATTGCCATTTCTTGTTTAAACTAACTCAACAAGACTTCGTTGTTTTTCTTATAAAGCTTTATTTCAACAACCCAGCCCAGAATTCGACCGCGCGGTGAGTTGCGATCCCTGGGAGACATCCTCTCTCGTCGGGTACCTGCTCGCATCTGACTAAAACTAAAACTAATTCTTCCCCGCCTCTAATGGCGCGTTTTTCAAGGGGTCAAGTAAAAAGGTTATTACCCGTCGAGGTAACTTTCCACTGGTCCAGTTATAAGTAAGAACCCTCATCCATCATCTCTACTCTGTCTGTCTGTCTGTCTCTCTCTCAATACGTATTAAACTTATAACATGCCATCATTATAATCAACTTTCAAATTATAACAAAAAATCAACTGAAGTGGTCACTATTAGAATAGGCTCTGTCCTAATTAGTGGTCATCCTCTACACATTAATACAACAACCGTTATTCTGAATCTAACGAACTCTTGATTAAAAATATCTTACTACAGGTACATACATAATTCATTTACTATCCATGAATTATGTAACATATAATATTCTCAGATATTTCCTCACATCTCAACATTGTTGGTCTGTGAAACATTACAGTAGATTAGCCAGTTTCACCTCTCTTTTAACCTGTATTGCCCAAGCAAATAAGCTGAGTACAGTAACGCATTACTTCATCATTTTTAATCCCAAAACACCATTAATAACATAATTTTCAGCTTGTGGCTTTATTACAAGATGATCTGGTGCCCTAGGTAAGCCTTTAGATGCGCACCTCCTTAGAAGTTATGGATCAAGTCTCCAATAGGCACCTGTATGGATTAAAATAAAACGAAAATAAAACTAGAATGAAAAAAAAAACACAAAAAAATGACAGACTCCCATGGGGCCTTCATATAAAGAAACTAGACACGAAACGACAGCACTCCAAGGTTTGAAGTATGGAGTTAACCACGAGTGTGGCAGACAGGTTGAGAGTCAAAGAAATAACCAAACAACTAGAAATAGGAATAAAAGACGTGTATTACAGAATATATATATATAACAATAAATATTGCAAACTTTAGTTCGTCTGCGCAAATGTTTATAATTTGTCACTTATCTGAGTCCTGAGATAGGGTATTATCGGAGCCCTTGCTACGGCCTTCAGATAGTTCGGATATGATAGACGTTCTGTTTGATGTCCGACTCCGATTCTGGTTGTTGAGGAAAAGGTGGAGCGACCCTTATTTTAGGTCTGTCCCCAGTGAAAGCTGGGTCAGTAGAGGACGAGTTTGCGTATTCGGCTTTGTCGCCAAAGTATGCTGTCTCGTGATTGGTTGGTTCGAAACAGAGGCTCGTAGACAAGGACGATAACCCCCATACCCCAGAATTCTCAATATTCACCGGAAGAATCCTCTGCGCAAGTCCAACATAAAGGACTGTCCCCCAGCCCCCAAAAGAATCTCTCAGCCATTTGGAATCAGGCCTTAACTTCCTAGCCAGGGAGATATCCCCCTCGCCACAGGCGACTATGACCCGGTCAATAAATCCTAAGTTATAAAGCCACCTTCTGTCTTTGTCTCTTTCCTTTTCGTTCTTTGAATGGCTTCGTTTTCAGCGCAACCACCAAAAAGAGATGGGGTTAAAAGAAAACCCGAGAATATCCAGCTACTTTAAACCTGTAAAAACACCCAAAATCACTTATACCCCATACACATACATAGGAAGCGAGTGGTGTAATGGTTAAAGTCATGGGAAATGGACGCGTCGACCCGAGTTCAAATCCTGGACGTGGCAATTATTTCACTTAGTGCTAATACCCTTGGGAAAGGTATGAATCCTACTCTCCCTCCAGCTATGGGTAAATAGTAGGGCAGACTGTGCTCTTTAACCTTGGTTATGCAACCGGTCTAGGAGAAGGAAAACTCTGAATTCAAACCTGTTGAACTCCGCTTAAGAAATTAACTTTGTGTCGCATCCTGCTCGTGAAGAGGGGTTGGTAAATATATATACCCCATACACCCCAAATCGTCCCAGTAATAAAAGATTCAGTTTGCCTTGTCACCGGTAACTTCCGCTTCCGAATATATTTGTAAACAAACCAACATACAATTTTAATAAGAAGTTTAGGGAGATTTGCACTTACGATAAATTGAATAAAATATCCACAAATACAAGACAAAAATAATTAGGTCATGTTGTGTTCACAAACACAAGAAACGTTTTTATATTAAAATAGTTTTTGAGAACAAATGCAGAATAGTGCGCAAGGGATAGTGGTATCATTAGAATCACATATTACGTATAAATAGCTTCAGGTTACAGAAATTCCCCAAGTAGCCTAACCATAACCATAACTCTAACATTAACCCTAATAGTGACCCTAATACTAACCTTAACCCTAACCCTAATCCTGTCAAAGATATCGGGTTTCCATAAAATGTAATGAAATGTAATGCTTTTTATACGTAATCTAATGATATCATCTCTTGCGCGCTATTCTGCATTAGTACCAGTTTTTTTTAATTTTAATAAAAAAGAATTAATTTGGTACTAGCAACAAATTAACATTTTTTAAATATATAAATACATTAAAAAATTTTTTGAAAATATCTTTTTAATTTGATCACATAGCTGGTAGACGTGATCAAATAAAAATTCAATAGCAAAATCTTTTTTTAAATAAATACTTTTTAATCAGAAATTTATGAATATTTTTTTAACACTTACGTTGAATTAAAAAACAAAAACAAAAAAAATTAAAAAAAATAAAATAAAATAAAAAAACAACAAAAGCCACATTTTTATGCTAAAATAGTTTTTATTTAAACAGAACAGAAATTCAAATATGTTTATTTAAATAAAAGTACAGTTTTTGTTTACAAAATTTTGTTTTGTTTATCTAAATAAAAGGATGTTGTTCAGAAATAGTATCACACAATTTGTGAAATTTATGTTTGTCAGATACTATATAAGTGCAAAAAATCGTCCGTTGGTTTGTTTACAAATATATTCGGAAGCAGAAGTTACCGGTGACAAGGCAAAATGAATCTTTTATTACTGGAAGGGTTTGGGGTGCCTATTGGAGAATTGATCCGAAGTTTTGATAAGCTAATATTGCTACAGTAACCGATTACTACATTATTTCTAACCTCAAAACACTATTAATAACATAATGTTCATTCGTGGCTTCATTACTTCATCCATGCAAATAACCAATCATTGTTATTAAATGAAGTCAATAAATCTATGACGGAGAACGAGAAAGGAAAAAGAGCAAGACATTGTCTTGCCTGCCGGGATCGAACCCGTGTCCTCCCGCATGCGAAAACAAATGCGATTTAGGAACTGGACGGACGCGAGGCACGACTGATATGCCCGGATGTTTGGGTAATATGCCCATAAAATAACCAAAGCGAGTGGAGCGTGGCGTGACGAGCAGAGAAGCTTTCGGCTTACGTGAGACGGCAGTCAGAAAATATTATTTTGACGACGGCGACGGATTTTCAGCTGCTGGTCGAAGACTGTGTTGACCAAAAGAAAGTTTGGCCTGCGAGAAGACAGTGAACTCGCTTCTTTTTGGTCCCCCCCTCAGCAGGAACTTGTTGAAGTAAATATCTATTTTCCCCCTCTATCCCCCCCCTCTATAAAATCTTTGATATAAATGTCAATGAAACAATGCTTTCCCTTCATTTCAAATTCTATCCAAGATTGCCCTGAATTTGTGGCGCCCCCAGATGTCGGCGCCCCCTGCAATCTGTATGTTTGACTAAAGGGTAATACCGGTCTTGCTTGGAAGTTTTGATAAGAAATGTAGGCAAATTAACCCATTACTAGCTCAGTCGGTAGAGCGTTCGGCTAGAAACCACAAGGTTCCTAGTTCGATACCGGTCCTCGCCAACTCAGCGTATGAGAAGCACAGGGATCTGTGCGGTAAAGTAAGGAGCTGATGGTAGGTGTGGTGCCCCACCTCAGACGCTAAAAATAATCTCCTAGGTCTAGTGCTAGTGAAAAGGGGATAGACTCCTTTGCTGCACGGCTGATACCGACATCAGGCCGCCCCGACGACTTTACTTACATTCTGACTGTTGCGTAGAGGCCAAGGTCGAGTTATAGTAGTATAACACAACGGTGGGTGCAAGCAAGTGTGTGGGTGCATATAACTGCATAGTTAGATACATAAGTAGCAAGACAACCCACAGATATGTATAAATGTGTGTGTGTGGTGTGTGTGTGTGTGGTGTGTATACATATATTGTATGTGTACGTCGGTGTATTGTTTGTGGGTGTCAATAGTTCAGTCCAATCGTAAAACTTATATTGGAAATTCCACAGTTAATTATCTCCCCCTGCTGCTAGGAAGCGAATCGCCATCATCGTATGTTGGCGCCAATACCAAAAACTTTACTTATCAGGGAGTCGTTACCAACGAGAGACGTAAAAATAAACGCTGTCATCACTTAGCCCCAAGACAGGGTCTACTTATCACGGAGCACACACTGAGGGTAGTCGCGTAAACAGCGGTCCCTACACTTCATTCATCACTTAGCCCCAAAACAGGGCTTACTTATCGCATAGCAGTATTGGCGGAGAGACATAAAAACACCAAGCTCTCATTACCAAGCCCAAACCAGGGCCGACTTATCACAGAACTCTACAACCAGCTCCCTTCTAAGGCATTGTATCTGCATACGTTAAAAGGCAGGTACAATAGCACACTTACTGAAGGACAAGAAACTACCAAGACGAAGCGTCTTATCAACATTTCCTACCGACGAAAAGAATACCCTGTTATCACCATTACTCCAAGAAAATTACTAACTCAGATAAGTCTGTAGCAAATACCATTAAAATTTGCAACAATTTTATGTAAATTTTGTCAATACAAGTGTCTGCATTTACTTTCGTGTTTTTTCCTTCTTTGTTCGACAATTTGCCTACAACTACGGAGAAATAAGAGCTCCTTCGAAAACCGTAAATACTCTTACTTAAGAAAAGATTAAGAGTGGTGATAACTCCCCAAATTAGAGAAAGAGAGTCTGGGTTTTGATCACTTTGAGAAGTTAACGGTAGGTTAAACCGACAATAAAATCTGACCCAGCTAGAAACAAAGAAAGACTTTCAAATCACGTGAGGTTAATAAAATCTCGGAAGATGAGATTTCGTACGAGAATTGATAGGAGATTTGAGGATTCTGGGATTTTAAAAAAAGAAGTGACTTAGATCTCGGGCAGCTAAGCAGTAACATCTCCCTTAGAGCCTTGTGAACTAGAAGCCAGTTTAGGAGAAGTCCCTTAAACGAACAGGGGGGGGGGTTCCCCCTCTCGACAAGACATGGGAGACGAATTAGAAGTTGATGGGAATGACTGATGTGGATGAATGTTAGTTACCTCTCTGGCCATTGTTGATGTTCAGCTGAGATTGTCTTTGTCTTGTTTTATTTCTCTCTTGTAATAATTGTTGTTCACCTTTCGGCGGGAGGTCGCGGAGCATTTGACGGGCACAACAGGTCCTAGCTAGACGACGCGGGGAATCATGGCCAGCGAAGCAGTGCAGCAATATGCAGAGATATGCAGAGTTGAAATGCAATAGCTCCCGGCTCGTCGAAGGTGGCATAGTAGTAGTTGTCGTTAGCTCAGAGAAACAACATACGCAAGTCGTATAGTCGAAATGGGGTTGTTTATTACTTTCTAAGCTCGTGGGTTTTTTTTCCCAGAAAGGAGAGAGAGAGAGAGAGAGAGAGAGAGAGAGAGAGAGAGAGAGAGAGAGAGAGAGAGAGAAATATATATATATATATATATAGAGAGAGAGAGAGAGAGAGAGAGAGAGAAAGAGAGAGAGAGAGCGGGGTTAGGTCAAGCTGTTCTATCATAAATCACGTTCATGCGCGCTGTTCGTTGCTAGCCAAGACATGTCACCGTGCACCCCCCACGCCGAAAACCACGGCTGCCTCCGACCAAGGCCGCGACCAAAGCCGCGACCAAAAAGTCTGATTTTTTTCTTCTTCCGTTTTTCGTCCCGGGAGTGAGAGCAGGGACACATTTACTTCCGCCATCCGCAGAAAACCTGGGACTTCTGTTTTTATTCTTAAATCTAGTTACGGGGTCATTGGTCGGTTAATGGCTGGCACCCCTTGAGTGTTTACACTTCCAAACCATTTTTTCCAACTTTTTGTTCTTATTTCTTTTTCTTCTCTTTCTCCAGAAATCCAATTACTGTTTTGTTTTCAATCCCCAAATTCTCCGTAGACCATTATAATTACGCTACACAAAATCTCGAAACACCCCCGGTAAAATGATAATCATATTATGGCTTTATTATTTCATGACCAAAGTAAAAAAAAAGATCCTTGATGTAAATATCAATGTGTTTACCCTTCATTTTTAATTTTATCCAAGTTTGCCCTGAATTTCTGGCACCCCAAGATGTAGCCTAAAGGGTAACGACGGTCCTGCTTGTTCCGATTCATGATCCATTTCTCTTGCTCGCGACGCTTCAGTAACAGGAGGCGGAAGTTTAAGTGAATGACAAGAAGAGGTATCAGCGTGGAATCAAAGAACATGCAGAAAGGTGGCTCCAGACCGTGCAGCACTATGGCCTCTAATTTGAATGCGAGACTGCTTTTGTTCCAACTTGAAAATTAAAGCAAATAAGTTATCAAAATATTGGAAAAACCTTTGGCCCACCCTAGAATTTTGCGTACATTGGGAAATGCTTAAAGAGCATTGTCCTGATGAATTTAAAAAAAAAAAAAAAAAAAACCCCCAACCTTAACCACCATTTGTTTCCCCAACTAGAAAGAAAAAAATAAGCTTTTTTGTGATTGGTACACCATCCGTAAAAAAATAATTTTTGTGGGACTGTTGTTTTACTAATTTAAAACTAAGAGAAGTTTTACGTCATTTTACAGTTTTCGTTTGGACCATATGACCTTAAGGCACCCCGTCCGCGATCTCGACTCGTGGGGACACTTTTCTCATTTACACCGTAAAAATCCGGTTGTTTGTTAGGGGTTAGGGTTAGGGATTAGGGTTAGGGATTAGGGTTTGTATTTTCCCGGTACCCCACTCGTACCAGGTCAGGCACAAAGGCCCTATTAACGTGGTATCCACCCACAAACCGAAGTTCATGGGATGGTTGGTGAAAAATTGCATGTATCCCATCGGCATTCCCCCTCAAGGAGGGCGCCTCAGGTACTGGGCAATAAACCCAGCCCTGCCCCTTTAAACCGAGGGGGCAGGTATTGCCTGGGGGGGGGGGATGACCCCCTGGGATCGACGCTATTATTACCACATACCGGTCCAGCGGCCGAAGCTCACTGGACCCCCGACCCGAAGGCCGGGTGAGAGGTTGTTAGGGGTTAGGGTTAGGGGTTAGTTTTATAATTAAAAAAAAAAAACTCTAAAAATCGTCTGTAAACAATTAACCGGATTTTGACGGTGTAAATGGAAAAAATGTCCCCACGAATCGCAAAAGGTCATATGGTCCTTTCGTTTTAACAGCAATCATTTCCCAAAGTCGAATTCGCTTTATAAGATCTTTTTTTCTCCAGTGACGGA
>CM042157.1:17622101-17659601 GCA_023376005.1 Doryteuthis pealeii
TTGCGGAGAGAAAAAAAACAGCAGAAAGTTTGATTGTAAAAATATACTACCAAACATCAACCAGGAAGAAAAAAAATTTTGAAAAAAAGAAAGGACCAAGATATTCGTAGCAACAAAAAATAATCTATTGGTACAGTATTTGGCCAAAAGAAAAAACAATTTATATGCATATATATCTTATTATAATGGAGATTGTGTGTTTTTCTGTCTGTTACCGAAACTATATTCCTACTCAACTTATTGACATCACATTCTCCATGATTTTATTTTTATCTAAACCTCAGATATTAATAAAATTGTCTACATTATTAATACTGTTAACTATGTCTCCATACTGACAACATGCAATTATATTTATATATACAACAAAATAGCGGTTTACAGTGTGAACGGGAAGGCTAATTTGCATATTAATATAAAAAAATCGAATTTAATAAATATGTGCTTAGTATTATTGATTTCTAACTGTTTGGTTTTATTTTAATGAATATAAGCAAAAATCTCTTCAATGAATCTTAAATGAAATCCATTAACAAGATAAAATAACTGTCATTTTATTCTTTACTTCCTCTTATAACTAAATACTTAAATTAGAAAAAATAACAATGAAAGATGAGAGTGATGGAAGAGTAAGTTTCAGTTGTTCCATTTTTTATTATACTCCCACTGGTTCAAATCTTTTATTATACTCCCTCTGTTTCAAATCTTTTTAACTGTATTCTTATTTAGTTTCATTAGCCTTTCTAATTTAATACAATATTTTATTACATTAAAACTTAAATACTTGCACCCTCCGGGTGCATATATTTGCTAGTGTATATAAGATATATATATATTCATATAACCTCTAGGAGAAAGCTAATATGTAAAAAGTGCTCGATACCTAAGTAGAGCCAAATAACAAAGATAATCTAATGAGTCAGACGAATCTACTATTAGTTTTGCATAAAGCTCTTCAGGGCTAAGATCTGACTCTTAGCCCTGAAGAGCTTTATGCGAAACTAATAGTAGGTTCGTCTGGCTCATTAGATTATCTTTGTTATATATATATATATATATATAATATATATATATATATATGTGAAGAGAGGAAATAAATCCGACGGTATGTAATATATCAAGAAAATTGAAAAAAACACAGGTTTAAATGGGTTAAGTGGTGAGTTTATTGGCCGACGCTGCAGTGTTTCGATCTATTAAATAGATCATCTTCAGGGCATAAGATAAGAAATTATATATCACAGAAGATGAGAAAAAAGTGAGTGGTAATCCTTCTTATTCAGTCTGTTTAAAAATTTTCTGAAGTTTGAAAAAAAGGAGACGGTTTTGAAATATGACATCAAATATTCTATTTTAAGGTGTGAGTATGTAACGCTGTTAGTGTGTGTATTGAAAGAAAAACATTGTGCATTTTTTAGGTATGTGGTGTGTGTGTGTGTGTGTGTATAAATTTTTTTTTCTGTAGCGATAAACGACAGGAAGTGAAAGCTCAAGTTGTGTGTGTGTGTGTGTGTGTGTGTGTGTGTGTGTGTGTGTGTGTGTGTGTGTGTGTGTGTGTGTTGTGTTGGTAAGAGGTAGGGGAGGTGTTGTGTATATTGGTAAGAGGGTATAGGAGAGATGTCATGAAAAGGAATTTTCATGTTTTATATTAAGAGAGGAGATGGAAGTTTGGGTGTGTGGGGGGGATTGGGGATTTAAAAATGAAAAAGATATTATTTTATTTTATTTATTTTTTTTAGAAAGAGTATTGTATTGTTGTTTTATAGTTAGTACTGATTATTTGACGATTAATATATATTAATATTACAATTACGTATAAGTGAATGAATTATTGTTATATTATTGTTATTATTATTGTTATTATAGTTTGTATTTTATTAAATCTAAATACATTATTATAATTATATATATATAATATACATATATACATATAATATATATACACATACACACACACATATACATATATATACATACATATACATATATATATACACATATACATATATACATTTATATACACACACATACACACATACACACATATACATATATATATATATTTATTTTATTTTATTTTATTTTATTTTTATTTCTATTTTTTTAAATTTTATTTTAAAAAAAAAATATTATTGTTATAAAGATAATTGTTGTTATAGTATATTATAATTATTATTTTATTATAATTTTATTGAAATGTTGTTATTGTAATTTATATTATTATAATTATTGTTATTATTAAATTATTATTATAAATTTTACTATATTTTTATTATTGTTGTTGTTATTATTATAGTTATTAGTATTATTGTTATTATAATTTTTATTATTATTAAATTATTGTTATTATTATATTGTTATTATTATAATTATTCTGATGATAATTGTGTTTATGCAAATAGTGTTAGTGTGGTTATAATTATGTGGAAATAATTATTGGTTAATAAGGATGTATATTTTTGATTATTATTTAAATAAATAATAATATTTAATAAATAAAATAAAATAAAATAAATATATATATATATATGTATATGTGTGTATGTGTGTATGTGTGTGTATATAAATGTATATATGTATATGTGTATATATATATGTATATGTATGTATATATATGTATATGTGTGTGTGTATGTGTATATATATTATATGTATATATGTATATTATATATATATAATTATAATAATGTATTTAGATTTAATAAAATACAAACTATAATAACAATAATAATAACAATAATAATAACAATAATTCATTCACTTATACGTAATTGTAATATTAATATATATTAATCGTCAAATAATCAGTACTAACTATAAAACAACAATACAATACTCTTTCTAACAAAAAAATAAATAAAATAAAAATAATATCTTTTCATTTTTAAATCCCCAATCCCCCCACACACCCCAAACTTCCATCTCCTCTCTTAATATAAAACATGAAAATTCCTTTTCATGACATCTCTCCTATACCCCTCTTACCAATATACACAACACCTCTCCCCTACCTCTTACCAACACACACACACACACACACACGCACACACACACACACACACACACACACACACACACACACACACACACACACAACCTTGAGCTTTCACTTCCTGTCATTTATCGCTACAGAAAAAAAAAAAAAAAAAATTTATACACACACACACACACAACCACATACCTAAAAAATGCACAATGTTTTTTTCAATACACACACTAACAGCGTTACATACTCACACCTTAAAATAGAATATTTGATGTCATATTTCAAAACCGTCTCCTTTTTTTCAAACTTCAGAAAATTTTTTAAACAGACTGAATAAGAAGGATTACCACTCACTTTTTCTCATCTTTCTGTGATATATAATTTCTTATCTTATGCCCTGAAGATGATCTATTTAATAGATCGAAACACTGCAGCGTCGGCCAATAAACTCACCACTTAACCCATTTAAACCTGTGTTTTTTCAATTTTCTTGATATATTACATATATATATATATATATAATTGGTAATTTGCTTGAAGCATTGTTAAGTATGTTATAATATATTAATGATTTGAAGGCAATTACAATGCGTATACAAAATAAAAACAAAAAGATGTTATTTCTGATATTCACCTCTGAAGATGAAGTTTCTACTTTGAAATTGATAAGACAAAAATAACATCTTTTTGTTTTTATTTTTTATACGCATTGTAATTGCCTTCAAATCATTAATATATATATATATATATATATATATATATATATATATATATATATAATATATAATATAGAATGAATAGAGAATAAATGAGAAAAGTATTGGCATGAAAAGGTATATATATATATAATATATATATATATATATATATATATATATATATATATATATATATATATATATAATAGTAATTGGTAATTTGCCTGAAGCATTGTTAAGTATGTTATTATATATTAATGAATGGAAGGCAATTACAATGCATATAAACTAAAAAAAAGATGTTTTTAGTCTTATCGATTTCAAAGTAAACTTTATCTTCAGAGACGGTTTTCAGAAATGGATACGTTTTTTGTGTCGTTAATATATGGAACGTGTATTTTAATTAATTATATATTCAGTGTTTAATATATATTATATATACACAAGGTGTGTCAAAAGAGTATCGAGATTTTTTGTATTTTTTGACACACCTTGTATTCTGAAAAAATTACAAAAAATCTCTCTCCTCCCCCTCTCTCTCTACTCTCCCAGAGAAACTAACGTATATGATGAGGAAGTAATTAAGATATAAACAGAGAGGTGGAAAGTGATAGGCAGAATTTTAAGTAAGAGACGGGTCAGTTTTTTTTACTTAATTGCAAATTACGACCAATTAGAACCAATTAAAATGTATTTTTTCAAACATAACTCAATCCTAAAAGTAAGGAATGATTTTGTATAACTTTCGTGTCATTAAACTAAACAGTAAAAATAGGAGATAAATGTTGATTCACTCAGCTTTAGTATAATATATATATATATATATATATATATATATATATATATATATATATATTATATATATATATATATATAAACAAAACATACTAATTTGACCAGTGAAGTATTATAATATGAAAATGATAAAGCACTCACTTTTAATTATATTTTGCATAACAAACTTTACGCAATCCTACACCATGGTGCAGATCTCCCTTTTTGGAGACGTGTTTCAAAAGCACACTTAACGGTAAGCCTCTAAAGCCAGTAGAACAATTCACATACCTAGGTAGTAACATCCCATCCACAGAAAGCGATGTTAATACACGAATAGGAAAGTCATGGGCTGCTACAAACAGATTATCAGTCATATCGAAATCTGTTCTCACTGACAAGTTAAAGCGACAATTCTTCCATGCTGAGGTTATATCGGTACTGCTGCATGGCTGCACCACTTGAACCCTAGCGAGGCGCCTTAAGAACAAGCAAGATAGGAGCTGCACAATAATGCTGCACGCAGTCTTGAACAAGTCGTGGAAACAGCACCCCACAAGGAAGCAGCTGTATGGCCACCTGCTTGGTCCCATCTCACAAACCATCCGAGTGAGGCGGACAAGGCATGCTGGACACTGCCGGAGAAGCAAGAACGAGCTGAAAAGCGACGTTCTCCCGTGGAAGCCAACACATGGACACGCTAATGTGGGTCGCCCATCAAGGACCTACATTGACCAACTCTGCGAATGATACTGGATGCTGCGCAGAGGACAATGAATGATAGAGAAGGTTGGCGGGAGATTGTCATGGATATCCGTGTTAATTGCACAACATGGTGATGATGATGATGACACTACAGTGGAGCCTCCTATCGACGATTCTATACATTAACATTGAATTGGTCAACGAGTAGTCAATAGGAGACTTACGTAAAAATATAGCCCACCTCTCTCTCTCTCTCTCTCTCTCTCTCTCTCTCTCTCTCTCTCTCTCTCTCTCTTCTCTATCGCTTGCAAAAGAATTAACCCTCTGTAAGGTTCAAGGTTATAACAATGTTATAACTTGTTGAAACAAAGAACTCCGACACGTGGTGTTGGACATAACATTTTATATAATAAACAGCACATTTATAAGACAAGATACAATAACAATAAGATACATGTACATAAACATTCAACAGTAAAGATAAAAGGACTGGAGAGTGCGTACACACAAAATCACTTACTAAGAGCCGAAGACCCCAGGAGAGTTACATAGCGTTGGGGACAGACGCCCCCACCGAGAAGGGTGTGACAATGTGTCTAACCCATGTGGGTACCTACGAGAAGAGGTAGCAAAGAGAGGCAGGGAGTTTCAAACCCCGCGTTTAAATACCATACCTCGCTGTTGGCCGGCACGGAAACCCAGCGGGAAGATAACTCTTCCAGGCAAAGGGAAGATAATCCCAACACCTCTAACCACCGTATCCCCCAACGCCGACAGACTGTTGCACGCACGAAATAGCTTATCTGCTAATTATGACAGCTAGTACCTCTTCCTTGTTGAACTGGCTAATCCCCTGTACGTGCAAAAAGAACCAGAATAGAGATTAACCAGGATGATGTGCATCCGGGATTATTCAGATTTTCATAGGGCTCTCATTTTTTACATAGATGACTTTTTAAAAATCGATAAACACCTGTGCTATATCCTTTTTGTGAGCATTATATGTGAAATGTTTTATTTCCATTTATTTGTAAGTTTTATCTACGAGGGTGAGTCAAAAAGTAATGCCATTTAGTTCAGTACACGTATAATTACCACCAGAAACATGTATCATACATCAAAATGAAGCTGGACCTCTGTGGATCACATCTCTACTTCTACGCATAGTCACTTTTCTCTCAATAGCTCTGTTTCACCTTTGAATGAGAGCATGTATCCCTGCCCCGTAAAATTTTGTTGACGGTTCCCTGAGCCACTACAGATTTCACTTCCTCGTCACTGGAATAATGTTTGCCTCTCAAACCCACTTTTGTGGGGCCGAAGAGATGATAGCCTGAAGGCGCTAAATCTGGTGAGTATGGAAGAATCGGTAAAGTAGCCCACCCGAATGAGGCGATTATCTCCCTTGTCCTGATGCCTGAGTGTGGTCGAGCATTGTCATGCAGAAGAAGGACATTGTCGATTGTCAATTGGGTCTTACTCGTCGGATTCTTGCTCTGAGCCCCGTTAGGGTCTTGTAGCGAGATCGAACGTCGCATCTAACTAAGACTTCTCACACCTCTAATGGCGTCTTCCGGAGGAAGTCAAAGGCATCGATTGACAATCGTAACGGTAATGGAAATTCCCCAATTAACTCACTCCAATTTAAAATCTAACGAATCTTATTCCAAAAATATTCTTACTACAGGTACGTACATAATTCATTGACTATCCATGAATAATGTAACAATCAGATAAAAAAAAACAGCAATAGTGTAAAAATGTTTAAGATTAAATTGGATGATTTCATAAATAATCGTAAGAAAAATAACCGAAGATGGCATTTTTGGGATCTATTGAATGAATTACTTAACAAAATTATATATATATATATATATATATATATAAAGATTTTTGAAGGCAATTGACAATGCAATATGTGTTGAAAATAATATTTATTTACCTTTTTTTTTAATTCTAACTATTTTCGGAATAAAATTCCATCACCAGAGTTATTAAAAGTACTAGGTGTTTTGTTTTTATAGTACTTATCCCACGGCAATGGTGTAATCATCTGTTGTTTTAAAAAGTTGAGGAACGCCATATATTTGAATTTTTTTTCTTTTTCGGGTAATTCCGTGATGTTAAGTCGGTTCGGCTGCTCCTGCGCTCGTGGAGATTTTTCGAAATTATTTTATATATATACATCCTTTAAAAAATGATAATCCCTCCTGTTTTTTCCTTAGTTCTTTCGTTACCTTATATACGAGGGTAACCTCCGAAGGTTAGGTCTCCAAATATTTAGAAATGACAGAAACGTTTATTGTCTACTGTCAATGATGTTTACATAAACTTTGAACATGTAGCTATTTTTCTAAATTATCGCCATTTCTGTCGATCCATTTTTGTAGATCCAGTGGCAATTTGTGTATACTCATGTCATACCAGCTTGCTGCCACTTCGTTGGGGAAGCGTTGAATCTCTTCGTCGTTGCAAACTCCCTGCACCACTTGCGGACGTATTTGACATCAATGCACGACTCACTATACTTCTGTTAATTGGTGATGAATTTCAATCAGTTTAATGCTTTTTGCATTCAAAAACCAAATAACTACGCGAACTTTACACTTGATGCTAACATCAATAAAGAGCTTCATCAGAAACGACGGAGCTATTCGCAAAATTCCGTCCCGGCCCCCATGCCTTAGAAAACGCTAGGCGGTGATAGCTGAAAAACGTAAATGCGATATTTTACCCCCTCCAGTCTTTTTTTCAACAAGTAAATGTAAATATTTTAACCCTTCCCTTATTTCAGGGGGGTGCTAAATATTTACCTTTACTTGTCGATAAAAATATGGCTTACTTTTAACGCCTTCAAACCACTAAAAAATAATTTGCCGATAAAAATGCCTTCAATAAGCTAAAAAAATATTTTTGTTTTTTCGGTTTTTTAATTTTTTTCGACAATCAATTACAATCAATTAAAAAAACTTAAAATATTTAGATATTCATTTTTATTTTAACTAAAAACAATAACAACAAATGAAATCCTTAGCTGTTGTTTTTTATTTAAACTAAAAACAAATATATTGAGAATTATTTTTCTCCCCCTCCCCATCTTTCTATAACCTGGTAGCGAGTTGGTGAGGTGGTCGCCGACTGGGTTGTCCCATTTCCCTCTCTTGAAGCTGACACCCCTTCGTTGTGGTTTATACCAAGGCCTTAAAAGTCCTGCGAGGCGGGTGAACAGAACAAGCTGAAAGCGAGTTGGTTATACGTGCAATTCCACATTACTTCTTTCCCCTCAACTAATTTGACCCAGTACGGGTAACAGTGGGTCGCGTTTTCGAAGTGGTTAGCTGCAAAGCCCACTAAATTTCGCAACCACTTTATTTACCTGGTCTGGTGGCTACCCCACTAAAGCTCGCTACTGGTCCCTCCCCACTGCGTCGGGATAAGCGCCTCTTATATTTTTCTCGACAATCTAAATGTTGTTTTGATGTTTTGTTTGTAATTGATAGTTGGAAATAAATACATTAAAATAAAATAAAAAATACCGAAAAAAATGTTTTGATTTTTTATTTGTAATTGATTGTCGAAAAAACAATAAAAATACCGAAAAAAACTAAGATATTTCTTTAGTGGATTGAAGGGCTTTTTATCGACAAAGGGTTACGTTTTATTCAGGACGGAATTCTGCGAATAGAACCGAACCGACTGCCAAGACGAGACTGGGCGTGGCAGCGAGACGTGTGCAGTTGTAGGCATCGGTGCATGCACAACAAACACAAGAGTATTGCCAATAGCCGCACGAACAGTTTCCATGTGTCTCATTTCGACATTACCCTCGTATATATGTATCCAGAGGATACCCACGAGGCAGCGGGAGTTCTTTAGACTATTACGCGCCTGGATACCAACCCAGGCATTTCTATGTTCTCGCGTTAATGTGCTAGATAGCCGTTGAGTGAGAAGCTTCCTTTGCCCTTTCATAGGTTTGTTTTTCGTCCTGCTGGGTGTACAGGTAAGCTTGGTGGGGGTACCGGTTTAGTCGCTGATGATCCGACTATGGAGCAGGTAATGAAATTATCAACCGTTTATGGGCCGGGTTAGCTCAGTCGGTAGAGCGTTCGGCTAGAAACCACAAGGTTCCTAGTTCAATACTGGCCCCCCTAACTCAGCGTATGAGTAGCACAGGGATCTGTGCGGTAAAGTAAGGAGCTGGCGGTAGGCGTGGAGCTCCACCCCAGACGCTAAAATAATCTCCTTGGTCTAGCGCAAGTGAAAAGGGGATAGACTCCCTCGCTGATTGGCAGATACCGACTTTAGGCCGCCCCGACGACTTTACTTTACTTACATAAATACTCTATAGAACTTAATTGTTAAATATATTGGACCAAGTATCCAATAGGCACCCCAAATCATCAACTTGATAAAAGGTTTATATATTAACTCATCACCGGTAACTTCCAAATTTTTGTAAAGTGAACAGGGGATAGACTCCCTCGCTGGTTGGTTCATACCGACTTTAGACCGCCCCGACTACTTTACTTACTTTTATAAGAAGAACAAGATTTGCAACAGTATTTATATCTCTAAAAGCAATGATTTTGGCGCATACAGAATCTTGATAGATACAATTTCTATTCATCTGTATTCAGGTTTGGTTTCTTTCGTGTGTTATTTAATTGTCAGAATTATATTTGTGTTACATACTTCTTATTAAATTCTAAAGTTCTTCTTCTATTCTTCAAATGTCTTCTATCTTCTGCTGGGACGTAATTAGGGTTTCTCTTTAGGGTCGGAGGTTTTTCTTCATCGGGGTTGTCTCGCAGTGTCCCTGGTTCCATCTTGGACCCTTATTTAATCAGGAACATGGATACATAATTTCGTGTACACATTATTTTATTTCCCTGAAGAATTCTTGACTATGCACACGGGAGAATCATCATCATCATCATCATCTCATCATCATCATCATCATCATCATCAGCAGCAGCAGCAGCAGCAGCAGCAGCAGAGACGAAGACCTCTGCCCACAATGGGTGCTAACTTAAATCTAACAAACTTCTACTTACTCAAGACACATCCGGTCAAGTGACACTCGAAGCCAATCAGAAATCCGTTTCGGATTAACTTGGGATTCAGACTGTTGCATAGTTGTATGGTGGCGTGTTTTTTTTTTTACTATACCCTGTAGCGAGAATTCAAAGGACCCAAGTGGAAAAATACCAAACCGTTGGGGAACCATTGACCCCGAAAGTTGAGAATCTCGCACGCCACGTATTTTAGTTAGTTAGGAAGTCAGTTTCAACCTAAAATTAACGCAGAGCAGACCTGCTAGTGCGAGGTTGCTAACTCCGCGCGCTTAATGAAATGGGCAATGCAGAAATAAATCTTTGACCAAGGAAAAATGTCTTATAGTTAATTAATTGCATGCCCTTAAAAAGAAGCCCTTAGTTAGAGACAGCAACCAGACAAGAACTTAGTAAAAGACAAGAAGAGACTAGACAACGAACGGCCAAAAGATAGAAGTAAAGGTGAAACAGCCACTAGACTATTCAACACACAACATTAACTTCTCACCAGAAATCTTCATATATTTTCATTGTTGTCATTTACAAAGCTTTGTGTCTTGCAGAGGCCTTTGGCTGTTTAAAGTATATTTTGTAACTAAATGCTAACCACCCAAGTACTGAACAGTCTCATTGTTGCTTAACTTTGCTGATCTTGCGAGAAAATCGTTCTCAATATGATTTACATACAAGGTGTGTCATAAAAGTATCGAGATTAGCTGTATTTACCAAGATAGAAATGAAGAATTAATGGAATGTTATCTTTTTTCAGAATACAAGGTATGCCATAAAAGCACCAAGTTTGAAGCTTTATTTACCAAGATATAAATGAAGAATGAATGGAACGTCCATTTTCTTTTCAGAATTCATGGTGTGACATTAAAGTGTCGAGAAAGAAGTAACAAACAAGTAAGTCACAACGCTGTAATCACTCTATGCCACCCCCCTCTCTCTCTCTCTCTCTCTCTCTCTCTCTCTCTGTCTCCTTCTTTCTGAGAAAAATAACCCACGAGCCTAGAAAGTAATAAACAACCCCATTTCGACTATACAACTTGCGTATGTTGTTTCTCTGAACTAACGACGACTACTGCTATGCCACCTTCATCTCTCTTGTTTATATACCGGAGGTACGATGTCCGATGATGGGGCATATAACAAGACCTATCAATTTAAACTCTCGGTGATTTTCCATCGAGTTACTGTTAATGTTGGTTGATTTAGATTTTACGACATGTCAACCTTTGTTGGGTATTTTATGCCTAAGACGTTTTTTTTGTTTTTATTCATTCTTGTACGGTAACCATTTTTTAAAAACTCATTTTTAAAACAATTTTTAAAACATTTTTTAATCGATTTAATCCATAGATAGGGCCCCTAACAGGTGCTACCACTCCAGGTCAGAGTAACCTAGGAGTAATTGCAAAGAAGCGGTATCCCACCCTCTCCAGAATTGGAACCTCACCACTAGATACAGGTCACTAAAATCTGCAGCACGGCCTTCTGAGCACATATGTTAAAATAGTGGGGGTGGGAGTTGCCATGACAGCAATATGGTCGAGACAGTCGTTTAAATGCCAGGGCTTGACGTGACTAGCCGATTGATCTGAAAGGAGTCTCTCCAACTAGCCATCCGGTCCAAGTGAGAGCCAATGTGTAGTGTTGCATGTCATGGACTGCTCAGCCACTAAGATTCTGTCTTTAAGCATCACAAGTCAACACCCACGGCTAACAGATGGCCTCATTGATGGGCAGGGGGGGGGGGGCTTACCTCTCTGCAGAGATGCAGTCAGCGTATTCTACGGCCCAGCCGCAAGTTGCGGTAAAATTTTAAATTCTAAATATATTTCCTTACAAAAAGGATAGGCTATGTCTAGCATCATGTAATACACGTAGAAGAACGGTAGTGGTAGCATTTAACCCATAGATTGGGCATAAGGGAGTTCATACCTTTCCCAAGAATATTAATCCGAAAGTGAACGTAATAGCATGACTGGAATTCGAACTCACTTACAATGATGTCGCAGTCCCGTACATCAGCCATTGTAGCGTTAGTTTCGTATTTGCCTGGGAGAGTTGTCTGCCCATTTAGTTTGCTGGTGCCCGCTAGGGGCCGGTTATATTTAAGCGCCTGGTTCAAACGCTTCTTTCTCCTTTCCTGTTCCTGATACTACGAGACACATGGGTTAGTTAAGGTCTACCCCTTCTCGTTGGGGCTTCGTCCCCCCTTACATTACTGTAAGTTATTGACACAGCATGGACTGTCCCTAGTCTCATGTCTGTGGCTTTTATGTATATCTTTGTACCATTCATGAATGTGTCTTTATCTTTCTACATGTAACTTTGTTTTACCTATGTATTATGTACCCTTTTATCCATGTGCTGTATACGTATTAAATGTTTTGTTTATCAAACCTTTGTCAGAGTCTTGTATTCAAGTATATATAACTTTGAATCCTTTTTTTTACACCATTAAGAGTATTTACGGCTTCGAAGGAGATCTTATTTCTCCGTAGTTGTAGGCAAATTGTTGCAAATTTAATGGTATTTGCTACGTGACTTATTTGTGGAGGAATTTTCTTGTAGTACTGGTGATAACACGGTTTTCTTCTCGTCGTGAGGAAATGTAGATAAGACGCTTCGTCTCGGTAGTTGCTCTTCCTTTAGTCAGTGTGCAATAGTACCGGCCTTTATGCAGTATGCAGATATAATGCCTTAGAAGGAAGCTGGTTGTAAAGTTCTGTGATAAGTGGATCCTGTTTTGGGGCTTGGTAATGAGAGCTTGGTGTTTTATGTCTCTTCTCCAGTACTGCTTTGCGATAAGTAAGCCCTAGTTTTGTGCTAAGTGATGAATGAAGTGTAGAGACCGCTGTTTACGCGACTACCCTCAGTGGGTGCTCCGTGATAAGAAGGCCCTGTTGTTGGGCTAAGTAATGAGAGCGTTTCTTTGACGTCTCTCGTTGGTAACGGCTCCTTGATAAGCAAAGTTTTGGTTTGGCGTCAACATACGATGTTGGCGTTCGCCCCCTGGCGACAGGGGGAGATGATTAGCTAAGGAATTTCCAATACCATGGAGACACCCGGACGTATATAATAAATATTTGTTTATATCTTTTGTGTGCATCTATAATGTGATTAGTGGATTTGAAAGGTATGAGTAAAAATCAATAAACCCGGCTATGTCCCCGCCCTGTCGGCTGGTGCTGTAGCATACGCCTACTGCACGTCTACATAGGGGGTAACTCCCCCATAGAAGCCACTTGTTGGGCGTGGATGGCGACCCATGATGCTGAAGGACTATTCTGGTGGCTGAGCAGTCAATGACATGCACCACTTTGACTCCATCCGATCAATTGGCTTTTCACACCAAGCCCTAGCACCTATATGATTGTCTCGGTCCTATTGCCTTTATGACAAGCCCCCAACCCTTTTTTTCATATATGTGCTAGAAGGCAATGTCTGAGGGATTTAGTGTCCTGGGCATGGCGTTAAATTGTATCTAATGGTAAAGTTCCAATTCTGAAGCTCTGGGGATTGTAGAGTACGCCTTCATTGACATTACTCCCAGGTCCACTCTGAACCGGATATGTAGTACCTGTTAGGGTCCCATCTATGGGCTTAAATAGGAAAAATGATTTAAATGTGTTTAAAAATTGAATACCAATCAAGAATAAATAAAACAAAACGTCTTCGGCATAAAATAACCCAACAAGGATTGACATGCCGTAGAATCCAACCAACCGGCTATGCCCAATTTATATATATATATATATATATATATATATATATATATATATATAAATATATATATTTTTCTTTCATATTAGATATTAAATATTAGATTTATATATTAAATTCTAACGTAAATTAACTTGAATATAAACCCCTTTTTAATCATTTCAAATAATTTTTATAAAAAACGTCTTGACAAAATTTTTTAAATTTATTTTCTTATGTATATGTATTTTTTTATAACGTTTTATTTATTTATTTATTTGTTTTTTGAGGAAGTCAGTTGAACAGGAAACTAAGATATACATTGTATCTTTTTATTAGGCTTATAATTTTTAACTTTATACTTGCGGTCTGAACTAAATTTTGTGAATATTCTGGTTATATAACTTATATGTCGGTCTGAATAGTCTGAGGTAGATATGATTAGATATGTTACTGTCTGCATCCTTATTTTTGTTCTTTCAGACAAATTTCCCGAGAGAAACATATCTATTGTGTTAGAGTCTGTCGACAAAGCAAAAGGCATAATAGGAAGCGTTAATGATAATAAAATAAATGAATGAATTATAGATTCAAGGATTCATAAAGTGCAAACTGCTAGAAAAAAATGTGCTAATGAAAGCCACAAAGTTCAATGGAAAGCTATAAGTCTAATACGTTGGTTGGTTGGTTGGATGGTTGGATTTTATGGCATGCCCATCCTTGGTCTATTTTATGCCGAAGACGTTTTGTTTTATTCATTACTAGAAGTGGCTACCCGGCGTCACCTGGGTAGAGGTTTTTTTTTTAAAAAGTTAGTCTCGCAGATCCATTATTACTTATCGCGAGTGAGATCCTCGCTGGTTGCCCCATAAAAATCCCCACGGAAATATTTAACAATATAGTAAGAAATTTCCATTCAATGATTTACAATTTAAAAAAGAAGATATAAATGATGCAATTAATTCAATCAATCAATATTATATTTCAAAGCGAAAAAAAAAAAAAAAAAAAACATACAAAAAAAAAAAAAGAAGAAGACTTTCCCCTCTGTTACTTTTCAAATTTGAATTTTTAAATATCTTTCCAAATATAACTCAAATCTTCATTATTTTTGCTAAAAAACCAAGCCCTGCTGATATCTAATGTGTGTATATATATTTACTTTGTCGTTAATTTTTTTATTTTCGAAGTTTCCTCCGGACATACAGATTCACACAACTGCCCTTTATATATGTATAGATAGATTGTTGGGTATTGATTTAAAAAATATTTTAAACACATTTTAAACTCATTTTTATCTATTCAATCCATAGATGAAACCCTAATAGGTACTACCACACTAGGGCCGAGTGGAGCTGGGAGTAATAGTACTCTACAATCCCCAGAGCTCCCGAATCGGGAAATTCACCACTACGTGTAGTTTAACGTCATACCCAGGACACTAGGACCTTCAACCACAGCCTTCAAGCACATATATGATTAAAAAGAGTTGGGGGTTTGCCATAAAAACAGTAGGGTCGAGACAATCATGTAGGTCTTAGGGCTTATCGGAAATCTGATAGAGAATTATCTCCCCCTGTCGCTAGGGGTCAAATCGCCAACATACGATGTTGGCGCCAAAACCAAATTTCCTCACTTATCAGGGAGTAGTCAACGAGGGAAGTCGCAAAAATAAGCGATCCCTCGACTTTACTTATCACAGAACAGTTACAAGGGAAGGACGTGAAAATAAGCGCCTCCAGCCACCTCACCCATAACCAGCAAACTTTCTAAGGCGTTGTATCAGCAAACGTTCTAAGGCTGATACAATAGCATACTAACAGAAGGCTGAAGAACGAGAAACGACCTGATGAAGCGTCTTAACAACATTCCAACCAGCGACCAAATACCCCTGTTATCACCACTTCTCCAACGAACAGTATTTAATCTCACAGATAAGTCTCATAGCAAATACCATTAAAATTTGCAACAACATTTCTGTACTTTTTGATAATACAAGTGTCTGCATTTTATATTGTATTTGTTTCTTTCTTTCGTCCGAAATAGCCAACTACGGCTCCAACGAATCCCCGTAAATACTCTTAGGCTTGATGTGACCATTCAGAAAGAAATAGTAAATGTTTATGCTTAATTTTGAAGGAAAACTAATTTATTGCAAATTAATATATTGAACCTAGTAACAATAAGCACCCCAAATCATCAACTTAATGAAAGGTTCATATTTTAACTCATCACGGTAAGTTTTTCTTTCAAATATTTGAAAAATAAACGAACAGACGATTTTTGCAATTATATTGTATCTGACAAAAACAAATTTTACAAATTCTGTGATACTATTTCTGAACGACATACTTTTATTCAATAAGCATAGAAATATTTTGTAAATAAAACTGTATTTTATTTAATAAACATAATTGCATTTCTCTTCTGATTAAGTAAAAAAAAACTATTTTAGAATAAAAACGTATTTTGTCTTTTTTTTTAAATCATCGTAAGTGTTGCAAAATATTCATAAATTTCTGATTAAAATGTATTTATTTAAAAAAAAGATTTTGCTATTGAATTTCAATTTGATTACGTGTACCAACCATCTATTTATTTAATTTATTGTGAGTTTCAACATCTCCACAAACTTCTGATTAAAATCATTTGTTTAGGAATTTGGAAGCGGAAGTTACCGGTGATGAGTTAATATATGAACCTTTCATTAAGTTGATGGTTCGGGGTGCCTATTGGATACTTGGTCATATATTTAACAATTAAGTTCTATAGAGTATTTATGTAAGTAAAGTAAAGTCGTCGGGTCGGTCTAAAATCGGTATCAGCCAGTCAGCGAGGGAGTCTATCCCCTTTTCAATAGCGCTAGACCAAGGGGATTGTTTTAGCATCTGAGGTGGAGCGCCACACCTACCATCAGCTCCTTACTTTAGCACACAGATCCCTGTGCTGCTCATACACTGAGTTGGCGAGGACCGGTATCGAACTAGGAACCTTGTGGTTTCTAGCCGAAATGTACACTAGTAAAATTCATAATAAACCATTTTAAGATAAGCCAAAGGCAATAATTAAAAAATTATGCAGGTTTATTCAATGAGATCTTTGTGGCTGATGCTGTTCAGCGAGTTTTTTTTTTCTTATATTCCATCGAGTTTAATGATAGACGATCACCCTCTTTCATAATGTCGATTTTTGGTTGGTTGGGTTTTACGGCATGTTAACCCATTGGGTCATTTTATGTCGAAGAACGTATTTGTTTTATTTATTATTGATGGGTACTCAATTTTTAAAAAACATTTTTTTCTATTTAACCCATTGATGGGATCCTAACAGGTACTACCACTCCGGATCAGCGTGGACCAGTGAGCAATGGTGATAAAGGGGTGCTCCATATTCCCCGGACCTCCAGAACTGGAACCTCACAATCAGATAGAGTTTAACGTCATACCCAGAAGACGACAACCCTTAACCACCGCCTTCTAGCACGTATATGATAAAAGGGTTGGGAGTTGTCATAAGGGCAATAGGGTTGGGACAATCCTGTGGGTGCGAGGACTTGACGTGATTAGCCGATTAATCGGCGAGGGCCTTTCTGGCCGCCCGTCTAGCCTAAGTAAGGGCCAAACAGGAATGTTGCAGATCATGGACTGCTCAGCCACCAGGATTCCGTACTTAAGCATCACGGGTAACCACCCACAGCCAATATGTGGCCCCACTGGGAGGAGGGGAAGGTTTCACCTATTTGCAGAATCGCAGTGGGTGTATTATAAAGCCCCAGCTGATATGGCTGTCAATGTCAAGTAATAACAATTATTCTGAAGTAGTATGGAGCACTAGATAATCACCGTAGACCCCCCAATTTGGTATTTTTTGTATGGACCCCCAGTAATGTTATATGGACTTCCAGGGTGCATGTGGACCCCGTTTGAGAACCACTGCCCTATTTCAGCTTGTATTAGATTAAATAGATAGTCTCATTGAATATTTAAATTGTAATATTGTTTGTTTTGTTGGCTGTCAAAATCTGTAATTTATGCAGAAAAAAAACTGTCAAAAATTGTAATTTATGCAGAAAACGTGACAGTTTGAGAACAAGTCTTGAGCAGATTGTTTGCCTAAGTTGATTTTATAAATCGATCTAGACTGTATAGTAAAAAGTTTGGTCGATCTAATTGTTTAAACAATAATTAAGATTCGCTGATAATGTTGGAATATAACGAGAGATACACACAGCACTCTGAAGAAAAAAAACGTTAAAAAAATAATATTAGTTTTTAAAAATTTTTTTTTTAATAAAAATGTTTTAGTTACTATCGCCACTGAATGGCTTACATAATCTCGAGGGAGAGTAGGGGAGTCAACCCTGGAGACAAATTCTTGAGCCGGAGTCTCTAAGGTGGAGTAACGCTGAATTTCAGTGCTACACAGCAACTCCTGTAATACTGCCGTTGCTAATTGCACAGGTTTCTTAGCTTTCTTTTGGAGCACAGCGGGGGTTTGCTGCTTGGGCAACGTAGATTTTAAAAATCAACACAAGGCCATCGCAGACGTTAGGAGAGAGAGAGAGAGAGAGAGAGAGAGAGAGAGAGAAGAGAGAGAGAGAAGAAGAAGAAGAAGAAGAAGAAGAAGAAGAAGAAGTCAATGGTTTATTTTCATACATTACACAATATAAACAAGACGTAAGGATGCCAACCTTAACGAGAGAGAGAGAGCGAGAGAGAGAGAGAGAGAGAGAGAGAGAGAGAGAGAGAAGAAGAAGAAGAAGAAGAAGAAGAAGAGGAAGAGGAAGAAGAAGAGGAAGTCAATGGTTTATTTTCATACATTACACAATATAAACAAGACGTAAGGATGCCAACCTTAACGAGAGAGAGAGGAGAGCGAGAGAGAGAGAGAGAGAGAGAGAGAGAGAGAGAGAGAGAAGAAGAAGAAGAAGAAGTCAATGGTTTATTTTCATATATTATGCAATATAAACAAGACGGAAGGATTCCAACCATAACGAGAGAGAGAGAGAGAGAGAGAGAGAGAGAGAGAGAGAGAGAGAGGAAGAAGAAGAAGAAGAAGAAGAAGAAGAAGAAGTCAATGGTTTATTTTCATACATTACACAATATAAACAAGACAGAAGGATGCCAACCTTAACGAGAGAGACAGACAGACAGACAGACAGAAGAAGAAGAAGTCAATGGTTTATTTTCATACATTACACAATATAAAGGATACCAACGAGAGAGAGAGAGAGAGAGAGAGAGAGAGAGAGAGAGAGAGAGAAAATGACATCGTAGGAGAGTGAGAAATATATATAGATATACAGAGAGAGAGAGAGAGAGAGAGAGAGAGAGAGGGTAGAGAGAGAGAGAGAGAGAGAGAGAGAGAGAGAGAGAGAGAGAGAGAGAGAGAGAAGAAGAAGAAGAAGAAGAAGAAGAAGAAGAAGAAGAATAAAGTAGGAAACCAGAAAAAGGGATTAAACAAATAGGAATATTTTTTTAATGTTTTTTCATATTTTTGTTTTTTTCTCATTCTAAGCAGTGGGGGGTGGGGTGGTCACAGTCAGGTCTGACGCAATGTTCTTCCAATCGACAGGCTAAACACTCCCAACTGTATCACGCTTGTCTCACCAACAATATCCAAACTTATTTCTCTATCTCACTCGTCTCGACAACAAAATGCTACTGCAGTTGTTCTCTGTCTGGTCTGGGATCGTAAGTCCTTAAAATATATCTCAATCTCACCACATCCGGGCTCCTCACTCAGAATTGTCCGTGCAGCTCGTGTGACACTCGTCAGCACTGCAAGTACGCGTCAATCCTTACGGTGCGACCACATACATCCGGGTCACTCTGCTATTTCCTATTTCACTGCTCGTCCACAGCTCTCACATTCTGAAGGACGCGGGTTCGACTCTAGGTCAGTCCTACACGTCAGGCAAAGCCTAGCCCGCTTCCTGCGAGAATACGGCAAGTCTTCACGCCCGCCACTCTCTCTCTCTCTCTCACACCGTGTTGCACGAGGTAGGTCTCCTCTCTCACTACACTCCCCCCTGATCTCAGGATCACAAAAATGGCACGGAGATGGTGCTCGCTTTTGACGAGTGCTCCTTCGCAGAGGTGGTGGGTCTTCGTCTATCTGCACATCATCTCCCTCGGTCTCGGTCACATCGTCATCGTGAGACACCGCCATCACATCCTCTGCCGTTACAGACCCCGTTCCAACCGCCACTCTCTCTGTCACACCGTGTTGCACGAGGTAGGTCTCCTCTCTCACTACACTCCCCCCTGATCTCGGGATCACAAACTAGGCCATCGTCAACAGCAAAAGTTTTGAGGAAGATGTTTTAATAAGTTTTCAAAGAAGTTGATTTGTCTCAAGAGAAACGTTTGTCTGTATGTTTGTTTGTACAACAACCGAGCGCATGTCTTTTTATAAAGTGATCTTGGTTGAGACCCGCAAAGACTAAAGTTCAATAGAATTCACACTCTTTCTTTTTTCTGAGAGGAGGTTAAGAAAAATGTTTTTCCTCATTTTCCACAGGAAAAGTTAAATAGAAATATAATAAGCGTATAAATCAATGATATATTAAAAGGTTAATAAAAATGATTAAAAATGAAACAAATTAATAAAGGATAAAACATGATAAAAAGAAAACAAAAGCCAAAATAAAAAAATACAAACAAGCAGAATAATAAAAAATAAACAATTTAAAAACAATATATAAATAATAATATATAATAGAACAATTACATAGAAAAAGAACTTTTATTAATCTATATATAAATATAGGTAAGAGATTTTTAAAAAATTCTGGGCAACATCGGGTAGTTCTGCTAGTATATACAAGGTGTGTCAAAAAAGTATCGAGATTTTTGTACTTTTTGACACACCTTGTATTCTGAAAAAAAAAAAAACGTTCCAATCATTCTTCATTTCTATCTTGGTAAATACAGCTTTAAACTTGGTACTTTTTTGACACACCTTGTACCATGAAAAAAATTAATAAATGGAACGTTATTTTTTCTTCAGAATGAAAGGTGTGTCAAAAAGTATAAAAAATTTCGATACTTTTTTGACAAACCTTGTATATATATATAAGGGAATGAATTAAGAAATCAATTACATTCTTGAAAACAACAATTTACTCATTTTAAAGTTCATTATAAACAATCATTTTATGAAACCAGTTTCTCTTTTAGTCACATGACTTTGTTTTCGATGTTGGATTGTATAACTTTCATTTTCACTTTGCAAATATATGAACATAGCTTTTAGAATTTGAATAATAGAACATCTTGAGGACTAGTTAATAGGTGTTGATATCTATAGAAAGTCACTGCATTCCGCTATATTTAAGTGCATCAATATGCATTCCGCTATATTTAAGTGTATCAATATGCATTCCGCTATACTTAAGTGTATCAATATGCATTCCGCTATATTTAAGTGTATCAATATGCATTCTGCTATATTTAAGTGCATCAATATGCATTCCGCTATATTCAAGTGCATCAATATGCATTCTGCTATATTCAAGTGCATCAATATGTATTCCGCTATATTTAAGAGCATCAATATGCAATCTGCTATATTTAAGTGCATCAATATGATATTTAGTCGTAGAGATTTGATGTACGCATGTTTGCTCAGAAAAAAAGTAAATTTTTAGTTTTACAATTACAAAGTCATTGTACTATTCAAGAGATAGTGACAAGGCTTGGTAAAGGTCTGCTGGTCGGAAGGAGAGTCACCACAAGTAGAACTGGTATCTTAAGTATTGAATTCGTAACTTACTGATCCTTGTAGTAAAAGCAGTACCATTATAGTATGTGGCCTACCTTTTGAATGTGGCCAACGAAATCATATCTCTCTTGTGGTATGTGGCCTACCATAAAAAGCATATTATAAGGTTATAATAATAACTGCTAACCCTAATCCCTAACCCTAACGCTAACCCTATTTCAGAATTTTAGAATATTTTAGAATTAATTAGATCTCTGATTCATGTAAATTATGGATAAATTCTTTTTTAATTATTCTTAATTACTATATAGAGCTTGTGACTGAATTGCATTTCTTGAAATTGAATATATGCGAAAAATAATTAGTGTCAATAAATTGCCTACTACTTATATCTATAAATATACTCTTACTGAGGTAGGACGCATTCAAATCTGGAGGCCACATACTATAACAGAATAAAAAAGGTAGGCCACATACTATAACGGCACCGTAAACGCATTCATGCAACAGTCAGGAGGTTACGTTGCACTTAGCTCTGTCTATCCATCCTTTTCTCATCTTAGCTATGGGAAGAATTAGGTATTAATTATCTGCCATTGGCACAAGGGGCCAAATCAGCCAATACCGCAGATGGGCACCAAAATTGGATCCTTGTCTAGTTCACTTGTAGTGTTGAACACAAAGGAGCAAGACTAAAAATCCAGTCTCTCCCAAAATTTAATGGAACTCAGCAGATAAGTCTGGCAGCAAACGCCATTAAGTTTGCAATTTGTACTTTTCTGGATATATGTTTTTATCTTCATTTGTTTGTTGTCTTCTTCATCCAAATTTAATTGCCCACCTCTTAACCTGGGAAAATATATGGTGCCCGGCAAAAAAAAAATCATATAGCGTGACACACAACAAATTCCAAAGATAAATGCAGGTAGGTTGTTACAATAGTTTTAAGGTATAAATAGTCACATAATTTTTTTCGAAAATATTTACATTTGTTAGCATTTTCTCGGTTCAAATGTGTTCAAGACTTGATTTTTAAAATATAATTTTTCTTTGCAATGTTTTTTGCGATAGTGCCGGACGAAAGGATAGAGTTTTCGTAATCTGCGACACGAAACAGTAATTGTCCATTTACTCGAAAGCTGATGGCGTCGAGAAAAGACATTCGTTCTGCATTTCAATATATTGTAATTCTTTTTTAAAAAGAGTCGCGGATTATTCGGGCCCGGCAGTAGAGCTCCCTCGAAGGGACGTTTTTCAAGTGGGAAAACAAACTTTTTCCTGTGCCCATTCTTCTTCTTAAGAGTCGTAAAGTCGTAAAAGTGGGTGTCGGTGGTGGTCCAGAAGAAGATCTCGACGTAGGGCCAGCGGAAAGGTTTCCCAAAAGCCTGACTCGAGAGGGTTTTATGGAAGAACTTCCACGACGACTTGGGCGGCGAAAGAATCTGGAAATCCGAGAGTTTGTCGACGGCCTGGGCGAGAGCTGCTTTCTGGGAACCGTCGACGAATACGACGATGCCATCGTCCCAGGGCACGAAACCGTGGTGGCGGTAAGATCCGATCAGCGTGCGACCCTTCATGAAGAAGGAGATTTTGTTCGTCTCGCAAGCGTCCACGAATTTCTGGAACACGTACAAAAACAGAATTCTGTCCGATTTACTTAGGGTTTGCCGAAATGTAACCGATAGGGAAAACTTTTCCGAGGGCCCCTCAAAGCTGATGGGCATTTGTTTTCCGATGCTGGAGCGGTTTAACTTGAGCGTTTGGCCCTCGAGAAGGGGTTGAAAAACGTTTTCTGCTGGTCTGTGATTATAATCCTCTTCAACAACGGTTTTTGCATTGAAGACAATGCGGAAAGCGTGGTGTGGGGATATCACTTTCTGCATGGCAAATTTATGTCTGATACCTGATTTTTGGTCTGTCGTTTTCGTGGACATTAAAATATAATAAGTTATCAGAACGACAAACGTAATAATTAGCGCCATTTTAAGGGTTTTTCTCCGCGTCCGTATCATGGTCGTTTGCTCAATGATATTTTACCGCCTTTTTTTTACCGCCTTTTTTACCGCCTTTTTTACCGCCTTTTTTTTACCGCCTTTTTTTTACCGCCTTTTTAAAAACTTCTGATCACGAACTTATATGCTCGTATATATTTAATGGAGGTATTAAGGTTTGTTTTTACGAGAAGTTTATTACTTTGAAATTTATGACACAAACATATGCTCTCAGGTCCATGAAGAGTTGATTATTTTGTGCAAAGAAAGGTTCAATCTAATATATGCATCTATATCTATGTATGTCTATATTCGTGCGTATATGCATATATGTCTTATTACATGTTCGATAAAATTGATTGTGTAGTTTTATGCTCGTATATATTTGATAGAGATATTAAAGTCTGATTTTACGAGAAGTTGATTATTTTAAAAAATTCGGTGGCACACAGCTATATACTAAGACCCCCGAATAAATGTCGCGTCGAGTAGTACCGAATATATATATATATATCTATATATCTATATATATTTATGTGTGTGTGTGCGTGAGTCTATATAAGTACGTATATATGTATGTACATATATATATATATATATATATATATATATATATATATATATATATATATATATATTGTGTGTGTGTGTGTGTGTGTTGGTAAAACTGATAATGTACCTGTGCGCTCGTATATATTCAATGAAGTTATTAGGGTTTGTTTTTATGAGAACTTTATTACTTAAAAAAATTTTTCTCAGACACAAACATATGTTCTCTGGTTCATGAATAAATCTCGCATCGGATAGTGTAAAAAAAAAAAGAATATATATATCTATCTATATGAATAGCATGGCTTTGATCTGTGCATTAAATAGTTTTTACGAGAACTTGATTATTGCGAAATTTTGGTGACACGCCTATATTATAAAACCCATGAATAAATGTCGCGTCGGGCAGTGCAAAAATGCTAGACCGAATATATATATATATATATATATATATATATATATATATATATATATATATATATATATATATATTGTGTGTGTGTGTGTGTGTGTGTACGCGCTTACATGTATATATGTATTATTATATGTTTTGTAAAATTGATAATGTTGCTGTATGCTCGAATATATTTCAATTGCTTTTACAAGAACTTTATTATTTTTAAATTTTGGTGACAAACAACTAAATTCTAAGACCCATAAATAAATGTCGCAAATATATATATATATATATATATAATATATATATATGTATGTATATATATATATATAGATGTGAGGTATTCAAAACTTTGTAGTATGGGATGATTCTATATGTGATTTCTAAAGACACACTGTATTATTATTGTATGATCCAATGTGTATAAATACAGTGAATCTTTAAATCACTACAGAGAGCTCAATGTATAATAATCTTTTTTTTAAATAACCCTTGTGTGTGTGTGTGTGTGTGTTCGCGTGTGTGTATGTATCTGTATATCTATATATTATACACGTTCGTATTTGTATATATATATTATGATGAACATTTGTTTTCCAATGCTTGAAAGGGTTTAACTTTATCGCATGGTCCTTGAAAAGGGGTTATATAGTTGTTTGTCCTTATACGTCCAATAGAGATATTAGAGTTTGCTTTTTATGAGAAATTGATTATTCTGAAATTTTGGTAGCACACATATATATATTATAAGACCGTCAAATAAATATTGAGTCGGTTAGTGCAAAAAAATTAAACCTTATATATACATATATCTATATCTATATATGTCTATATAAGTCTTGTTATATGTTCGGTAAAATTGATAATGTTGCTTTAAGTTCGTATGAGAAGTTGATTATCTTGAAATTTCTTGAAATTTCGGTGGCACAAATATATATATATATATATTTTATAAGACCCCGAAATAAATATTGAGTCGGCTAGTGCAAAAAATATTAAACCTAATATATATATATCTATATATGTCTATATATGTCTTATTATATGTTCGGTAAAATTGATAATGTTGCCGTAAGTTCGTATGAGAAGTTGATTATTTTGAAATGTCGGTGGCACACACATATATATATTATAAGACCCCCAAATAAATGTTGAGTCTGGTAGTGCAAATACAAGTTATACAGTCTAGTTCATGGGTGGAAATAGAAATTCACCATCTAAAATATAAATTATAGAGTAAAATTGATTTTTATCAGTGTGTACATTAATAAAAAATGATAATTCCTAATTCGCGAGACAAATTAAATTCGATATATCATATCATCTAAAAGACATGTTTGTTATAGAAGAATTAAATGATATGATAAATCGTCATAGAATGGACAAAGGAATGATTAACTTAAAATGGACAGAGGAATGATTAACTTAAAATGGACAGAGGAATGATTAACAGATACGAGAAATCGTCTAAGAAAGGAGAGAGGAATGATTAACCAAAAATGGACAGAGGAATGATTAACTGATATGAGAATTCGTCTAAGAATGGACAGAGGAATAATTAACTAAAATGGACAGAGGAATGATTAACAGATACGAGAAATCGTCTAAGAAAGACAGAGGAATGGGACAGAGGAATGATTAACCAAAATGGACAGAGGAATGATTAACTGATATGAAAAAATCGTCTAAGAATGGACAGAGGATTAACTAAGAATGGACAGAGAATGATTAACTAAGAATGGACAGAGGAAGGATGAATTTAACTGATATGAAAATCGTCTAAGAAAGGACAGAGGAATGATTAACAAAAATGGACAGAGGAATGATTAACTGATATGAGAAATCGTCTAAGAAGGACAGAGGAATGATTAACTAGAATGGATGAGAGAGAATGATTAACTGATATGAAAAATCGTCTAAGAAAGGACAGAGGAATGATTAACTAAGAATGGACAGAGGAATGATTAACTAAAAATGGATAGAGGAATGATTAACTGATATGAGAAATCGTCTAAGAATGGACAGAGGAATGATTAACTAAAAATGGACAGAGGAATGATTAACTAAGAATGGACAGAGGAATGATTAAATAAGAATGGACAGAGGAATGATTAACTAAAAATGGACAGAGAATGATTAACTGATATGAGAAATCGTCTAAGAATGGACAGAGGAATGATTAACTAAAAAATGGACAGAGGAATGATTAACAGATACGAGAATCGTCTAAGAATGGACAGAGGAATGATTACTAAAAATGGACAGAGGAATGATTAACTGATATGAAAATCGTCTAAGAATGACAGAGGAATGGACTATATGAGAAATCGTCTAAGAATGGACAGAGGAATTATTAACTAAAAATGGACAGAGGAATGATTAACAGATACGAGAAATCATCTAAGAATGGACAGAGGAATGATTAACTAAAAATGGACAGAGGAATGATTAACTGATATGAGAAATCGTCTAAGCAAGAACAGAGGAATTATTAACTAAAAATGGACAGAGGAATGATTAACAGATACGAGAAATCGTCTAAGAATGGACAGAGAATGATTAACTAGAATGGACAGAGGAATGATTAACTGATATGAGAAATCGTCTAAGAAAGGACAGAGGAATTATTAACTAAAAATGGACAGAGGAATGATTAAGTGATATGAGAAATCGTCTAAGAAAGGACAGAGGAATGATAGAAAATTCCGCGAATTGACTAAAACTGTTCAGTTGGAAATTTCTTGAAAAATACGATAGACACTTTCAGAAGGTCAGAGGGTACAATTTCGAAGGTCAGGGGTTACATACAATGTCAAAGGTCAGCGAGAGCACAATGGTGTGACTTTAACAAGCAAGATGAAAATACTTACAATGTTCATTAGTGTATAATTTGTTTAATATGTTTTTGGTATTTTTTTGAGGGGGTGTTAACACGGTAGAGCATTCACCTAGGAGCCACAAGGTTACGGGTTCGAAACCAACCCTCGCCAATTCAGCGCATGAGTAGCACGGCTTGAATCTATGCGGCAAAATGGGTGCTGATGATAGGTGTGGCGCTCCACCTTAGACGGAAAAACAATCTTCCTGGTTTAGCGCTAGCGAAAAGAGAATAGACTTCCTCGGGGTCAGGCTGATACCTACAATAGGTCACTGCGCCGTCTTTACTCTTTTTTTTTAACAATAAAACAAATTCCTTTCTTTCTCCTCTTTTGATTTAAGATATTATGTAATCCGCGTTATCTAACGTAGTTCAAGATTGATATCCAGATGTATGTATTATTTTTTCCTGTGTATGAGTCCACGACGTCTATCTGCAGGTAAGAAAAAAAAACAACCTAAAAACAATAAAAATCAAGACAGTCCATATGTGTATTTATAGTCCGAATTTTCAAATTAAAATCCACGATGAAGAATCAGTTCTTTGGCAAAGAAAAAATGGCAAAAATCTTCTCCAGGGAATAATAAAATCCTTTTGTGTTCAGTAATTCATCCCTCAGTAATTTTCATTGTGAATGAATAATGTCAGTTTTTCTTTCCTTTTTTTTTTCTTTTCTAGCAATGATTTCGTCACTCAAACAAACTAGTTAAATACAAGTTTTGTTTTGCATACCGTGGTGCCTATGTTTACTTGTAAAATTTTCAGAAATTAACAAAATGAGAACATCTGTTACTGCTTCCTAACTCTGGAGATGATCAAAGTCAACTAATGAATTTTAAATAGCTCATTCGTTTCCTCTTGTCAGGTAAGGACAAATATTTCAACAGCATTCACTTTAAGTGCGTAACAAAGTTCAAAATTGGAATTAAAACAACGTGGTGAAAATGTAGACGAAGAAGGAAAATTAAGTCGTCTGGGCCTTGCTGTAAGTGTTCCCTTCAACCATGTAAAATTTGTCCGGTCCTTATAGATTTTTAGGGCAGTTGAAAAACTCTCATAGTTTTGTCTACAACAGCATTTACTTCAAGTGTGTAACAATGTCCAAAAATGGAATTAAAACAACGAGGGTAAAAGAGGTAGAAGAAGGAAAATTAAGTCGTCTGGGCCTTGCTGTAAGGGTCCCCTTCAACCATGTAAAACTTGCCCGGTCCTTATAGATTTTTAGGGCAGTTGAAAAACTCTCATAGTTTTGTCTACAACAGCATTTACTTCAAGTGTGTAACAATATCCAAAAAAAGGAATTAAAACAACGAGGGGAAAATGTAGCCGAAGAAGGAAAATTAAGTCTTCTGGGCCTTGCTGTAAGGGTCCCCTTCAATCACGTAAAACTTGTCCGGTCCTTATAGATTTTTAGGGCAGTTGAAAAACTCTCATAGTTTTGTCTACAACAGCATTTACTTCAAGTGTGTAACAATATCCAAAAAAAGGAATTAAAACAACGAGGGGAAAAGAGGTAGAAGAAGGAAAATTAGGTCGCCTGGGCCTTGCAGTAAGGGTCCCCTTCAATCACGTAAAACTTGTCCGGTCCTTATAGATTTTTAGGGCAGTTGAAAAACTCTCATAGTTTCGTCTAAAACAGCATTTACTTCAAGTGTGTAACAATATCCAAAAAAAGGAATTAAAACAACGAGGGGAAAATGTAGCCGAAGAAGGAAAATTAAGTCTTCTGGGCCTTGCTGTAAGGTTCCACTTCAACTATGTAAAACTTATCCGGTCCTTCAAGTGTGTAACAATGTCCAAAAATGGAAGTAAAACAACGAGGGGAAAAGTTGTTGAAGAAGAAGTGAAATGAAATCATCTGAGCCCTGCAATAAGGGTCCCCTTCAATCACGTAAAACTTGTCCGGCCTTCATAGATTTTTAGGGCAGTTGAAAAACTCTCATAGTTTCGTCTAAAACAGCATTTACTTCAAGTGTGTAACAATGTCCAAAAATGGAAGTAAAACAATAAGGGAAAAAGAGGTAGAAGAAAAATAAAAATTAAATCGTTTGCGCTTTGCATTAAGAGTCCCCTTCAATCACGTAGAACTTGTTCAGCCCTTGTATATTCTAGGGCAAGTGAAAAGCTCTTATATTTTTCTTTTCAATGGACAGTGGGTTAAAAGATATAGATCGTTCCTGTTCAGTGAATAGGCTGCATTGGGAAGACGCATCACACCCTCGTTTCTATCAACCACACCTTCATGTCTGCATTGGTAAATGATATGAAAGTTTATTGGTTTAATTACAAATAACAGCAATACTTTTTCTTCAAAAAAACCCAGCACCCCCCCCCCCCAAAAAAAAAAACAACAGCTGATGACTATAAGAAAGAAACATATGCGTATTTGAGACGTTTCTTCTTTGATATTCATGGGAAGTATTTGGTAACCGTGAGAATATCTTTGTGAGCTGTGGCAACAGCTTAAAAAAGTCCACGTTTCAAACTATGAGCTCGGCGTTATATAAAATATATATTTACCCCCCGCCCCCGCACACAAAAAAGGAAATGGAAAAGTCGGACCATATGACCTTTAGGCACCCATTTTGCGATCTCGTTTCATAAGGACATTTTTTTCATTTACACCGCCAAAATCCGGTTGTTTGTTAGGGGTTAGGGTTAGGGGTTAGTTTTATAATTAAAAAAAAACAACTCTAAAAAATCATGTTAACAAACAACCGGATTTTGGCAGTGTAAATGAAAAAAATGTCCTTATGAAACGAGATCGCATAAGGGGTGCCTAAAGGTCATATGGCTCGAAAAGTCTACTAAAATTCCATTTAACCCTGTGTTACTCTGTTGTTTCATTCAAACATGGTTGGTCCGGCCACTCCATGAGCTTCGGTTTGTCTTGTTGTATTAGTTAAGTCCCTTAGACCAATCATTAAAAAACTCTAAACTTATTCGCCCCTGATCTTCTATACTTCCGGTAATGGCTACCTGTTAATAAGTAAGTAAAAAAGTAAAGTCGTCTGGGTGGCCTAAAGTCGGTATTAGCCAATTAGCGAGGAAGTCTATCCCCTTTTCACTAGCGCTAGACCAAGGGGATTGTTTTTGCGTCTGAGGTGGGGCGCCACGCCTACCATCAGCTCCTTACTTTATCGCACAGATCCTTATGCTACTCATACGCTGAGTTGGCGAGGGCCGGTATTGAACTAGGAACCTTGTGGTTCCTAGCCGAACGCTCTACCGACTGAGCTAGCTCCTTGTTCGACTCCTTCTGATCCTGAATAATGTCCCCATATAACATAACATGGTGTCAGGAAACGGGATTAGAAACGCACACGGGTATTAAAAAAAGAAGAAAATCACTGATGACAGTGATATTTTCCAGGATTGGATAATTAAGATAAAGAAATAGATAAGTAAAAAGCCCATTTTTAATTGATAAAGGGAGATGTTGTATTAGTTAAGTCCCTTAGACCAATCCTTAAAAAACCCTAAACCTATCCGCCCCTGATTTTGTATACTTCCAGTAATGGCTACCTGTTAATAAACACATCGTTAAACATAGCCCCTTGTTTGACCCCTTAATCTGAAGGCATCCTGGTGAACTAACCCCATATAACATAACATGGTGTCAGGAAATGGGGTGACAAACTCTCACGGATATTAAAAACAAGAAAACCACGGAAGACAGTGATATTTTCCTGACTTGGATAATTAAAATTAATATGTTTCAGATACACCTGATTAAACTGCCCTGGATAGCGTCGTCAGTTATGTTATTAACTGGTTTCTTTGGGGGGGTTTCGGGTCTTCCAACATAATACCCCCCTCGCCACTTAGACCTCATTAGACATGATCACCCTCTTATGCACTAAAAGAATTAATTAAAATAAATAAATAATAAAGTAAAAAGAATTAAATGAATAAATAATAAAGTAAAAAGAATTAGGAAGGGGAGATGTTATATTAGTTAAGTCCCTTAGACCAATCCTGAAAAAAAACCTAAACCTATCTCCCCCTGATTTTGTGTACTTCCGGTAATGGCTACCTGTTAATAAACACATCGTTAAACATAGCTTTATGTTCGACTCCTTAATCTGAAGGCATTCTGTTGAACTAACTCCATATAACATAACATGGTGTCAGGAAATGGGGTGACAAACTCTCACGGATATTAAAAACAAGAATACCACGGAAGACAGTAATATTTTCCTGGATTGGATAATTAAAATGAATATGCTTGAGATACACCTGATTAAACTGCCCTGGATAGCGTCGTCAGTTATGTTATTAACTGGTTTCATTGGGGGGTTTCGGGTCTTCCAACATAATACCCCCCCTCACCACTTAGACCTCATTAGAGATGATCACCCTCTTATGCGATAAAAGAATTAATTAAAATAAATAAATAAATAATAAAGTAAAAGAATTAAATGAATAAATAATAAAGTAAAAAGAATTAAGAAGGGGAGATGTTATATTAGTTAAGTCTCTTAGACCAAGCCTGAAAAAAACCTAAACCTATCCCCCCCCCTGATTTTGTGTACTTCCGGTAATGGCTACCTGTTAATAAACACATCGTTAAACATAGCTTTATGTTCGACTCCTTAATCTGAAGGCATCCTGTTGAACTAACTCCATATAACATAACATGGTGTCAGGAAATGGGGTGACAAACTCACACGGATATGAAAAACAAGAATACCACGGAAGACAGTGATATTTTCCTGACTTGGATAATTAAAATTAATATGTTTGAGATACACCTGATTAAACTGCCCTGGATAGCGTCGTCAGTTATATTATTAACTGGTTTCATTGGGGGGGGGTTTCGGGTCTTCCAACATAATACCCCTCCCACTTAGACCTCATTAGAGATGATCACCCTCTTATGCGCTAAAAGAATTAATTAAAATAAATAAATAAATAATAAAGTAAAATGAATTAAATGAATAAAGAATAAAGTAAAAAGAATTAAGAAGGGGAGATGTTATATTAGTTAAGTCTCTTAGACCAATCCTGAAAAAAAACCTAAACCTATCTCCCCCTGATTTTGTGTACTTCCGGTAATGGCTACCTGTTAATAAACACATCGTTAAACATAGCTTTATGTTCGACTCCTTAATCTGAAGGCATTCTGTTGAACTAACTCCATATAACAAACATGGTGTCAGAAATGGGGTGACAAACTCTCACGGATATTAAAAACAAGAATACACGGAAGACAGTAATATTTTCCTGGATGGATAATTAAAATGAATATGCTTGAGATACACCTGATTAAACTGCCCTGGATAGCGTCGTCAGTTATGTTATTAACTGGTTTCATTGGGGGGTTTCGGGTCTTCCAACATAATACCCCCCCTCACCACTTAGACCTCATTAGAGATGATCACCCTCTTATGCGATAAAAGAATTAATTAAAATAAATAAATAAATAAATAATAAAGTAAAAAGAATTAAGAAGGGGAGATGTTATATTAGTTAAGTCCCTTAGACCAATCCTGAAAAAACCCTAAACCTATCCGATTTTGTGTACTTCCGGTAATGGCTACCTGTTAATAAACACATCGTTAAACATAGCTCCATGTTCAACTCCTTAATCTGAAGGTATCCTAGTGAACTAATCCCACATAACATAACATGTGCATTAAAAATTCCTTGTGTCAATCGAGCCTGGTAACAGACCAGGAAAATACTTTCAAACATGGTTGATCTGCTGAGGTGCTTACACCCCTCAATACACAAATTCACTCCGCCCTGTCGGCTGGGGCGTTAGAATGCACCGACTGCACTTCTGCAGAGGGGTAAGACTCCCCCAATGGGGCCACCTGTTGGTCGTGGCTGGCGACCCGTGATGCTCAAGGATAGAGCCCTTGGGCTAGACGGGCGGTCGGAGAGGCCCCCTCCGATCAATCGGCTGGTCAGGTCAAGCCCTAGCACCTATATGATTTTCCCAACCCTATTGCCCATATGGCAAGCCCCAACCCCTTTTTATCATATGGGTGCTAGAAGGCGGTGGCTGCGGGTCTACATGTCCTGGGAATGATGTTAAACTCTATCTGATGGTGAGGTTCCAGTTTTGGAGTTTTGGGGAAAGTGGAGCACCCCTTCATCACCATTGCTCCCTGGTCCACTCTGACCCGGAGTGGTAGTACCTGTTATGGTTCCATCTATGGGTTAAATAGAAAAATGTAAATGAAAAACAAACCAAACCAAAACTAAACTACAGTTTAACAGACAAGTAACTGACACTACAATTTTTATGTTTTAATTAAATTTAAATATTGTGATTGCAAAATTTAGGTATGAGATTTTGAATTAAGAGTTTTCCTTCTCCTCACCTGGTTGCCATACCAGTTTTCTTTATTATTTACCCATAACTGGAGAGAAAAGAGATAAATTCATGCATTTATTGACGTTCTCCTGTGGAAGCCAACACATGGACATGCAAGTGTGGGGCGCCCAGTAAGGACCTACATTGACCAGCTATGTGAAGATGCTGGCTGTTCCACAGAGGAGCTTCCAGGTGCAATGAATGATAGGGAGGGTTGGCGTAAGATTGTTGTCGATACCCGTGCTACATGCGCGACATGATGATGATTAAGAGTAACGTAAAGTGCACAAAGTGGAATTCAAACAGCCTTGTCCAGGAATTGAACTCAATTTTCCAAGTCCATTTCCTGCAAGGATAACAATTACACCACATATGCCGCCTGAAACCAAATAAATTTTGTTATTGAAAGGAAACTTTTAAAATCAATTTGAGGCAATAATGATTGACAAAAAAGAAAGTTCCAAGATCTTAACGATTAAATATTTTTTATTCATTGATGGTTTCCAGTTGGGTGTCAATAATGTTTAAGTTATGAAATTATTTAGCCATTTGTTGTATACCCTTTCTTTACTTACTTCCATTCTTCTTCTATTCTTCTTCTAACATCTCTCCCAGCGTCTGGACTTCTCTTGGGGACTTCGTGTCTGGTCTTCCATTGGGGATTTCTCTTTATCAGAAGCCCTGTGTCATTGGTAGTTTTTTAGGTAATAACACAAGACTCCAATTTACTTAGATCATATTTATTTCGAAATCCCCATTAGACTACCTGCGCAGATTGAGTCGGAGCATGCAATACACGACTCACCACCGTCGTGGTTTCTGGCCGACTGACTAAAATCTATTTCTAATCTAAACCGGAAGAGGGTCTTCTCCACCGATTCTCACGGTATCCACCGGAAGGAAGGATCAGGACAGGTCAAGCCTTGTCATTCAAATCCTTCAAGGCCGTGGGCTGCAACTTATAACAGCCATTTTGATTTCTACACTACTGTACATAAATATTAAGAATCTAATAATTATGTAACACATTGTTAAATCTTGTGGGGTGTTTACACACTCTAATAGCAAATATACATATTGGTTGGTTGGTTGATTGGTTGGTTGGATTTTTCGGCATGTCAACCCATTGGGTTATTTTATGCCGAAGACGTTTTTGTTTTATTCATTCTTGATGGGTACTCAGTTTTTAAAAACATCTTTGTTTCTATTTAACCCATAGATGGGACCCTAACAGGTACTACTCCTCCAGGTCAAGGGTGGACCTCGAAGCAATGGTGATGAAGGGGTGCTCCACATTCCCCAGACATTCAGAACTGGAACCTCACCATCAGATAAAGTTTAACGTCATACCTAGGACAAGAAGACCCTCAGCCACCGCCTTCGAGCACATATATGATAAAAAGGGTTGGGGGTTGCCATATGGGCAGTAGGGTTGGGACAATCATATTGATGCTAGGGCTCGACGCGACCAGCAGATTGGTCGGAGGGGGCCTCTTCGACCGACCGCCAAGCCTAAGTAACGGCTAAAGTAGAGTGTTGCATGTTCGAAAAATACATATTGTGTTACTATTATGTAAAATCAATATCACTGCTGCTTCAGAATATTTTTACAGCCATTGATGAACATTTCCATTGCCTTGTAGTTGAGTGTTATCTTATTATAATGGAGATTGTGTGTTTTTCTGTCTATAACCGAAACTATATTCCTACTCAAGTCACAATTCTCTTAGTTATTGACATCACATTCTCCATGATTTTATTTTTTATCTAAACCTCAATTATTAATAAAATTGTCTTACATTATTAATACTGTTAACTATGTCTACATACTGACAACATGCAATAATTTTTATATATACAACAAAATAGCGGTTTACAGTGTGAACGGGAAGGCTAATTTGCATATTAATATTAAAAAATTGAATTAATAAATATGTGCTTAGTATTATTGATTTCTAACTGTTTGGTTTTATTTTAATGAATATAAGCAAAAATATCTTCAATGAATCTTAAATGAAATCCATTAACAAGATAAAATAACTGTCATTTTATTCTTTACTTCCTCTTATAACTAAATACTTAAATTAGAAAAAATAACAATGAAAGACGAGAGTGATGGAAGAGTAAGTTTCAGTTGTTCCATTTTTTATTATACTCCCTCTGTTTAAAATCTTTTATTATACTCCCTCTGTTTCAAATCTTTTTATCTGTATTCTTATTTAGTTTCATTAGCCTTTCTAATTTAATACAATATTTTATTACATTAAAACTTAAATACTTGCACCCGGAGGGTGCATATATTTGCTAGTTTATCTAATATAGGCAGTAAAAATAACGTTCCATTTATTAATCATTTCCGAATACAAGGTGTGTCAAAAAAGTACAAAAATCAAGATACTTTTTGATACACCTTGTGATGGACTCTCCGTCGATTTCGACGTATGAGTGTTCATACAATGAACATTCACACCGTGATTTGTTTATAGTGGTGAAGGCTTGTGTTGGACCATCCACAATTTTTGGCACAGTCGATAGGAAAGAATTGGTGCATCAAGGGTTGCCACAAACCCAATCAACGACCGACCTCAGAAATTTTGAATTCAGAGTTATCCGTCTCCTAGACTGGTTACCTACCCTAGGTTAAAGAGCCCAGTCTGCCCTACTATTTAACCCATAGCTGGAGGGAGAATATATGGATTCATACCTTTCCCCAAGGGTATTAGCTCTATATGAAATGCCAACAGCTTCGTCTAGGATTTGAACTCGAATCGACGAGTCCATTTTCCACGACTCTAACCTATATATATATATATATATATATATATATATATATATATATATATATGCAGCATTCATTCAAGCAGATTTTGTTAAAAATAAATCCTTATTGTTTTTTTTTTTTTAACAATTTTTTTTTATTTTATCATCTTGAAAGGTATTAATGAGTTGTTCGAAAGAGTTATCATTAGTAAACCAAGTACTTTCGGTTCTAATCTGAACCATTATCACGTCTATTTATTATGTGTCTAAACTATTGTTTTTTTTTTGTAAATGACGCTAAATAACGCTGGCGGTTTATTTAAAAAATTATCTAACGAGCTAGGCGAACGTGATTTTGAATAAAAAAAATGTTATATCTAATTAAAGCATTTTAGAATCTTATCGCTGGTTTCATAATTAATTCTATTGATTAATATTTCACATATTTTAAACTGCCACCTATATGGTGCAAGTGAATTTGGGCAAGTTGTAATGGTAGCTCCATATCCTATAATTTTTATCAGTTACGATCATGCCTTGGATCGGTGTACGCCGTATGTTTGCTGCTGAAATGTATTTTTTTAGACTAATGAATCTGCAATTGCTACACATAGAGCTCTCTCGTGCTCATTTCATGTTACGTTGGAATGATGCTGTTACGGATATAATTTTCAACCCATAGTTTTATTGATTTTTTTATGCGGAAGAGCATAATTCCGACGTTGTTACATGTTGTATATTTTATGTAATAGTCAACAAAATAAGAATTCCTTTCTATATTTCACTGCAACTGAGTCTGGACTATGTCACTCTATGTGCTCAATGCCCCCCCCCACTTCAGGAGGGTTATGAGCAAAGGTGTAATAATCAAGTTACCAGCTACCTATCTTAACCCTTTACCAGACCAATACTGAAAATTCCTCTAATTTGCAAGATTTCCTCCC
>CM042157.1:17664601-17677731 GCA_023376005.1 Doryteuthis pealeii
CCGAACGCTCTACCTAGTAAGCTAAACTGGCCCTATGTTAATATAATATTATATTATATAATATCATTAGCAGTTTATATATATATATTATATATATATATATATATATATATATATATATATATATTGAGCTCTCTAATTGGTAATTTAAATTAACTCTCACTACTAAGCAAATAAGCAATGATCATTTCTCCGGATATTTGATCTCTCAGTGACCGTAAAATACATAAACATTCCTATGTACTTAATATAGTATAAAAACACCAGTCCCCGCATCAGCTGTCAGTGGGCGAGGGGATAAGATATCGAACTACCATGCGGTCAGTCTGAGTTCGACCCTAGCTTAAGGATAGTTGTGTCTAGCCATACTGAAGAGGCGTGAAACGCCGAAACACGTGTCTGTGGATGACTTATATATATATATATATATATATATATATATATATATATATACTACTAATGCTACTACAGCAAAAATCTTATAGCAGCTTATGATATATATATATATATATATATATATATATATATATATATATATATGTAAAGATGAAACTTGAACTAAATCCGACGGTATGTTGAAAGAATGAATAAAGTATAGAAAGTATAATAAAGGATAATTTTAATCAATATCACTTACACGTGTTTCGGTCAGGAGTTTATCTATGTGTACACATGTGACATGGAATTACCCCCTCCCTTATTCCGACTATTTCTCTTTTTCACGAGATTTTAGAACTAGCTTGTGTGCATTCATTTGTCGCCAGTAGGTAATTAAAAATGATTGATAGTTTTTTTTAAATTGTCGACGAAAAGTTTGAAATAAAGAAAAAGAAAGACTTAAAAAAAGAAATCGATATTCGTGTGTTTATTTCTATTTAAGTCACAATTCCCTTAGTTATTTATGTCACATTCTCCGTCATTTTATTTTTATCTAAGCCTTAATTATTATTAAAAATTGTTTTACATTATCAATACTGTTGGCCTTATCTACGTACTAATAACATGCAATTAATTAAGAAAATATCAAAAATTTGATTTTTAATAAATATGCGCTTGGTATTATTGATTTCTAATTGTTTCGTTTTATTTCAATAAATATGAGCAAAAATATCAGAGATATTTCTTAAAAGAAATCCATTAACAAAAATACATAATCGTAATTTTATTTTTTATTTCCTAATTTAACTAAATAGTTAAATTAAGAAAATTTAGCAATGAAAGATAGGAGTGATGGAAAATGAGTTTTAAAGTTGTTCTATTGTTCGATTATACGCCCTCTATTTCAAATCGTTTTATCTGCATTCTTATTTAGTTTCATTAGTCTTTTTAATTTAATGTTTTTCATTACATTAAAATTTAAATACTTACGTCCGGAGGGTGCATATTCTGGTATAAAGAAATGTAAAAGTAGAAATAAGTGTAACCTTTTTCGTGTTCGTATCTAATTTCATTACTCTAATTCAATATAATATTTCATTATATCAAACGTTGAATATTTGTACCCGGGAGCATTTGTTTTTGAAAAAATTGAATATTTGTACCTCAGCGCATTTTTTTGAAAAACTTGAATACTTGTACCTGGGAGCATTTTTTTTTAAAAAAACAGTTGAATACTTGTACCCGGGCGCATTTTTTTTTAAAGTTGAATATTTGTACCTGGGAGCATTTTTTTGAAACAGTTGAATATTTGTACCCGGTCGCATTTTTTCAAACAGTTGGATACTTGTACCCGAGAGCATTTTTTTGAAACAGTTGAATACTTGTACCTGGGAGCATTTTTTTGAAACAGTTGAATACTTGTACCCGGGAGCATTTTTTTTTGAAACAGTTGAATGATTGTACCCGCGAGCATTTTTTTTTAAAGTTGAATACTTGTACCCGGATGCATTTTTTTAAAAAGTTGAATACTTATACCCGGACGCATTTTTTTTTTGTTGAAAAAGTTGAATACTTGTACCCGGACGCATTTTTTTTGAAAAAGTTGAATACTTGTACCCGGACACATTTTTTAAAAAAAAAGTTGAATACTTGTACCCGGGCGCATTTTTTTTTTGCTAGTATTGAAAACGGAAGCAAAGATGTTGAATAGCAAAGTTTTTGATATTTTTTATAAATAAAATTACTTGGATGTTTCCATCACTTTTTACACCATGTGTAAATTAATATAGATTTTTACGCCAGGTGTAAATTAATATAAATCGTATCTAAATTTATATATACATGTTCACACCTACCTATGTGTAATTACGCAATGAACAGACGATGCCTTTAATACACGTAACGCCAGGTGTTACACACAAATTTGTTTTAAAATATTATAAAAAAGAAATTAAGCAAAATTAATATCGAATTTTGTTTTGTTTTAGGAGACTAATCTTGTTTGTTTCAAGATTATTCTAAGGAAATGTTATTCGTTGCCAAGTTTCATAATGGATAATTGATGACTCAGGTTTTGTTAATTAACATATGACTCCAGTCAAACTTATTATATGCCAGATACACGTGGTGTAATGGCTAGAGTCGATACAAGTTCAATTCATAGACGAGGCTGTTGGGATTTCATATAGCGCTAATACCCTTAGGAAAGGTATGAATCCAACTATTCTCCCTCCAGCTATATATATCTACCAACTCCTCCGCACGAACAGGATACGACACAAGGTCAATTTTTTAAGCGGAGTTCAACAGGTTTGAATTCAGAGTTTTCCTTCTCCTAGACTGGTTACCTAGCCATGGTTAAAGAACCCAGTCTGTCCTACTATTTACCCATAGCTGGAGAGAGAGTATGATTCATACCTTTCCCAAGGGTATTAGCGCTAAGTGAAATGCAATTACCACGTCCAGCTCCAGCTATAAGTAAATAGTAGGGTAGACTGGACTCTTTAACCTTGGTTAGGCAAACAGTCTAGGAGAAGGAAAACTCTGAATTCGAACCTGTTACTCCGCTTAAGAAACTGAAGTTGTCTCACACCCTATATATATATATATATATATATATATATATATATATATATATGAGCCAGAGTCTTGGGTACTGCTTAACCTCGGTGGGTTATTTAATGCCGGCAAAGTTTTGAAAGATTCTTAGCAATAGTTTGGAAGAAAATGTTTTAAAACTCATTTTTTTGTAAATAAATGTTCTATTTAACCTATCGATGAGACCCTAACAGGTACTACCACTCCTGGTCAGAGTGGACCTGAGAGCAATAGTAATGAGTGGTGCTTCACATTCCCCAGACCTCCAGAACTGGAACCTCACCATCAGAGTTTAACGTCATACCCAGGACATGAAGACCGTCAAGCACCGCCTTCTAGCAAATATATGATAAAAAGGGTTTGGGGTTACCATAAGGGCAATAGAGTCGGGACAATCATATAGGTTCTAGGGCTAGCCGATTGATCATAGGGGGCCTCTCTGACCACCTGGTGTTGCATGTCATGGACTGTTCATCTACTTGAAAAATTGTATTGCACCATTCATTTGCTGTCAACCTGTGTTTAAAATCAACATTCAGAATCCATGGATGCCAATGGCGTAATTCCATGTCAAATTATCCAGGCCAAGTCACCCGCCCCCTTCAATATTTCTGAAATTTTGTCTAAGCGTGATATGATAAAGTTAGACAATGCACGAAATTTGAGCTTCCAATTCCCAAAATAGGCGGAGTTTTAGCTCTCCAAATTTGAGGGGGGTCGCGAAAAATGGTGACTTTTCGTAATCTATTTTTGTCTGTAAAATGAGTTCTAGAGCTTCCTTACTCCCGGAAATTGGTTTATAAAAGCATTTCGCCCAAGGAATCCAAAATTGCTATAAAAATTATTAAAGTCAACCAATTTTAAGTTATTGATGATTTCTGATTTTTTCTTAGCAAGATGAATATCCCGATGTGGCACGGCATCTACGACAAAAATATTTTCTATTATCATTTCGCATATATTGAACATTATTTGTACCAAAAAATTAGTTGATTGTTTGTACAAAAAAAGATAGTTTGATTATTTGTACAAAAAAGATAGTTTGATTATTTGTACAAAAAGATAGTTTGATTATTTGTACAAAAAAGATAGTTTGATTATTTGTACAAAAAAGATAATTTAATTTTTGCTGGAGGATTTGTCATGGAATTATACAATGGGAAAACTCCGCCTATCTCAATTGCACAATGAGTCTCATTTTTCTAATCAATATTTGTGCCAAAATGTTTCTTAGTGTCGTGGGGAAATCAGTATTTATTAATTTTCTTGTAAGCAGCAGTTGTGGACTTGTCTCCAATTTATTATATTCATAGTCTTTATTTCTTATCATATCGGGCTGAATTGTGTGATACCAGTAACATATGGAAACTACCGATATAATTAATCGATACCATTATAATACAACAATCATTAAAAAAAATAGCAAAAATATGCACCCTCCACAATTATTTAAGTTCTAATGTAATATTTATGTAAGTTCTAATGTAATAAAATATTATATTAGACTAGCAAGAATATATGCCCTCCGTTAATATTTAAGTTTTAATGTAAGGAAATATATTAATTTAGAACGACTAATTAAATCAAATAAGAACGTATATAAAAAGATTACACTTATTTTAATTGGTTTCTATTTAAAATAATTCATAGGATTTTAATACGTTCGAGAATAAAACAATAATATCAGAGATGAATATCACCATGTAATTATTTATTAAACCAGATTTTGTTAAAACCAGAATGTAAAATAACTACACTATATATTATGTAAACTTTTATTTCTTAGTGACTCATTGCAGGATTTTAAACGCACTAATAACATGAGCTGTTTTGAGGCAAATCTAACTCAGATTTGCTGAGAGACATTATTAATAAATAAGATTTATTCTATGTACTAGCAAATATATGCACCCTCCGGGTGCAAGTATTTAAGTTTTAACATAATAAAATATCATGTTAAATTAGAAAGGCTAATGAAACTGAATAAGAATTCAGATAAGAATATTTGGAACAGAGGGGGTATAATCGGAAAATAGAACAACTTTGAAACTAACTCTTCCACTATTTTCCATTACTCCCGTCTTTCAGTGATAAATTTTCCTAATTTAACAATTTAGTTAAAATAGGAAGTAAAGAATAATATTAGTCATTTCTTTTGTTAAGGGATTTCTTTTAAGATTTATTGAAGAGATTTTTGCTCATATTCAATAAGATAAAACCAAACAATTAGAAATCAATAATACTAAGCATATATTTATTAAAATCAAATTTTTAATATCAATATGCAAATTAGCCTTCCCATTCACACTGTAATACGCTATTTTGTTGTATATATAAATACAATTGCATGTTATTAGTATGTAGATATGGTCAACAGTGGCTTCGGCCTCTGGACCATTGATATAATTAACGGCGTCGATCCCAGGGGGCCATCCCCCCAGGCAACACCTGCCCCCTCGATTTAAAGGGGCAGGGCTGGGTTTATTGCCCAGTGCCTGAGGCGCCCCCCTTGAGGGGGAATGCCGACGGGATCGACGCAATTTTTCACCTGCCACTCCATGGGCTTCGGCTCGTGGGTGGTCCCACGTTAATAGGGACTTTGTGCCTGACCCGTACAAGTGAGGTACGCGGTAAATATCATGTAGATATGGTCAACAGTATAAGTATTGTAAAACAATTTTATTAATAATTGAGGTATAAATAAAAATAAAATCATGGTAAATGTGATGTAAATAACAAAGGGAATTGTGACTTGTATAGTAATATAGTTTCGGTTACAGACACGAGCAGGATGCGACACAAGGTCAATTTCTTAAGCGGAGTTCTACAGGTTTGAATTCAGAGTTGTCCTTCTCCTAGACCGGTTGCCTAACCAAGGTTAAAGAGCCCAATCTGCCCTACCATTTACCCATAGCTGGAGGGAGAGTACGATTCATATCTTTCCTAAGGATATTAGCATCAAGTGAAATGTAATTACCACGTCCAGGATTTGAACTCGGGGCGACGAGTCCATTTCCCATGACTTTAACCATTACACCACGCGCTTCCTCACATATGTTCACTCAACCATTGTGTCACACCTTTTAGTTTCGCTATGAATAAAACATTTTGGCCATTCATTGCTACCATATATATATATATATATATATATATATATATATATATATATATATATATATATGGTAGCAATGAATGGCCAAAATGTTTTATTCATAGCGAAACTAAAAGGTGTGACACAATGGTTGAGTGAACATATGGTCAGAGGAAAAAAAACTGTTTAATATGGAATGCACTCGGAATCTGAGGAATCCTATGAATGATTTTATATAGAAAGCAATTAGAATATAATTGAAATTAAAGTAATCGTTTTATATGCGTTCTTATTTAATTTCGTTAGTCTTTCTAATTTTGTATATTTCATTACATTAAAACTTGAATACTTACGCCCGGAGGGTGCATATTCTTGCGAGTTTGAATAAATGGATTATCGAATTATTATGGGGCGGTGAGAACATTTTTACGAATAGACGTTAGGATAGATTTTTATGTTAAAAAATAACACGTACACATTGGCTGTAACAAAAACACTTTTGTACAAGAGAAAATATTTGTTTTGCGAATCTATCACTGATTCTTTGCCTCTATCTTTACTACCTCTCCCTTCTCTCTTGTTCATTTCATATCTCTTTCTTTTGGTAATCTTATGTTTCCTTCCTCCCCCCCCTCTCTCTCTCTCTCTCTCTCTCTCTCTCTCTCTCTATATATATATATATATATATATGGACTCGTCGATTCGAATTCAATTCCTAGACGAAGCTGTTGGCATTTCACATAGCGCTAATACCTTTAGGAAAGGTATGAATCCATATATTCTCCCTCAGCTATGGGTTAAATAGTAGGGCAGACTGGGCCCTTCACCTTGGATAGGTAACCAGTCTAGGAGAGGGATAACTCTGAATTCAAAATTCCTGAGGTCGGTCGTTGATTGGGTTTGTGGCAACCCTTGATGCACCAATTCTTTCCTATCGACTGTGCCAAAAAGGGTGGATGGTCCAACACAAGCCTTCACCACTATAAACAAATCCCTGTGTGGGAGTTCATTGTGTGTATGAACCCTCATACGTCGAAAATCGACGGGAGAGTCCATTATTATTATATATATGATGTAGATAGAAGGAAAATGGTCAAGAAATGAACAACTCAAAACAAGTCACAGGATGAAACAGTTTCGTCCGTATTCACGCGGACGTCTTCAGTCAGAGTAACTTTATTAAAGCAAAGCATACGTTTAAGTACATGTGGTTTGGTGGTAGTGGGAGTAGCAGTGGCGGCGGCGGCGGCGGGAGGTCAAGAAGGTGAGTGTGTAGTGATGTGAGAGGACGGGGATTTGGGTAGAATGAGGTCGCTGGGTCAGTTGTGTGGAGGAGTAGGGGATATTTGTTTGAAGTAAGGGGGCGGTGACAGTGGTTGATGGGTCAATTGGTGTGGTAGGTTTTGTCCGAGTGTAGGCATATATTAATTTGTAGGAGTATATGTAGATGTATAGCTAAATTATGTTTCATTCTGTGACTTGTTTTGAGTTGTTCATTTCTTGACCACTTTCCTTCTATCTACATCATATTGTCGGATCCTAAACCCATCCATCCTACCTTCATATATATATATATATATATATATATATATATATATATATATATATATATAAGTAAGTAAAAGTAAGTAAAGTAGATAGGGCGGCCTAAAGTCGGTATCAGCCAGTCAGCCAGGGAGTCTATCCCCTTTTCAATACCGCTATACCAAGGAGATTATTTTAGCATCTGAGATGGAGCGCCACACCTACCATCAGCTCTTACTTTACCACACAGATCCCTGTCCTACTCATAACGTTGAGTTGGCGAGGGCGGGGTATCGAACTAGGAGCCTTTTTAGCCGAAATCTACCGACTGAGCTAACCCTCCATATATATATATATAATATATATTATATATATATATATATATATATATATTAGAGAGAGAGAGAGAGAGAGAAGAGAGATTGATCGGGGGAGGGCCTCTCCGAAGCCCAAGATAGGAAATGGAGTATTGCATGTCATGAAGCTCATCCACCTGATTTAAGCATCACGGGTCGCTATTGGGGATCTTACACCTCTGCAGAGGTGCAGTCGTGCATTAACGCCCCAGCCGACAGGGCGGTCATTTAGTTTAGATTTCGTGCAAATCATAAGCGCCCGATGTGTGAGGTATTAATTTTAATTGAATTATTTGTCTGTTTCCATCTACTTATCCATAACTACCTGGTTGGACACATAATAAAATCGCCTGATGTATAACCGTCCTTATACGTACATATACAGTAGGAATCGCGTGGTGTAATGGTTAAAGTCATGGAAATGTCGTCGCCCCGAGTTCAAATCCTGGCGTGGTATGCATTTCAAGGATAGAATCCTACTCTCCAGGTATGGATAAATAGTAGGGCAGACTGGGCTCTTTAACCTTGGTTAGGCAACCAGTCTGAATAAACTGTTAGCTTAAAAATGACCTTGTGTCGCATCCCTCGTTACATCACACGATTGCTCCCTGGTCCACTCTGACCGGAGTGGTAGTACCTGTTAGGGTCCCATCTATGGGTTAAATAGAAAAATGTGTTTATAAAAAAATTGTATTATCCATTAAGAATTGATTTATTTCAAAACTTTATCGGCATTAAATGACCCACTGAGGTTGATATGCCGTAAAACAAAACAAACCAAACCAAACCGACCAATTTGCAAGTTTAGCCCCATAAAGTCTTTTGGGGGTTGTATTCATAATATTTTTCCTTTTAGGACTCCTTTGATATGTTTGTATTACTTTTTAATTTTTCAATTTTTTTAATCCGACTTCCGACACCACGTTTCATACATGAATATAGCATTTATATGAGCCCGTCACGTACGTTGGGTTGCTGGTGGATAATCGAAACAACAAACACATAATAACAGTTTAACATAGTTATATACCGAAAATGAGGCTAATCTGCGTTTTTGATAAAATGACTTTAGCCCTGTTAAGTATCTGGCAGCCATCCTTCGTTCCAGATGTAATGAATAAGTAAGCGAGCCAATAAGAATCCAGTGTATTTCCTTGTAAGTCCTTCGTCCGAGAGAATCCAAATGTCAATGAAATAACTCAGAATGGTATGTCTATTAATACAGCAGAAGCAGCAGCAGCAGTGCCAGTGATTGGACAATAGAAATCCTTCTCAGGTCACGTGTTTATAGGCGAGTCTATAAGTAGTAGTGACCATTTACCTGATGCCTTATATCAAAACTGCAACAAGCCCCCCCCCCTACAGAAAATAATTTACCAAAAATCAGGGAATTGTCAGATTTTAATGAAATTTTCAGTGTATATTTATCAATGAATGATCTTTATAATGCATTATCTATTTTATTTCAAAACTTTCTCATTTTTTTCAGGTCGCTTAATTTTGACCCCCCTTATGTTGGGGGCGTAACATTTTTTTCAAGTGGGTCTTATAGTTTTCTAATTACAGTATAAATAAAGAGATAAAAGACCGAAGTTATGAATAGAAACAAAAAATTACGGTGGCTTTCTATGAGAAAATAAGTACCGAAAATCGAAAAATAAAATGTTAAAAAATAATGAATAATCAATTTTTGGAGATTTCTTTTTTACTCATTTCGATAATTATTTAATTGACTATTATCTTATGAAATAAAAAATTAAATTTTCAATCGAGTTTTTCTTCAAAAAGTATACTTTGATGTAATAAAATACGGTTTGCATTAAATAGATATTTATTTTTAGAATCTAAAAATATAACATTTTAAACTTAACATCAAGCTTTTCATATTTTAAATGAATTTTATATATTAATTTTTCATAGCAAAAATACTAAATCAAAGTTTTGAAATAAAATAACTGATGCATTATAAAATTCATTTATTAATAAATCAATAAAATAAAATCGGATAATTCCCTGAATTTTGGTAAATTTTTATGCAATTGCGAATGTTACATTAAAGTTGTAAACAACTTCATCTAACCATTATTTTCCCATTAAACTAACCCTAAACCCTAAACCTAACTCCTAACCCTAACCCTAACTCCGTCTTTTTTCCTAGTTGATCAATAAATGAATAAATAATTTATCAGTCAGAGTGGTTCCCATTTTTTAGGTTGGTGTTATAGGTAATAACCCCTTAATCATTACCCTGGTCTGTGTTAATTTTTTTTCCAAATGTCAAAGGTTTAACTAATGATCGCCATTTTATGTTGAATTCAAAAATACTATTCATTGTGTTTAGTCAGGTCTGGTTTTTAAAATAATTTTAATTAAGTTGTACGTAATAATAACACATATTAAAAAGCCTGTAGACTCTACTTGTCACGGCTATAATACTGTTCTATACATTTCAAGTAAAGCCTGTATCTTAAAAAATTTGATCTGAGTATGATTTTTGGATTCAGCGTAAAAAAAGACTGCCTTAAAATCAGTTATATTATATTCGACCTTGAAAACAACGCAGGCCAGTGTTATTATTATTATCAGTAATTATAATACTTACTGATGCAATACTATTAGTCGAGAGAGGTAATCCCAACAGGGATTATTCATTATAACCAATTCATGTCAGGACTTGAATTTATTTCATGTTTATGTAATAAAACGAAAAATCAGTGATCCCTGTGTGAAGATACATCAATACACTAAAAAAAGAAGCGAGAAGAATCGATACTTGATTATTTACAAACTGGTATTCAAATAGTCTTGGATTAGTCTCTTCTATAGGGCCGGGTTAGCCCAGTTGGTACAGTGTTCGGCTAGGAATCGCAAGGTTCTTGGTTCGATACCGGCCCTCGCCAACTCTGCGTTATGAGTAGCACAGTGATCTGTGCAGTAAAGTGAGGAGCCGATGGTAGGTGTGGCGCTTCACCTCAGATACTAAAATAATCTCCTTGGTCTAGCGCTAGTGAAAAGGGGATAGACTCCCTCGCTGTCTGGCTGATACCGACATTAGGCCGCTGTAACGAGATAATGGAAGGTCCTGGCTTTTGTGAGCGAGAACTACTATATTAGAAAAGGAGGAAGAAGAAATAACAGATGATAAGGGTTTAAAAAATAGTGATGAGCACAAAACAGGATGAACGATGATTTGACCGTAGCGTGACCCCGAATGGAGAATTGAGTGTCAACCGGAAGTTTCGGGTGTCACGTGGTGACGTGGAACAACGAAGAAAGGTATCGGTCTCTTTTTGCTTTCGGACGTCGTAGGGTACGGACCTGACCTTGGGTCCCTTATGGGATCACAGTAATCTAGAAATATAGTTCTCTCTCTCTTTCTCTCTGCCTTTCCTCCTCTCCGATACAGCACACGAGACGAGCACGAAATAAAGGCTAGCAGTTGTAACTACATATTTCTCGCGTTGTAATTTTTATCAACACCATTTTAGCGCTGTGAATTTAGAGGCACGTGGACGAGACCCGCTATACAATATACACCGCCGCCGCCGCCACGTTACAGTTATCGTTTTAGTGCCCGAAAAAGGGGACAACGTTACAGCCGCGACGACGACTTACTACTACTTAGTCTCTTCTGTGACCCGCCCTATCTGCACCTCTGCTGAGGGGCATGATCCACACCAATGGGTTCACCTGTTGGCCGTGGATAGCGAACTGTGATGCTTAGGGACAGATTCCAAGTGACTGAGCAATCCATGATATGTTACACTCCATTCTGACCTTAACTGGGCTAGACGGGCGGTCAGAAAGGGCCCCTCGGATGAGTTGGCTGGTCACGTCAAGCTCTAGCACCTATACCAGTGGTTCCCAACCTATGGCCACATGGCCAAAATGGGCCACAGCAAATTTCAGGTGGGCCAAGGAAATATTATAATTCTATCTGATTTCAGAGCATACTTTTTATATAAAAAATCCAATCATATATGTGGGAAATTTATATTTTCTAGAAAGTAAGATGTCAACTAATTCATGGTAGGGGAGAGTGGGGAGAGATTTACGCCCCTGATATACCCCAATATTATGTTTTATATATATTGACTTTATTATTTATTAAATATTGATAATAAATAGTCATTAAATTGGAACTGAAAAGTACATGTAGTTTAGATACTTTAGATAAAGCGTGTGCGTCAATATGGTTGTATCTTGATTGAATAAATATCTTATGTAAAATGGAAATATTTTTTCTATTATAATAATTTCATGGGCCACAAAAAAAATTCTGATTTCAAAGTGGGCCATGAGCTGAAAAAGGTTGGGAACCTCTGACCTACACAATTGTCCCAACTGTATTGCTCACATGACAAACCCTCAACACTTTTTATAATACACTCCTGGTCAAAATCTTAAGACTAATTACAAAAGGGTTCAAAAAATATAAAATGCTATTATTTTGATCGAAATATATTTGTGAAACATTTATATTTAACTAGAAGTGGCTACCCAGCGTCGCCTGGGTAGAGGAGGGGGGTAGCAAAAAAGTTAATCTCCCAGATCCATAATTACTGAGTTGGATCCTCGCAGAATGCCCCATTAAAATCCCTATGTTAAAAAAAGAAGACCTTGCCTTGATTCAACCACTCTGAAAAGAAAAATTATTGTCTACTATTTAAAATCTTCAATGCAAAAGAAATGCTGTTATCATTTAAGTTTTATTTTTTAATTATCTTCACAAATATAAATCAAATCTCTATTATTTTTGCTAAAAACCAAACCCTGGCGATATTTAATGTGTATATATATTTGTCGTCAATTGTCTTATTTTCGAAGTTTCCTCCGGACATACAGATTCGCACAACTACCCTTTATATATGTATAGGTAGATTAGAAAATGTACTTTATCAACAAACAAGTGAGCATTTTAAGCTTTTAATTGATTCATTTAAATAAACATTAGAAAGTATTTTTGGTTGGATATCTCTATTAATAATGGAGATTCGCTTCCGTTTTTGTCTGTAACAAAAACTACGTCACTGCTTACATCACATTACCCGAAATCGTCATAACATAGAATAAATACCACTCAAATGAGATAAACCATAGACCCAGTAAGTTTAATATGGAGTGGTGATATATTAATCATAATTGAATTCGCGAATACCTCTCCTCGTATCTCTCTGCCTTGT
>CM042157.1:17677831-17720331 GCA_023376005.1 Doryteuthis pealeii
CGCGAAGAGAATGACCTTTGGGCGGCCCACTTGAGGTTCGCAGGGACAGAGGACCAGCGTTCTTTTTAAGTGGGACATCGCACGCGCCAAATACCCTTACTGTATAGAGGGAGGATGCAAGTTTGTGTGTCTGTTCCCATTGTGAGGGTGTAAGATTAGGGTTTCACACATTGTGAGCGACCAAGTGAACTATTTGGTGAAGCAGATAGTAGTGAATGGTATGAACGTGTGTATTGGTCGTTGTGAATTGAGTTGTGTTGATTTTAGTCTAGCAATGTCTAGGTGCATGACGCAGTTATTTGACCCCGTTCCCAGTCAAAACAATTCGGTTGCCTTGTCCAGCATCGTGATATTCGGCTGGCTTATCTCTGTAGCCCGGGCACCTCTAATATAGATAAAACGAATTTTTGATTTGTTGAGTCGGTTGCATGGGAAGATGCAGGGATTGCCAGCCGGATCATATCAATATTCTCAGGGTTCTTCCATTTATGCTTTGAGACTTACCTTTTTACTGGTTCCAGTGTGCTATCGGTCTGGACCGGTAAAGTTATACAATTTTGATATTGCGTTCGATCCAAGGGGCTTTTCCCTAGCTAACCTTGCCCTTTCTTGCTTAAAGGGACAGGGCTGGTTTATTGCCTTTTAGTGCTTGAGCACCCCCCATCACTTGAGGGGATTACGGAAGGGATAGCATGCAATTTTTTTGTTCTTTTCCCACGCGCATGGCTTGGCTTTATGGTGGGCCACGTTTTAAACGACGGCCTTTTGTGGGGCTCAGCACATACAAGTGGGGGTATGAAGGCAAATATCCTTACCTGATATAGAAGGGAGGATCAAAGGTGTAGTATCTGTTCTCCAGATTCTATGCTTGAAACTTACCTTAAATCCACTCGGCTCGCGGCTGGGGGTCCAGTGTGCTTTCGGCCTCTGGTTTCGGTAAATTGTACAATTAATAGCGTCTTTGGATCCAATTTCTTTAATGCGCCACGTAAAACTGCAGACTTGTGGGATGCGCATTGAGCAAATATTTTTCCTTGTACCCTTATTCTTTTCTTTCTCTTCTGTTTTTTGGGTTTTTTTGCTTTTTGTTTTTTTGGGGGGGGTATTTTTTGTTGTTTTACCGTTTATTGGCTTTCCTTTCTCTTTTGTTGTCTTTTTTTGTTTTTTGTTTTGTTTTATCTACTCATTCCCTTTTCTTTCTTTTCTTTTTTCTTTTATCTTACCTCATTCCCTTCTTACTATCTTTTCTTTCTTTATATTCTCTCTCATCCTTACCATCATTCCCTTATTCTTTCTTTCTTTCTTTTTCCAATTTTCTTTACCTTTTCGCTTCTTTCTTCTTTGGTCGGGCCATTTTCCACTCATTCTTTTTTCCTTTTAATTTAATATTCTTCCTTCGTCTGGGTATTTTTCTTTCTTTAACAGCACGGTGGGTAAAATCACGAGCGTCGGATCCCAGCCCCCACCCCCAGGCAAACACCTGCCCCCTCGAATTAAAGAGGCAGGGCTGGGTTTATTACCCAGTGCCTGAGGGCCCGCCCTTGAGGGGGGATGCCGAGGGGAATGACGCAATTTTTTAACGACCGCGCCATCATGAGTCTCGGCTTCGTAGGTGGTCGCAACGTTAATAGGGTCTTGTGCCTGATTTGTACAAGTGGGGGTAACGAGGATAATATCGGGTATTTTCTACTTTTTTTTTTTTGTTCCATTCTTTTTATGGTTGCATCAATTTTTGGACTTTAAGAAACGCCGAGAGGGGGGGAACTAATGAACAACACAAGGGAGCTGCGTGTTGTTTTGAACAAATCCCGGAAGCAGCTTACAAACATCAGCTGTTACGACCACTTACCTCCATACAAATCATCCAAGACGACAATACAAGCTGGGAAAGTGCTAGAGAGACGTAAGTTTTGTTTGTTTGCTTATTGATTTTAACGGCATCATCAACCCGTCTGGGGTTATGTCATGCCTAACAGGCTTTTTTATGGTATAATTTTATTTCCCCCCCCCATTAAAAAAAGAGAATATCCTCCATGTTGACATTTAAACAGATCTTTTCATATTGTTTGCTTTTAAATACATGGTTTTCTGATGTGAGCAAAAACTTGCATTCCATGAATAGTGTTTAACTGTTAAAGGTGTTTGACATGTTCCACATGGGTGATTGTTTGTTCTTGTTTGAGTGATATTGGACGTGCGTTAGTCTTGTAATGTACAATGTGTAATGAGACGCAATGACTTTGTTCCTTTCTAGACTTCCTTAAAGTTTGGTCTCCAGCCTTCCCAAGTGGGTTTGATTAGGAAGAGTTTTACTTGCTGGATGTTTGTTAATTCCATTGGTTGTTGCCATTGTTTGTATGAAGAATCTATTAATTTTAAGGGTATTTCATATCAAATCTAGAGCCGAATTTAGCTGCAGAGTCAGCTCTTAAGAGAGAGGGAAAAAAAAGGGAACCCGAACACAAAAAAAATTTAATAAAGTGGATTTTTTTTTAAAAAAAAATTCTTAACAAAATGGACACACCAGAGTGTTGTCGACTCAGCAAAAACCTATATGCACGCAGATCTGTTAGCAGACACTGGGTGGCTTCTAGAGGATTTGCTAAGCATGATGCCCGAATACGGACTGATGGGGGTGAGATAGGGGGAGTAAGTAACAACTACACATGACACGCCGAGTGTTGTCGCATCAAGCAAAAACATATATGCAACCAGATCTGTACGCGACACTGGGGTTGCCGTCTAGAGGATTTGCTAGGGCATGATGCCGATACGACTAATGGTGAGAGAGATAGGAGTAAGAACTTTTAAACACGGACAACACGCAGCAGTGTTGTGGCATCAGGAAAAATTATATGCACCCAGATCTGAATGGACACTGGGTGCCGTCTAGAGGATTTTCCTAAGTATGATGCCCGAATACGGATTGATGGCGAGAGAGGGAAGAGTAAGAGAGAGAGAGAGAGAGGGTTTTGACAGAGGGAGATTTGTTATGATTCCAATCAAATAAAGAGAGAGAGAGAGAGAGAGAGAGAGAGAGAGAGAGAATCAAGGGATCCGTGCTGTTAGCATGTTCTGGACTGAATATAAAATGTATCTATTCATTTCTCATGACAAGAATCTTTTCTCTTTTGTTTTTCAGATTTTATTTTTCTTAGGTTCCCTCTCCACCTTTAGAGTCAACGCCAATCAAGGGATTCTTTATATATATAGTACAAAATAAACAAACGGCCTCCCTGAGGCGGATGTAAAAATATATTTTTGAAAATAATGCCGAGGGGGTGGGAGTAAAAAATTCAATGCTCACGCGAGTTTTTTACCCCCTAGTAAGTAATCATCAAATTTCCCATTAAAGGAATTAAAAACAAAAACAATTTGAAATGTAAACTTTAAATATGTCATTACAAATTAAACAAACTATATTAGCTAATATACCAGTCATGTATTTATTAAAACTTGATTTGGGGAAAAAAATCATGAGGACTGTCTAATGCCTGCATGTTCAATTTTGAGTGTAATTTGTTCTATGTTATGATGATTTTGGGTATGTGGACATTAGCAGTTGACGTAATTTTGTTACAGACAAAACGCGCGAAGCGAATCTTCATTATTAATAGAAGATATTTGTTTTTTCTGGGTTTTTTTTTTTCTTTTTTCTTTGGGGGTTGTTAATGGATATCAACCTTCATAGGTTATTTATGCCAAAGCCATTGTTGAAAGACTAGCAGTGGTACTATTTAATTTAGTAAAAAATCAAATTCAACAAAATCAAACAAAATTTTGCAAAAAATCAAACAAAAAAAACATAACCAAACGAGTATTATTTTTATATTCGGACCTATTTGTCCTCGGATCTTCAATGTTATCTGTAACAACGTTTCGGTCGGTACGCCCTCCGGTTTCTTCGGGTATTTCTTGTCGGAACTCGGGAACCTTTTCGGACACAGGAACCTTCATTTCGAAACTCGGGAAACCTTCTTTTCGTGGTCGGGAAATACAAATAATAGTAATTATCAAGCGCTCATCATTAAAAAAAATTAGAGAAATTGTAATAACCAAACGATTCTAAGAGTTAACCCTTCACCTGTCAGGAGCGTGTGTATCGAACGTACACATACAAACAGGCATGTATTTATTTACGAGTGCAGACCTTTCCACACGAGCAGAATGCCGACACACGTTCAAATTTTTAAGTCGAAATTTAACAAGTTTTCAGTTCAGAGTTTCCTTCTCCTGGACGGTTTGTCATGCCACAATCTGTCCATAACTATTATACCACCAACAGACATGTAAGACTGAAAAAAAAAGTATTCGGCATTATTTGCAGGTGAGTGATGAGGCGGTTCATATTCCGAGGGTATTAGTCCGAAAGTGAATGTAATAGCGCAAACTGGAGTTCGAAGCTCGTACGATTCTGGCAGTCGTGCACGTTGGCCACTACGCACTACAATCCGCTCATCGGGGCGGGGGTCTGGTATGCTAACGGCCACTGGATTTATGTGTTATTAATTAACATCGTTGATCATAGGAGGCTATCCCCCCAGGTAACATAGCCCTGATTTCAAGGAGCAGGGCTGGGTTTATGGCCCAGTGCCTGAGGAGCCGCCTTGAGGCGACATGCTGACGGGATCACCCATCTTTTGCACCTACCACATATGAGTCTCGGCTCGTGGGTTTACCCACATTAAAAATGTCCTGTGTCACGGCTTTATAGTGGGGTAAGAGGCAAATACTCACTACGCATGGTGGGTTCCTCTTCCTCCTTTCTTCTTCTTTTTATTATTTTTTCTGGCTCCACTTTTTTTCTCTTATACCGCCCTAATCGGTAGGGCTGTGAACATCGACTGCCCTCTGCCAATGGGGCCACCTTGTTGGCCAAGCGGTAATGATCGTAATGCTTAAGAATGGAATCATGGGCTTGGATGAGCAGTCCATGATGACATGCAACACTCCCAATTTTGGTCTCTTACTAGGGCCTGACTGGTGGGTCGGAGAAGCCACTCCGTCAATTGGTTAGTCATATCAGCCGTAGCACTATTACGTTGTCCAATCCCTAATGACTCTTATGGCGATCCCCTAACCGTTTTTTAATCATATGTGCTAGAAGACGGTGACTGGGTCTTATTTCCTGTGTATTGACGTTAAATTGTATCTAATTAGTGAATTCTGGAGCCGCTGCCAAGTGCGAGCACCCTTCATTACAAACACTCCCACTCCACAGAACACTCAGCGTATGCCACCCTCAGTTTCAGGCCTTCCTCAACCGTCCGGTCGGGACGGGGGTCAAGTGTGCTTCGGCCAATGGCCGGGTAAGGTACAATTATTGCGTCGATCCAGAGGGCCATCCTCAGGAAATACCTGCCTTTATTGACAGGACGTGGGTTTATTGGCCGCAGCGCCTGAGGCCCCCTTGAGGGCGAATGCGCGAAGGGTCGACGCAATTTTTGTTCTTCTCCCACCCATGTAGCTTCGGCTTGTGGATGGGCCCAACGTTAAAAAGGAGGCTTGTGGGCCAGTCCATACAGGTGGGGTATCAGACAACACTTAGAACCCGGAGTGGTAGTATCTGTTAGGTACTATGGGTTAAAAAGAAAAAATGTGTTTAATTTTTGTTTGTTTTCTTTAAATTGATTTGAAAAAAAATCTATACATAATAAAAATCACACCAGGGATGCGGGATAATGTTTTAGGTCTAGTTGCGTCCTGCGACGCTATATTTTGCTTTGAATGAGTCACCGGGAAACTTTAATGGTAGGGTTTTTTATTTATGATCTCGGGAAAAACTAAAGCCGTCTAACGTCCTACCCTGTTAAACCTAATTCTGTCATTCGTTTCAATAGAAACTATTGAAAATGGCTTTACAGTTCGCTTGAAATGGTGAGAAGAAAAAAGAAAAAACTGAGAACCAGACACGGATACGATTTTAACTGCGTCTTTTTTAGGTGTTTTGTGCGTCAGGGACGTAGGAATCGTACCTATCAGCTATTTCTGAATAAAACAAAATGTATTTGGCATGAATAAACAATTAAGGGTTGGTGTGCCGTAAAAACCAACCAAACAACTTCTTTTCTCCTATTCTTTTTCATCTTTCTCCTTTATCCTTTTTGCAATATTTCTTCTTCTTTCTTCTTCTTCTTCTTCTTCTTCTTCTTCTTCTTCTTCTTCTTCTTCTTCTTCTTCTTCTTCTTCTCATCTTCTTTTGTCTATTCTCTTTCTTCTCTTCTTCTTTCTCTCTTCCTTTTTGACTTTTCTTCTTTTTCTTCTTCTTCTTCTTCTTCTTCTTCTTCTTCTTCTTCTTTCTCCTTTCTTCTTTCTCTTCTTCTTCTTTTTCTTCTTTTCTTCTTTTTCTTTTCTTCTTCTTCTTCTTCTTCTTCTTCTTCTTCTTCTCTCTTCTTCTTCTTCTTCTTCACTTCCCTTCGCTTTTCCTCCATTCTTTATCTTCTTATCTGTTCCTTATTTCTTTTTCCATCAATGGTCGCCATTTTTTCTTCTCTTCCTCGTACGATAAAAGAAAGAAGAGAAAAAAAACATGAAAAGATCATCACCGTTCTTATATAATTTCTGCGTCTTAACTGCAAATCTCATCAACATTTCTTATCGAATATAGAAACGCTATTCGTCGACATTTGTTCAGTGGCAGGTGGAACTAACGTTGAGAAAGAAAAAAAAAAGTATTGCACTATCATATTAGAAGAAGAAAAAACATCTTAACCCATCCACCCAATATACTGCCTTCTTTACTCTTTCACTTGTTTCTTATGTTTGTGCAAACAATCCTAACTCCTCTATTAAAGAGTGGCACTAGTCCAAGCTAAATAAGAAAAAGCGCACTAATATATTTTCACGGTCACAAATCCGCCATTTTGAAATAACAGAAGAAAAAAATGAAAAATCTTCCGACAAACGCTAGCAATTTTTGCACAAATATTTAATTGTACCCCACCGAAATAGCAAAAAAATAGCTAAAAAAAAAAAAAGAAAAATGTTGGATTCAACGTTGAATTTTGAAGAATTCTTAATTAAGTTTTAGAGAAAGAAAAAAATAGAATAAAATAAAATAAAATAAAACTGGAATCTTTGTAAATCTAATTTCTGTCTTTAAAAAAAAAAATTACTTTACTCGTCAACCTATCAAATTTTTGAATTTAATTTAAGTTCCGTACTTTTTATTGCTTGATAGCTTTGTCAGAGCAAAGACGGGAGTTATTTGTTTTGGATTGCTTTTTGACGTTTTTTAGGGGGGGGGGAGTAATTTGTCAGAAAACCGATTGTTTTGTGTACATTGAACAAACAAAATATCGTTAAAACACACAGACAGTTAACGCACTTGTTTACTGCATTTCATCACAGCCGCTTCGAAGCGTAAATTAATCAACTGATGTTGAGAATTTTTCCTTATAAGGTGTGTGTCAAAAGTCCACTCCTATTTATAGACTCGTCGATAACCATGTGATCATACTCTTGGCCAATCACTGACAGTACTCTGCTGCTGAGACAATACTTAAACTGGGCATACTGAGCATACTGAGCATACTGCCCATAACTACGTTGACACTCGTGGACGACGGACATAGGATCGTATCACTGGACCTTTAACAATACACTGGATATGACTTATTCGTAGTATAGGACTTATACACTCACCAACGGATTCCATAACTCAGGACTTACTTACTTAACCCCTTTTCAACTGGCTAAGGGATGGCATTTAAAAACTTAACTGATAATGGCAAAAACGATTTTTTTAAAGTTCTCTCTTTCTCATAATCTGTTTCAGAACTCAAAAAGATCAGTGTAATAAACAATTGAGAGTTACATCCCCTATTTCATTGTTACCTCCCCTTTGGAGAACTCTCTGGTGTTTACTAAAGTATATAAGCTCTCAGTAAAATGTACCAATTATTCTAAGTAGAATAAAGCTTTCCAAAACCTATCAGTGTTATCGTTTGTCATTACAATCAGATAAAACCAGAGTGACGTTTCGTTTGGTTGTTTGGTCATATCAACACTTGCGGGTTATTTAATGCCAATTTTTTGAAGGGTGGATATCTAGGAAGTGAATAGATTAAATATTTTGTTTATCAAGTATGTTTGTTAGTTGGATTTTACGGCATATCAACCCTTGTTGGGTTATTTTACGCCGAAGACGTTTTTGTTTTCTTCATTATTGTTGGGCATTCAATTTTTTTCTTTAAAACTCATTTTTAACCCATTTAACCTATAGATGGGACCCTAACAGGTACTACCACCCCTGGATAATTTGCTCATTCAATCGAAAGAAAGTTGGTTTGAAGATGAAGTCATTTTTCAGGTCAGTAATGCATCTTAGAGGATACGCCGAGTGCACCTCTGCAGAGGGATGAGCCTGTTGGCCGTGTGTGGCAACCCGTAATGTTTGAGGACAGGATGGTGGTGGCTGAGCGGACCATAACTCGGATACTACGTGGTCCCGTTGCAACACTTCACTTTTATCAAAATGGCGATTCGTCATTAAATAACCCGAAAAGGGTTGATATGCCGTAAAACAAACAAGTCAAAATAAATCATCCTACAGGATTTTACATACTGTATATGCTTGAGTAATGAACAACTTTCGGTTATGAACGACCCTCTTTTATCTCACAAAAAGGTGTTTATCATATATTGTTCATAAACATATTGTAAGGGAAGAACCTTTATTTTGAACAAAAATTATTTTCCTCTAACTCCTTTCTTCATCCCATTTCTGTATCATCCTAGTATTCCTAAAATCCTTTCTATTGTTTCATAAACCGGAACTTCTGCTAGTTATATATATATATTATATATATATTATATATATATATATATATATATATTACCACCCCTCCGCATGAGCTGGATGTGACACAAGGTCAATTTCTGAAGTAGGGTTTAACGGTTTAAATTCGTTTTCCTTCTTCTAGACTGTTGCCTAATCAAGATTTAATAGCCCAATCTGCCCTACTATTTTATCTACTATTTATATATATATATATATATATATATATATATTATATATATATAAGAGTGAGAGAGAGGAGAGAGAGAGAGAGTGAGTGAGAGAGAGCTTGTATACAGACACAGTATTACAGATCTGATTATGCTAATGTCTGAAAGATTAAAATAGCATGTCTGTTAAATTTTACTTCCCACTATAGAATATGCCTAATTTGTTCAGATGGTTCAACAAAAAACTTTTGCTTGCAAATAAGTGTCTACTTATTTTTTGTTATATATCTATATTTCTATAAATAGGGAATATTATCTGTGTCTAGCATCCGCCTGCCATTTTATTTTTTTCATTTATTTATTTTGTCTGGTAAGATAACAGGCAGAATGACCAGACACACAAAAAAAGCACATGCCCGTGTTTATTTATTTTAATTATTAAAGAAGTTTCCCAATCCCGATAGAAAAAAAAAAGAAATCACCTTGCTTTTTGAAAAATAGCGACGAAACGTCATTCAACTTCATAGACAGGAGTCTGTGAACGAATTAGGTGGAGTAGGGTGACTGTTCGAGGGACCTGTACATAAGATTTTTTAATGCAACAGTTAATTATTGAACTCAAATTTCAACTTAATTATTTAATTTCTATACTCATCCACAGAAAGCAATATAAATGAACGCATAGAAAAGGCACGTCGCTATAAACAGATTAAGAGTTTTTCTATTTAACCCATAGATGGGACCCTAACAGATACTACCACTCCGGGTCAGAGTGGACCAGGAGCAATGGTGATGAAGGAGTGCTCCACATTCCCCAAACCTCCAAAACTGGAACCTCACCATCAGATAGAGTTTACGTCATTCCAGGACATATAGACCCCCAGCCACCGCCTTCAGCACCCATATGATAAAAAGAGTTTGGGGCTTGCCATAAGGGCAATAGGGTTGGGGAAATCATTTAGGTGCTAGGGCTTGACGTGACCAGCCGATTGATCGGAGGGGGTCTCTTCCGACCGCCCGTCTAGCCCAAGATAGGGCCAAGTGGAGTATTGCAAGTCTTAACTGCTCATCCACAGGGTTTCTATCCTTAAGCATTACGGGTCGCACCCACGGCCAACAGGTGGCCGATTGGGGGAATCTTACCCCTCTGCAGAGGTGCAGTCACTGCATTCTAACGCCCCAGCCGACAGTGCGGCATATAACTGAGGGTAAATCATTAGTATTAGATAGGAATACTTTAAAACTATATAACTTTGTGCTAATTATTTGTATTAAGATAGTTTGCTTGAAACTAACATCATTTACCGTATTTGACAGCATATAGGACACACTTTTTTTCCAAAATTCTGACTCAAAAAATTGCCCTGCGTCTTATACATCGTAAGTGAAGTTTGAGACTCCCGTAGGCCTAGGCCAGTGGTTTCTCAAATTTTAATAGTCTGGGCGCGCTTACAGTACTACAGATACTTGATAGCGCACTGTATACAAATAGGACTAATATGTTAGTAAGTTAACTGTTAAATATATTTAAAAAATAACACATTTAATAAAGCAAACTTAACATATCTCTATGAAGTTTATTGATTCTCTGCGTTCTTGAGAAACATGAGCGTACCTGAAAAAGCTCTGGGGCGCACTGTTTGAGAACCACTGGCCTAGGCTAATTTTCTCTATGGTGCTCACTAACCCAGCTTTCGCTCAGTACTTTTACCGACCCTAAACTCCATGCATCCTTATTTTATTGCTGGTATTGTTATAATCAAGGTTAACGGGAGCGTATGGTAGCGAAGAAAAAAAACACAAAAAACTTTTTTCCCGAATCTGATCAGCTGAAATGATGATGATGCCTCGAACTATCACCAGTTAACCAAGTTCCACCAGATAAAGCGTATAAAAGATAAAGGAAATCTGTTCGAAAGCGACGGCACTTTGTTGGAATTTGCGTTACATAATTTATGAGCAGTTATATATTATGAGCGTACCTGTAGTTAGAATTTTTAATTTGGGTCCGTTAACTTCAAACGACGGGGTCTGTGGAAAGTTCTGCGGCCGATTTTAAGTTATTGATGATTTCTGATTTTTTTTTCCTAGCAAGATCAATATCCAGATGTGGCACTACATCTACGACAATTTTTTTCTATTATTATTTTACATATATTGAACATTATTTTTACCAAAAAGATAATTTGAATATTTGCTCAGAACCGAAGCTACAACATCAATTAAAAATGTTCAAATCAGAAATCATTAATAACTTTAAATTGGTTGACTTTAAGACTTTTCGATAGCATTTTTGGATTCTTTGGTCAAAAATACTTTTATAAACCAATTTTTAGGAGTAGGGTAGCTCTAGAACTCATTTTACAGACAAAAATAGATTACAAAAAGTCGTCATTTTTTGCGACTCCTTCTCAAATTTGGAGAGGTAAAAATCTCCTTAGTCTAGCGCTAGTGAAAAGAGGATAGACTCCTCGCTGTCTGGCTGATACCGATTTAGATCACCCGACCACTTTAGAGTGTGACACAAGGTCGCAAGCATGGGGCATCCTTCGATGAAATAACTCGCTATTCAGTGTAATGGATTTGCGAGACTATCTGTCGAACAATTACTCTACGATAGGACGCCGAGAGCATCAGCGTGGGGGGGGAAGCAATCGTCTCGTCCAGGATTTGAACCCGGTTCACCGAGTCCATTTTCTATACGGTAACCATTACCAACAAAGGCGACGCAATTTTCCACGTCCCAGTGATGCTGAGAGCTTCTTAATTTAGCGCGTCCTGGGACGCACGGATTTTGATTTGAATGAGTCCCAGGGAAATTTGATGGGTCCCAACAAAGTTTCTTAAAAAATTGCAGAGTTTTATCTATGAACAACTAAAGCCGTCTAACCCTACTTTGTACTCCATACATTGGAATTCGGTTCCGGAAAAATATTGAAATGTATTTATAGTAAGCTGGAAATGGTAGGCAAAGGAAAAAAACAATGGGACACATATATACGATTTTTTTGCGTCCTTTTAGATTTTTATGCGTCAGTGACGCAGGACGCGAACCTATCAGCATCTGTGACGTTCGTATTTCTATAAAAAGTAAAGAAAAAATAAAGCCAGTCAGCGAGGGAGTCTATCCCCTTTTCAACGGCGCTAGACCAAGGAGATTGTTTTGGCGCCTGAGGTGGAGCGCCACACCTACCATCAGCTCCTTAATTTACCGCACAGATCCCTGTGCTACTCATACGCTGAGTTGGCGAGAACCTTGTGGTTTCTAGCCGAACGCTCTACCGACTGAGCTAACCCGGCCCCTTGTTTTCTAAGATGTTAGTGATAACACAGCTAAAAGGGCACCGTGTGTGTTTTCCTGTTTTTCTTTCCTTCCCTTTTGTATGACTAATACTTGCTATTCAGGTAAGAAGTGTGCATTTTCCATTGTCTTGAGACTTAAAAACAAAACCTCGTATCATTTTCCTAATGTATATTCAGCCTACAGTGTAGTTTCAGTGTAATATGATTAAACCTCGGGCAAAGACTATACACTCCCAGCAGGGTAATTTTCACCTTTAGTTGTTAAAATTCCTAGCATAAAATTGTGCGTGCGCATTATCTGAAATCAACTTAATTGTTATTAAGAACACATTTTATGATATTTTTGTGTTAAATCATGCAGTTGTATTGTTTTCGAAACGATTCTAGGATTTTGTATATTTCGCACGGAGACTTTCAAAATGGCTACCGTCTTGTTTCAAAGTAAAATCATTGGCTAAATTCCTAGCACAAAATTATATGAAATGAACTTAATTGTTATTAAGAACACATTTTATGATATTTTTGTGTTAAAGCATGCAGTTGTATTGTTTTCGAAAACGTTTCTAAGATTTGTTCATTTCGCACGGAGACTTTCAAAATAGCTAAAGTGAAAGTCAAGGGAGGTTACTCTAATTGCCTTATATGCAAGGAATTTTGAGAACTAATAGTGAAAATTACCCCCGGCAGACGTTAGCAAGTTAGTCTCGCAGATCCATTACTACCATTAAAACTGCGAATTCGCTCCTCGTTGTATGCCCTATGCTTGCAATCTAGAGTCATATCTTATCCATGGCGAACGAGTAGGGTTAAAAATGCGTCCTATCATGGAGTAATTGTTAGCAAGATCCATTACTATGGAATAGAAAGTTCGATCGTCGCAGGATGCCCCAGCTGGTTTCGCAGATCCATCACAACTGAACATCCTCGGTGCATGCCCTACACTTAAGACCGTGGATCACATACCACCTGTGGCGATCGGGTTGGATTTTTAAAAAGCTGTCGTGTCGTGGTGTAATGGTTAACAAGCGAGTCTCACAGATCCATTTCTATGGTATACAAGCCCGATCATTGCTAGATGTCCCATATTTGCGATCTTGTGTCACATCCTACCCGTGGCGAACGTGTTGGGTAGAAAGGGCTTCCCAGCTAGGTGTAATGGTTAGCAAGCGAGTCTCACAGATCCATTACTACTGAATAGCGAGTTCGATCCTCAGGGGATACCTCATACTAGCGACCTTGTGTCACATCCTACCCGTGGAGAATGGGTTGGGTAAATACCGAGAGCCAGACACATTCGGAATACTCCAAGATTACTCAGGTGAACATGTATTATGATAGATAAACATGAACTAAACACGTTTCCACACGTGTTTGAGGTTGACATTGATCAGCTGTTTCTCAATTAGAGTTGCCAACCTGAAAAATAAAATGATTAGGCTCAATCATTTTTAGGCAAATGAGTGTGTGTGTGTGTGTGTGTGTGTGTGTGTGTGTGTGTGTGTGGTGTGTGTGAATGTGTGCGTGTGTGTGTGAGAGAGAGAGGGGGAGGAGGAGATAAACAGAGAGAGAGGGGGGAAGAAAAAGAGGGGGAGAGACAGACAGAGAAAGAGAAAGAGAGAGGGGAGGAATAACATGGGATATATAATTCTAACTTGCATCACATTTCAGTCTCAAAGAGAGAGAGACAGAGACAGAGAGAGACAGAGGAGACAGACAGAGAGAAATAGACAGAGAGAGAGAGAGAGAAAGAGTGAGGGGGAATAACATAGAGATATAATTCCAGCGATCAACCTCATTCCTTTCTAAGCATGTGTAAGAGAGAGAGGGGAGAAAGAGAGAGAGGGGGGAGAGAGAGAGAGGGGGAGAGAGAGGGGGGGAGAGAAACAGAGAGAGAGAGGGAGGAGGAATAACATGGATATATAATTCCAACTTGCATCACCTTTCAGTCTCAAAGAACACAGGAAGTCATTTTGAAAATAGAAGGGTATCGCCTTTGTCAGATTCAGCGGCAAAAAGAGCAAAGACAAATAAATAGAAGCTGCCTGTATTGTGATTCTCCTTAACGCTGTTGGGGCAGAATAGGTGGCGTGTGCACGAGGGCCTGAAGCAGAGGCGTGTATGAAAATTGGCCTGTTGACTGTCTGTAAAACAGGAACAGTAAGTGAGCGCGTCCGCTTCGGGCGATTTTGCGTGTCCTCCATCCGCGTTAATTTCAATGGCATCTTTATTTTTAATGCTCCCATAAACCAAAAAGGTCAGTGGGTTGAACGAATCCGGATTTGATCTAGTGCACATTAGGTATCATTATATATATATATATATATATATATATATATATATATATATATAATCTAATGAGTCAGACGAACCTACTATTAGTTTCGCATAAAGCTCTTCAGGGCTAAAGTCTTTAGCCCTGAAGAACTTTATGCGAAACTAATAGTAGGTTCGTCTGACTCATTAGATTATCTTTATTATTGGCTCTACTTAGGTATCGAGCACTTTTTACTTATTAGCTTTCTCCTAGCGGTTATATGAAAATATATATATATCTTATATACATATATATGCATATAAATTGTGTTTTCTTTTGGCCAAATACTGTACCAATAGATTATTTTTTGTTGGTACGAATATCTTGATCCTTTTTTTTTTTCAAATTTTTTTTTTCTCCCTGGTTGATGTTTGGTAGTATATTTTTACAATTAAACTTTCTGCCGGTTTTTTCTCTCCGCAAGGATCTACCAACACGCTTGGTATATATATATATATATATATATATATATATATATATATATATAATATATTTTTTTCAAAAAAAAAATTCATTTGGGAAGAAATGCCATAGCTGGACTACTTCAGTTCAATTCTTTTGATAAAGAGGTATTACCTCGAAAATTCAAGAAAGAATAAAAATACAGGTCAACACACAACACCATTTGTTACCGTATTATTATTTTTTATTGATTCCAAACTGCATTGTGATAGCCTTCTAAATCAACCTCCTAACCAATATATATATATATATATGTATATTTATGTACTTTTGTGTGTGTATATGTGTGTATGTATATATGTGTATATATATATATGTGTGTGTGTGTGTGTGTGTGTGTGTGTGTGTGTGTGTTTATGTCACTTAGAAATAAAATATAATAAAATAGATTAATTTATATTTCACTTTAAATTTCAATTTCAATTCATCCTAAAATTTAAAAACTTTACTTCTTTCTTAACTATCTTATTTATATATAAAAATTTAAAATATATATAGAGAGAGAGAGATTTTAAATAATTTTATTACAAAATTTATAAATCCTTCCTAATTTCCGTTGCTTTTTTCAAATTAGTTGAATAGGGAATTTTGCCTGGTGACGAACTTTGAATATGTCTTTCTTTTTTCTAATCTGTTAAAAATAATGGATACAGTTAAGAGATACATTTTTTGCTGACCGATTTTTTTGTGGCGGAAGTGAAACTACAACATAATTTTTTTTTTTTTTTTTTTGCAACATCAAGGATTTCATTTGGAATTCATATCACAGGACTATAAAATTCTAAAAAGTTTTAAAAAATATATAAATAAAAATCTGTTTTCAAATGCCTTTAATGTAATAAAAAATTTCATCATTCGCATCTGATGAGTCGGGAGATTTAGACTATTTGTCTAAGCTCCCTGAAATAGACTATAAGGCTAAATCTCTAAGTCTTTTGTTATTTCTTTACTTATTATATATATATATATATATATATATATATATATATATATATATATATATATATATATATTGAATGCTCAGTTAATTGTATATTTGCAAAAATGTTCGAGTTACTTGATGACAAATGCCTACTCAAGTTTACGGGATAATAATAATACAATGGTACCTTGACTTACGAGTTTAATTCGTTCTGCTAGTAACTGAATCTCCTCGTATATCAAATCAATTTATCACATTAAAATAAACTTAAATGTTCTTAATCCGTTCCAGCCCCCAAAACACACCCTTTTTGTTAGGTCTTTTTAAATAAGAAAAAATAGCACTGTATTGTATATAAACATAATATATATATATATATATATATATATATATATATATTTTTTTTTTTTTTTTTTTTTTTTTCAGAAAAGAAATGTTTCTATTAATTATTTTAAGAAAAACTTTTTATATAAAATAATGAATGGTGTAAGGGTGTATTGGAATAATGTGAATTTAAATTTGTTCGGAAGTGTATGTCTAAAATGGTTATGTGAAATATATATCCTACACATATATTCTTTTTTTCTCATAAAATATATATATATATATGTGTGTGTGTGTGTGTGTGTGTGTGTGTGTGTGTGTGTGTGTGTGTGTGTGTTGAATGTAATGTTAGTTGTATATTTGCAAAAATGTTCTAGTTACTTGATGACAACTGCCTACACAGGTTTATTAGATGATAATAATACAGTGGTACCCTGACTTAGGAGTTTAATTCATTACTCTCAGAACTCAATTTCCACGTATATCAAATCAATGTGCCCCATTGAAATAAACTATAATGCAATTAATCCGTTCCAGTCATCCCCCACCCCAAAAGAAAACACCCTAATTTTTTTGTTACTTTTTCGTAAATAAGAAAAAATAGCATATCATATATCACTTGGTAAACCTTTGAACATCGAAAAAAATGCTGCCTCTTTGTCTGGTCGTTTTGACCGTATAAAAGATTCTCGGTTATTTCCTATGAATCTAACATAAACAAAGGGAAACCACTCTTGACTGATAAATTATTTATCTATTTATTGATCTACTAGGAAAATAGAAGACGGGGTTATGGTTAGGGTTAGGGTTTAGGGTTAGAGTTAGGGTTAGGGTTTAGGGTTAGTTTAATGGGAAAGTAAATAAGTAATTTATCAGTTAAGAGTGGTTCACCTTTGTTTATGTTAGACTTATGGGAAATAACCGGATTCTCGATTAGCAAAGAAATTTGTTAAATCGAAGGTAACGGACCTAAATTCCACCATCGTATGTCAACCCGCCGAAAGAAAAAAATACCAAAAATCAGGGAATTAACCGAATTTAATGAAATTTTCAGTGTTGATATATTAATGAATAAAAGATATAATGCACAAGTTATTTTATTTAAAAGCTTTTACATTTTTTCAGGTCAGTTAACCATGTATCTTTGAGGCGTAACACAGATTCTCAAAGATACGTGGTTCAAAGTTAACTGACCTGAAAAAATATTAAAGCTATTGGACCATATGACCTCTAGGCACTCCTTTTGCTTTGCTGATTCCTAAGTACATTTTTTTCATTTATACCGTCAACATCCGGTTGTTTGTTAGGGGTTAGGATTAGGGTTAGGGGTTAGGGCTAACAAACAACCAGATGTTGATGGTGTAAATGAAAAAAAATGTACTTATGAATCAGCAAAGCAAAAGGGGTGCCTAAAGGTCATATGGTCCAAATTTTTTAAATAAAATAACTTGTGCATTATATCTTTTATTTATTGATATATCAGCACTGAAAATTTTTATTAAAATCGGTTAATTCCCTGATTTTTTTTTCTTTCAGCGGGGTAACATATGATGGTGGAATTTAGGCCCGTTAAGTTCGATTTAAGCAAGAAATCTTTATACGGTGAAATGAGTACCAAGACAAGAGCTCAGCTGCAGGGTCGATTTGAATTCATGTTTGGGCAAATGCCAAATGGCAAATTCAGTTGGAAGATTGGCTGGGAGGGTCGTAGATTGGGTTGGCATCGCATCATTCACTTGAACCCCCAAATTTCGAAGATGAACGGGTTCAATTTGCTTCCATCAAACGTTCCGTTCGTTCGACGTAATTACTGGCAAACGTATGTGAAATATGTGCCTAAAACACTGTCTGTTGTTCGTTCTACTCTAAAGCATTTCTAGACAGTTAATCTGAATTTTCCTTTTTTTTTTTCTTTTTTTTTTTTTTCAGTAAGGACTGCCGCTATCTCTGGCTTGACAAGTCATCTGAGGATGCACCAATCATAGGTGATTGTTAAAACTAAGCACAGGAGGGGGGCACGAAATTGCGATATGTACCTATCCTGTAAGTATTTATCTGGTTCGTTGGTTGCACTACTGCATCCAACTTCCCCAAGAAAACACACTTTATTTCATAGAAAAATTAGATACTGAGACACAACCACAAAACCTGTGCACAAAAGACGTGGCTTTATTCTAATATTATGGAAAATGATGGAAGAGTTAGTATCAAAGTTGTTCTATTTTTCAATCCTACCCACCTCTGTTCCAAATCTTTTTATCTGCATTCTTATTCATTTTCATTAGCCTTTCTAATTTAATATGATATTTTATTATATTAAAACTGAAATACTTGCACCCGGAGGGTGCATATATTTGCTAGTTAATATTATTTATTTTTTGTTTCTTTATTTCAGATTATTATTTAGAGAGTGAAATATTTATTATCTTTTGATAAAACTGTTGTATGGATTCACATTCTATATTTTTGAACAAAAGTATAAATTGTAGGGGTGCGAGGTCAGAGCAAAATTCTTTTAAGGGTGCAGGAATAGAAAAAGATTGGGAACCACTGCTATAGACCAACAAAAGATGAAAGATGAGTTTTTAAAAAGTGTTTTAAAAAAAATTGATTACCCAACAAGAATGAATTTTTTTAAAATAATCCCATTCTTCCTTATCTACAATGCATGTAAGTATTTGTTACATAACTAATGCTTTTATAAGGTATTGTAGAAATCATAATGGCGATTAGTATAGCTGATGGCCTTGAGAGTGAGTGACAGCGTTTGACCTCACTCTGACCTTGCCTTGCGGGGATGAATCGTGAGAACCGGAACCCCATAGAAGGCCCTTTTCCGGTTTAGGGAGTAAGCAACTCAGTTAGTCAGTTAGAACTTAGAAGCCGAGCTAGCAACATGTAAGCCTCATCTGCGCAGATTGTCTGGGTGGGGATTTACAAATAAAGTAACATCAACGTAAATCGAAGTCTTGTGTTTATTACCAAAAACTAACAATGACACAGGGCTTCTGATAAGGAATGATCCCCAACAGAAACCAGACCCGGAATCCTCAATAGAAGACCAGACGAGACCAATAGAAGATATACCAGACCAAGATAGATGATAGACGATCAGAAGCAAAGCCGGCCAAAAGAATACACGACCAGAGTAAGAATTAAAGAAAGGTATATAACGTTATATGCTGATTTGGCTTAGTGAAAAGACCAGTATATAACATATATATATATATATATGTGTGTGTGTGTGTGTGTGTGTGTGTGTGTGTGTGTGTTAATACGCTGGTTCCTAAATCTTCCGTCTGTTATCATTCTGCATGACTATCTGGTTAAAAATGAGATCTTTCAAATTGTTCAAGATGCAATGCAAAAATGTAAATCCAGATTATCTGGTGTCGCTTAATCGATGATTTTTTTATTTGTCATGTTTTATTTCATCCGATGTTTAAAATGAAACATTCCAAATGGTCTGGCATCGCTTAAATGCCCAACGTGGCTTGATTCCTATTCACCAGAAATCCTATTCTTCCTTATCTTCAATGCATAGTCTAGTTTGGTTGGCTGGTTGGTTGGTTGGATTTTACGACATGTCAACCCTTGTTGGGTAATTTTAACCGAAGACATTTTGTTTTATTTATTCTTAATGAGTATTCAAATTATTGTTTAACACAATTTGTTTTCTAAAATTCAATTTTCAATACTCCCTTTTTTAAAACACATTTTTCTATTCATCCCATAGATGTGACCCTAACAGGTGCTACCACTCCGGGTCAGAGTAGACCTGGGAGTAATGGCGATGAAGAGGTACTCCGCACACCCCAGACCTTAAGAATTGGAACTTCACCATTAAATATAGTTTAACGTCATACCCAGGACACAGTCTAGTTGGTTTGGTTTGTTTTACGGCATATCAACCTCAGTGGGTCATTTAATGCCGATAAAGTTTTGAAATAAATCAATTCTTAATGGATAATACAATTTTTTATAGATACATTTTTCTATTTAACCCATAGATGGAACCCTAACAGGTACTACCACTCCGGGTCAGAGTGGACCAGGGAGCAATGGTGATGAAGGGGTGCTCCACATTCCCAACCTCCAAAACTGGAACCTCACCATCAGATAAAGTTTAACGTCATTCCCAGGACATGTAGACCGCAGCACCGCCTTCTAGTACATAATGATAAAAAGGGGTTGGGGCTTGTCATAAGGGCAATAGGGTTGGGAAAATCATATAGGTGCTAGAGCTTGACGTGACCAGCCGATTGATCGGGGGGCGGGGCCTCTCCGACCGCCCGTCTAGCCCAAGATAGGGCCAAAGTGGAGTATTGCATGTCATGAACTGTTCATCCACCTGGGCTCTATCCTTAAGCATCACGGGTCGCCACCCACGGCCAACAGGTGGCCCCATTGGTGGAGTCTTACCCCTGTGCAGAGGTGCAGCCGGTGCATTCTAACGCCCCAGCCGACAGGGCGGGGTTTGGTTTGGTTTCTATATTTTAATGGCATATCAACCTTCATGGGTTATTCAATCCATCCCTATAGAAGAACAGTAGTGGTACTATCTAGCTCATACCTAAGAATATGAGGGTGTTCATGCCTTTCCCAAGGGTATTAGTCCGAAAGTGAACGTAATAGTGCGACTGAAGATTTGCTTTAATAAATTCGAGATTAAAACTTCCTAATTTCAGTGATGAATCTTCAAATTCTGTCCCTTATTAAAGCCAAATCTTCAGTCGCAACTATACGTTACTATTCGACTAATACCCTTGGGAAAGGCATGAACACCTCATATTTTAGGTATGAGTCTAGATAGTACCACTACTGTTCTTCTATAGGGATGGATCTGAATAACCCTGAAGGTTGATATGCCATTAAAATATAGAAACCAAACCAACCCCGCCTGTCGGCTGGGGCGTAGAATGCACGGCTGGACCTCTGCAACAGGGGTAACGACTCCACCAATGGGGCCAACCTGTTGGCCGTGGGTGGCGAACCCGTGAGCTTAAGGATACGAGCCAGGTTGGATTGAACAGTTCATGACATGGCAATACTCCACTTTGCCTCTCTTGGGCTAGACGGGCGGTCGAGAGGCCCGCCCCCCGATCATCGGCTGGTCACGTCAAGCTTCTAGCACTATATGATATACATATACAATAATTGCCCTAATGACAAGCCCAACTTTTTATCATAATGGGTACTAGAAGGCGGTGGCTGCGGGTCTACATGTCTGGGAATGACGTTAAACTTTATCTGATGGTGAGGTCCAGTTTTGGAGGTTTGGGAATGTGGAGCACCCTTCATCCCATTGCTCCTGTTCCACTCTGACCCGGAGTGGAAGTACTGTTAGGGTTCCATCTATGGGTAAATAGAAAATATAATATATATAAAAATTGTAATGTATCCATTATAGAATTGATTTATTTCAAAACTTTAATAAGTAGACCTGAGGTTGATATGCCGTAAAACAAACCAAACCACTAGCTGGGTGTCCTGGGTATGACGTTAAACTATTTTATTTAATGGTGAAGTTCCAATTCTTAAGGTCTGGGGTGTTGCGGAGTATCTTCATCGCATTTACTCCCAGGTCAATCTGACACCCGGCGTGGTGCAACTGTTAGGGTCACATCTATGGGATGAATAGAAAAATGTGTTTAAAAAAGGGAGTATTGAAATTGAATTTTAGACACAAATTGTGGTTAACATAATTTGAATTCTATTAAGATAAATACCAAATGTCTTCGGTTAACAACTTCACACACAGGCGCTTAGACATGTTAGTAAACAAAATATCACCAACAACCAACCAGCAACCAAACCTAGACTATGGCATTGAGATGGAAGAATAGGATTTCTGGTGATAGGAATCAAGGCCACGTTGGGCATTTTAAGGATGCCGACCATTTGGAATGTTTTCATTTTAAACATCGGATGAATAAAACATGACAATAAAAATCATCCGATTAAGCGACACCAGTAATCATAAGAGATATACTTTTTGCATTGCTATTGAACAATTTGAAGATCTCATTTTTTAACCAAGAATAGATATAAGCAGAATGATACGACGGAAGACACTATCGAGACCAGCGTATTTAACACACACAACAAAACACACCACCACACACACACATATATATTTTTATATGTTATATACTGGTCTTTCATAAGCCAATCAGCATATAACGTTATATACCTTTCTTTAATTTCTTACCTGGTCGTTAATTCTTTTGGCGGCTTTGCTTCTGAATCGTCTATCATTATCTTGGTCTGGTATTCTTCTATGGTCTCGTCTGGTCTTCTATTGGAGATTCCGGGTCTGGCTTTCTGTTGGGGATCATTCCTTATCAGAAGCCCTGTGTCATTGTTAGTTTTTGGTAATAAAACACAGCTTTCGATTTACGTTGATGTTACTTTATTTGTAATCCCACCCAGAAATCTGCGCAGATGAGGCTACATGTTGCTAGCTCGGCTTCTAAGTTCTAAATGACTAACTGATTTGCTTTACTCCCTAAACCGGAAAAGGTCTTGGGGTTTTCCGGATCTCACGATTCCATCCCCGCAGGCAGGTCAGAGTGAGGTAAACGCTGTCATCACTCTCAGGATCGCTATACTAATCGCCATTAATGATTTCCCTACAATCCTTATAAAGCATTAAGTTATGTAACAAATACTTACATGCTTGTTTAGATAAGGGAAGAATGGGATTATTTTAAAAAAAATTCATTCTTGTTGGTAATCAATTTTTTTTAAACACTTTTTAAACTCATCTTTCATCTGTTGTTGGTCTTAGCAGTGGTTTTCCAAATCTTTTTCTTATTCTGCACCTTAAAAGAATTTTGGCTCTACCTCGCAACCGCCTACAATTTATACTTTTTTGTTCAGAATATAGAATGTGAAATCCCATACAACAGTTTTTATCAAGAAAGATAATAAAATATTACTCTCTAAATATATCTGAAATAAAGAAACAAAAAATAAATATATTAATAGCAATATATGCACCCTCCGGGTGGCAAGTATTTCAGTTTTAATATAATAAAATATCATTTAATTAGAAGGCTAATGAAAAAATGAATAAGATGCAGATAAAAGATTTGGAACAGAGGTGGGTAGGATTTGAAAAATAGAACCTTTGATACTAAATCTTCCATCATTTTCCATAATATTAGAATAAAGCCACGTCTTTTGTGCACAGGTTTTTGTGGTTTGTGTCTCACGTATCTTTAATTTTTCTATGAAATAAAGTGTGTTTCTTTGGGGAAGTTGGAATGCAGAGTGCAACAACGAACCAGATAAATACTTTTACAGGATAGGTAATATGGCATTTCGTGCCCCCTCCTGTGCTTCGTTTTAACAATCACCTATGATTGGTGGATTCCTAGATGACTTGTCAAGCAGCGAGATAGCGGCAGTCTTAACTGAAAAAAAAAAAAAGAAAAAAAAAGGAAATTTCAGATTTAACTGTCTAGAATGCTTTAGAGTAGAACGAACAACAGAACACGTGTTTTTAGGCACATATTCACATACGTTTGCCAGTTAATTAGTCGAACGAACGGAAGTCTTTGATGGAAAGCAATTGAACCCGTTTCATCTTCGAAATTTGGGGGGTTTCAAGTGAAGATCGATTGCCAACCCAATCTAACGACCTCCCAGCCAATCTTCCAACTGAATTTGGCCATTTGGCATTTGCCAAACATAGAATTCAAATCGACCCTGCAGCTGAGCTCTTTGTCTTGGTAGCTCATTTCACCGTATAAAGATCTTCTTGGCTTAAATCGAACTTAAACGGGGCCTTAAATTCCACAGTCATATGTTACGCTGAAAGAAAAAAAATCAGGGAATTAACCGATTTTTAATAAAAATTTTCAGTGCTGATATATCAATAATAAAAGATATAATGCACAAGTTTATTTATTTAAAAATTTGGACATAATTGACTTTAGGCAACACCCTTTTGTTTGCTGATTCATAAAGTAATTTTTTTCATTTACACCATCAACATCTTGGTTGTTTGGTTTTTGTTTAGCCCTACGCCCTAACCTCATCCTAACCCCTGAAGCAAACGAACCGATGTTGACGGTATAAATGAAAAAATGTACTTAGGAATCAAGCAAGCAAAAGGAGTGCCTAGAGGTCTATGCGTCCAATGCTTTTAATATTTTTTTCAGGTCAGTTACTTTGAAACCACACGTAATCTTTGACGAATCTGTGTTACGCCTCAAAGAATTACAAGGGGGGGGGGGGGGTGGTTATCTGACCTGAAAAAAATGTAAAGCTTTTCATAATAACTTGTGCATTATATCTTTTTCATTATATTCACACTGAAAATTTCATTACTTCGGTTAATTCCTGATTTTTGGTATTTTCTCTTTCAGGGGGGGGGGGGGGTGGGGCAGGTAACAAAAGCGATGGTGGGAATTAGGTCCGTTGAACACGTTCGATTTTGAACAAATTGGCGTTGTTCTAATGTTCAGATGAATTCACGGTATATTTCGGATAGAGTCTAACCTAAACAAGGTGACAGCCACTCTTAACTGTTATAAATTACCTTATTTACTTTATCCCTTAACCTCCCCTACAACCATCCGCGTACTTCAATAGAACCCTAACCCTAACTCTAACCCTAAACCCTAACCCTAAACCATAACCCCGTCTTCTATTTTCCTAGTAGATCAATAAATAGATAATAATTTATCAGTCAAGAAGGCTTGATTGTCCTTTTTTATGTTAGAATTCATGGAATAACCGAGAATCTTATACGAGTTCAAGGAACGACCAGAACTCAAGGAGGCAGCATTTTGTTCACAGAGTAAGTTAACAGGCTCTCCTCACTCCCAAGAGAATAGTATGGAAATATTGCCTATTTTTCTTATTACGAAAAAGCTCACACACAACATGGGGGTGTTTGGCTGTGGACATTATTGGGGTGGGGGGATGACTTTGAACGGAATTAACTTGCATTAATAGTTTATGTCTGAGGGCAAGATTATGAATATAACTGAGAGATAGAGCTGGGTAATGAATTGAACTCTAGTCCAGGGTGACACTGTATTAATTATCATCTAATAACCTTGTAGGCAGTTGGTCATCAAGTACTAGAACATTTTTGCACATCATCACAGGCATTTTTCTAATTTCACACCACGCAAGACACACACATCAAACCACACACACACACACACACAACACACATAACTATATTATATTTTTATGAGAAAAAGAATATATGTGTAGGATTATATTTCACATAACTTTTAGACATACACTTCCGACAAAAGTGTGTAATTTCACATATTACCATACACCTTAACCATAAGGCATGATGTTATTATATAAAAGTCTTACTTCTTACTCACTCTCCGTAATAGAAACATATTCTATTTCAGAGATAAAAAAGAAAAAAAAAAAAAAATATATATATATACTGCATATGATATTAAGATTACTAATATAATAGTATAATTATGTTTATAATAATACAGATGATATATAATTTCTTTATTAAAAGCCACAAAGAAGGGTGTGTTTATATGAGAGAGAGAGATGAGAGAGATATATAGATATATAAGTTCTATTTTAATGTGATAATTGATTTGATATACGAGGAGTTCAGTTACTAGCAGAACGAATTAAACTCGTAAAGTCAAGGATACATTGTATATATTTCGCCGTAAACTTGAGGTAGGCAAATTTGTCATCAAAGTTAATCGAACATTTTTGGCAAATATTATATAACTGAGCAATTCAATATATATAATATATTATATATATATATTATTATATATAGTATATATATATATATATTAATAAGAATAACAAAAGACTTAGAGATTTTAGCCTTATAGTCTATTTCAGGGAGTTAGACAAATAGTCTAAAATCTCCGAACTCATCAGATGCGAATGATGAATTTTTTATTAATTAAGGCATTTGAAAACAGATTTTTTATTTATATATTTTTTAACTTTTTAGAATTTTTATAGTCCTGTGTATGAAAATTCCAAAATGAATCCTTGAATGTTGCAAAAAAAAAAAAAAAAAATTATGTTGTAGTTTCACTTCCCGCACAAAAAAATCGGTCAGCAAAAATGTATTACTCTCTTTAAAAAAAAAACTCGTATCATTTTTTTAACCAGAATTAGAAAAAGAAAGAAAATATTCAAGTTCGTCACCAGAGAAATTCCCTATTCAACTAATTTGAAAAAGCAACGGAAATTAGGAGGCATTTTATAAATTTTGTAATAAAAGTGGTATTTAAAATCTCTCATTCTCCTATATATATTTTTAAATATATATATATATATAAATAGAGATAGTTAAAAGAGTAAGGGTTTTTAAATTTAGGATGAATTGAAATTGAAATTTAAAGTGAATAATATTATTTAATTTTAATTATATTTTAATTTCTAAGTGGACATAACACACCACCACACAACACACACACACACAACACCACATATTAATAATTACACATATATCATCACACAATATACACACACAAAAGTACATAAATATACATATATATTATATAAATTAATGGTTAGGAGGTTAGAAATTTAGAAGGCCTATCACAATGCAGTTTGGAATCAAATAAAAAATAATAATACGGTAACAATGGGTGGTTGTGTGTTGACCTGTATTTTTATTCTTTCTTGAATTTTCGAGGTAATACCTCTTTATCAAAAGAATTGAACTGAAGTAGTCCAGCTATGGCATTTCTTCCCAAATGAATTTTTTTTTTGAAAATATTATATAATATATAATATAATATATATATATATATATTATATACAAAAGATAGTAGGTAGATCCTTGCGGAGAGAAAAAACGGCAGAAAGTTTAATTGTAAAAATATACTACCAAACATCAACAGGGGAAAAAAAATTTGAAAAAAAAAGGATCAAGATATTCGTACCAACAAAAAATAATTATTGGTACAGTATTTGGCCAAAGAAAACACTTTATATGCATATATATGTATATAGATATATATATATTTTCATATAACCGCTAGGAGAAAGCTAATAAGTAAAAAGTGCTCGATACTAAGTAGAGCCAATAATAAAGATAATCCTAATGAGTCAGAGAACCTACTATTAGTTTGCATAAAGTTCTTCAGGCTAAAGCTTTAGCCTGAAGAGCTTTATGCGAATATATAGATATAGATAATCATTAGATTATATATATTATATATATATAATATATATATATATAATATATTGATACCTAATGTGCATAGATCAAATCCGGATTCGTTCAACCCACTGACCTTTTTTGGTTTATGGGAGCATTAAAAAATAAGATGCCATTGAAACTTAACGCGGATGGAGGACACGCAAAAATCGCCCGAAGCGGACGCGCTCACTTACTGTTCCTGTTTTAACAGACAGTCAACAGGCCAATTTTCATACACGCCTCTGCTTCAGGCCCGTGCACACGCCACCTATTCTGCCCCAACAGCGTTAAGGAGAATCACAATACAGGCAGCTTCTATTTATTTGTCTTTGCTCTTTTGCCGCTGGAATCTGACAAGCGATACCCTTCTATTTTCAAATACTTCCTGTGTTCTTTGAGACTGAAAGTGATGCAAGTGGATTATATATCCATGTTATATCCTCCTCCCTCTCTCTCTCTGTTTCTCTCCCCCTCTCTCTCTCCCCCTCTCTTCTTCCCCTCCTCTCTCTTTTCTCCCTCTCTCTCTTACACATGCTTAGAAAGGAATGAGGATATGAGATGAATTATATCTCTATGTTATTACTCTTTCTCTCTCTCTCTCTCTGTCTATTTCTTCTCTGTCTGTCTCCTCTGTCTCTCTCTGTCTCTGTCTCTCTCTCTTTGAGACTGAAATGTGATGCAAGTTAGAATTATATATCCATGTTATTCCTCCCTCTCTCTTTCTCTTTCTCTGTCTGTCTCTCCCCTCTTTTTCTTCCCCCTCTCTCTCTGTTTATCTCCTCTCCCCTTCTCTCTCACACACACACGCCACATTCACAACACACACACACACACACACACACACACACACACACACACACACTCATTTGCCTAAAAATGATTGAGCCTAATCATTTTATTTTTCAGGTTGGCAACTCTAATTGAGAAACAGCTGATCAATGTCAACCTCAAACACGTGTGGAAACGTGTTTAGTTCATGTTTATCTATCATAATACATGTTCACCTGAGTAATCTTGGAGTATTCCGAATGTGTCTGGCTCTCGGTATTTACCCAACCCATTCTCCACGGTAGGATGTGACACAAGGTCGCTAGTATGAGGTATCCCCTGAGGATCGAACTCGCTATTCAGTAGTAATGGATCTGTGAGACTCGCTTGCTAACCATTACACCTAGCTGGGAAGCCCTTTCTACCCAACACGTTCGCCACGGGTAGGATGTGGACACAAGATCGCAAATATGGGACATCTAGCAATGATCGGGGCTTGTATACCATAGAAATGGATCTGTGAGACTCGCTTGTTAACCATTACACCACGACACGACAGCTTTTTAAAAATCCAACCCGATCGCCACAGGTGTATGTGATCCACGGTCTTAAGTGTAGGGCATGCACCGAGGATGTTCAGTTGTGATGGATCTGCGAAACCAGCTGGGGCATCCTGCGACGATCGAACTTTCTATTCCATAGTAATGGATCTTGCTAACAATTACTCCATGATAGGACGCATTTTTAAACCCTACTCGTTCGCCATGGATAAGATATGACTCTAGATTGCAAGCATAGGGCATACAACGAGGAGCGAATTCGCAGTTTTAATGGTAGTAATGGATCTGCGAGACTAACTTGCTAACGTCTGCCGGGGGTAATTTTCACTATTAGTTCTCAAAAAATTCCTTGCATATAAGGCAATTAGAGTAACCTCCTTGACTTTCACTTTAGCTATTTGGAAAGTCTCCGTGCGAAATGAACAAATCTTAGAAACGTTTTCGAAAACAATACAACTGCATGCTTTAACACAAAAATATCATAAAATGTGTTCTTAATAACAATTAAGTTCATTTCATATAATTTTGTGCTAGGAATTTAGCCAATGAGTTTTACTTTGAAACAAGACGGTAGCCATTTTGAAAGTCTCCGTGCGAAATATACAAATCCTAGAATCGTTTCGAAAACAATACAACTGCATGATTTAACACAAAAATATCATAAAATGTGTTCTTAATAACAATTAAGTTGATTTCAGATAATGCGCACGCACAATTTTATGCTAGGAATTTTTAACAACTAAAGGTGAAAATTACCCTGCTGGGAGTGTATAGTCTTTGCCCGAGGTTTAATCATATTACACTGAAACTACACTGTAGGGCTGAATATACATTAGGAAAATGATACGAGGTTTTGTTTTTAAAGTCTCAAGACAATGGAAAATGCACACTTCTTACCTGAATAGCAAGTATTAGTCATACAAAAGGGAAGGAAAGAAAAAAACAGGAAAACACACACGGTGCCCTTTTAGCTGTGTTATCACTAACATCTTAGAAAACAAGGGCCGGGTTAGCTCAGTCGGTAGAGCGTTCGGCTAGAAACCACAAGTTCTCGCCAACTCAGCGTATGAGTAGCACAGGGATCTGTGCGGTAAAATTAAGGAGCTGATGGTAGGGTGTGGCGCTCCACCTCAGGCGCCAAAACAATCTCCTTGGTCTAGCGCCGTTGAAAAGGGGATAGACTCCCTCGCTGACTGGCTTTATTTTTCTTTACTTTTTTATAGAAATACGAACGTCACAGATGCTGATAGGTTCGCGTCCTGCGTCACTGACGCATAAAAATCTAAAAGGACGCAAAAAATCGTATATATGTGTCCCATTGTTTTTTTTCCTTTGCCTACCATTTCCAGCTTACTATAAATACATTTCAATATTTTCTCGGAACGAATTCCAATGTATGGAGTACAAAGGTAGGGGTTAGACGGCTTTAGTTGTTCATAGATAAAAACTCTGCAATTTTTTAAGAAACTTTGTTGGGACCCATCAAATTTCCCTGGGACTCATTCAAATCAAATCCGTGCGTCCCAGGACGCGCTAAATTAAAGAAGCTCTCAGCATCACTGGGACGTGGAAAATTGCGTCGCCTTTGGTTGGTAATGGTTACCGTAGAAAATGGACTCGGTGAACCGGGTTCAAATCCTGGACGAGACGATTTGCGTTCCCCCCCACGCTGATGCTCTCGGCGTCCTATCGTAGAGTAATTGTTCGACAGATAGTCTCGCAAATCCATTACACTGAATAGCGAGTTATTTCATCGAAGGATGCCCCATGCTTGCGACCTTGTGTCACACTCTAAAGTGGTCGGGTGATCTAAAGTCGGTATCAGCCAGACAGCGAGGGAGTCTATCCTCTTTTCACTAGCGCTAGACTAAGGAGATTTTTACCTCTCCAAATTTGAGAAGGAGTCGCAAAAAATGACGACTTTTTGTAATCTATTTTTGTCTGTAAAATGAGTTCTAGAGCTACCCTACTCCTAAAAATTGGTTTATAAAAGTATTTTTGACCAAAGAATCCAAAAATGCTATCGAAAAGTCTTAAAGTCAACCAATTTAAAGTTATTAATGATTTCTGATTTGAACATTTTTAATTGATGTTGTAGCTTCGGTTCTGAGCAAATATCAAATTATCTTTTTGGTAAAAATAATGTTCAATATATGTAAAATAATAATAGAAAAAAATTGTCGTAGATGTAGTGCCACATCTGGATATTGATCTTGCTAGGAAAAAAAAATCAGAAATCATCAATAACTTAAAATCGGCCGCAGTAACTTTCCACAGACCCCGTCGTTTGAAGTTAACGGACCCAAATTAAAAATTCTAACTACAGGTACGCTCATAATATATAACTGCTCATAAATTATGTAACGCAAATTCCAACAAAGTGCCGGTCGCTTTCGAACAGATTTCCTTTATCTTTTATACGCTTTATCTGGTGGTAACTTGGTTAAACTGGTGATAGTTCGAGGCATCATCATCATTTCAGCTGATCAGATTCGGGAAAAAAGTTTTTTGTGTTTGTTTTTTCTTCGCTACCATACGCTCCCGTTAACCTTGATTATAACAATACCAGCAATAAAATAAGGATGCATGGAGTTTAGGGTCGGTAAAAGTACTGAGCGAAAGCTGGGTTAGTGAGCACCATAGAGAAAATTAGCCTAGGCCAGTGGTTCTCAAACAGTGCGCCCCAGAGCTTTTTCAGGTACGCTCATGTTTCTCAAGAACGCAGGAATCAATAAACTTCATAGAGATATGTTAAGTTTGCTTTTATTAAATGTGTTATTTTTTAAATATATTTAACAGTTAACTTACTAACATATTAGTCCTATTTTGTATACAGTGCGCTATCAAGTATCTGTAGTACTGTAAGCGCGCCCAGACTATATAAAATTTGAGAACCACTGGCCTAGGCCTACGGGAGGTCTCAAACTTCACTTACGATGTATAAGACGCAGGGCAATTTTTTGAGTCAGAATTTTGGAAAAAAGTGTGTCCTATATGCTGTCAAATACGGTAAATGATGTTAGTTTCAAGCAACTATTCTTAATACAAATAATTAGCACAAAGTTATATAGTTTAAAGTATTCCTATCTAATACTAATGATTTACCCTCAGTTATATGCCGCACTGTCGGCTGGGGCGTTAGAATGCAGTGACTGCACCTCTGCAGAGGGGTAAGATTCCCCCAATCGGGCCACCTGTTGGCCGTGGGTGGCGACCCGTAATGCTTAAGGATAGAACCCTGGTGGATGAGCAGTTAATGACTTGCAATACTCCACTTTGGCCCTATCTTGGGCTAGACGGGCGGTCGGAGAGACCCCCTCCGATCAATCGGCTGGTCACGTCAAGCCCTAGCACCTAAATGATTTCCCCAACCCTATTGCCCTTATGGCAAGCCCCAACTCTTTTTATCATATGGGTGCTAGAAGGCGGTGGCTGGGGGTCTATATGTCCTGGGAATGACGTTAAACTCTATCTGATGGTGAGGTTCCAGTTTTGGAGGTTTGGGGAATGTGGAGCACTCCTTCATCACCATTGCTCCCTGGTCCACTCTGACCCGGAGTGGTAGTATCTGTTAGGGTCCCATCTATGGGTTAAATAGAAAAACATGGTAATTGATAATCTGTTTATAGCGGACGTTGCCTTTTCTATGCGTTCATTTATATTGCTTTCTGTGGATGAGTATAGAAATTAAATAATTAAGTTGAATTTGAGTTCAATAATTAACTGTTGCATTAAAAAATCTTATGTACAGGTCCCTCGAACAGTCACCCTACTCCACCTAATTCGTTCACAGACTCCTGGTCTATGAAGTTGAATGACGTTTCGTCGCTATTTTTCAAAGCAAGGTGATTTTTTTTTTTTTTCTATCGGGATTGGGAAACTTCTTTAATAATTAAAATAAATAAACACGGGCATGTGCTTTTTTGTGTGTCTGGGTCATCTGCCTGTTATCTTACCAGACAAAATAAATAAATGAAAAAAATAAAATGGCAGGCGGATGCTAGACACAGATAATATTCCCTATTTATAGAAATATAGATATATAACAAAAAATAAGTAGACACTTATTTGCAAGCAAAAGTTTTTTTGTTGAACCATCTGAACAAATTAGGCATATTCTATAGTGGGAAGTAAAATTTAACAGACTGCTATTTTAATCTTTCAGACATTAGCATAATCAGATCTGTAATACTGTGTCTGTATACAAGCCCTCTCACTCACTCTTCTCTCTCTCCTCTCTCTACACACACACACACACACACACACACACACACACATATATATATATATATATATATATATATATATATATATATATAAATAGTAGATAAAATAGTAGGGCAGATTGGGCTATTTAATCTTGATTAGGCAACTAGTCTAGAAAGAAAACGAATTTAAACCTGTTAAACCCTACTTAAGAAATTGACCTTGTGTCACATCCTGCTCATGCGGAGGGGGTGGTTATATATATATATATATTATATATATATATATTATATATATATATATAATAACTAGCAGAAGTACCCGGTTTATGAACGGATAGAAAGGATTTTAGGAATACTAGGGAGTGATACAGAAATGGGGAAGAAAGGAGTTAGAGGAAAATAATTTTGCCTCAAAATAAAGGTTCTTCCCTTACATGATATGTTTATGAACAATATATGATAAAGCACCTTTTTGTGAGATAAAAAGAGGGTCGTTCATAATCGAAAGTTGTTCATTACTCAAGCATATACAGTATGTGAAATCCTGTAGGATGATTTGTTTTGACTTGTTTGTTTTACGGCATATCAACCCTTTTCGGGTTATTTAATGACGAATCGCCATTTTGATAAAAGTGAAGTGTTGCAACGGGACGACGTAGTATCCGAGTTATGGTCCGCTCAGCCACCACCATCCTGTCCTCAAACATTACGGGTTGCCACACACGGCCAACAGGGTCATCCCTCTGCAGAGGTGCACTCGGCGTATTCTACTGCCCCAGCCGACAGGATGGCCTCTAAGATGCATTACTGACCTGGAAAATTACTTCATCTTCAAACCAACTTTCTTTCGATTGAATGAGCAAATTATCCAGGGGTGGTAGTACCTGTTAGGGTCCCATCTATAGGTTAAATGGGTTAAAAATGAGTTTTAAAGAAAAAAATTAAATGCCCAACAATAACGAAGAAAACAAAAACGTTTTCGGCATAAAATAACGCAACAAGGGTTGATATGCCGTAAAATCCAACTAACAAACATACTTGATAAACAAAATATATAATCTATTCACTTAAAAATCCTTGATATCCACCCGTCAAAAAATTGGCATTAAATAACCCGCAAGTGTTGATATGACCAAACAACCAAACGAAATGTCACTCTGGTTTTATCTGATTGTAATGACAAACGATAACACTGATAGGTTTTGGAAAGCTTTATTCTACTTAGAATAATTGGTACATTTTACTGAGAGCTTATATACTTTAGTAGACACCAGAGAGTTCTCCAAAGGGGAGGTAATAATGAAGCAGGGGGTGTAACTCTCAATTGTTTATTACACTGATCTTTTTGAGTTCTGAAACAGATTATGAGAAAGAGAGAACTTTAAAAAAAATCGTTTTTGCCATTATCAGTTGTTAAGTTTTTAAATGCCATCCCTTAGCCAGTTGAAAAGGGGTTAAGTAAGTAAGTCCTGAGTTATGGAATCCTTTGGTAAGTGTATAAGTCCTATCCCGCGAATAAGTCCTATCCAGTGTATTGTTAAAGGTCCAGTGATACAATCCTATGTCCGTCGTCCACGAGTGTCAACGTAGTTATGGGCAGTATGCTCAGTATGCCCAGTTTAAGTATTGTCTCAGCAGCCGAGTACTGCCAGTGATTGGCTAAGAGTATGATCACATGGTTATCGCCGAGTCTATAAATAGGAGTGGACTTTTGACACACACCTTATAAGGAAAAATTCTCAACATCAGTTGATTAATTTACGCTTCGAAGCGGCTGTGATGAAATGCAGTAAACAAGTGCGTTAACTGTCTGTGTGTTTTAACGATATTTTGTTTGTTCAATGTACACAAAACAATCGTTTTTCTGACAAATTACTCCCCCCCCCCTCTTTAAAAAAACGTCAAAAAGCAATCCGAAACAAATAACTCCCGTCTTTGCTCTGACAAAGCTATCAAGCAATAAAAAGTACGGAACTTAAATTAAATTCAAAAATTTGATAGGTTGACGAGTAAAGTATTTTTTTTTTTAAAGACAGAAATTAGATTTACAAAGATTCCAGTTTTATTTTATTTTATTTTATTCTATTTTTTTCTTTCTCTAAAACTTAATTAGGAATACTTCAAAATTCAACGAAGAATCCAACATTTTTCTTTTTTTTTAGCTATTTTTTTGCTATTTCGGTGGGGTACAATTAAATATTTGTGCAAAAATTGCTAGCGTTTGTCGGAAGATTTTTCATTTTTTTCTTCTGTTATTTCAAAATGGCGGATTTGTGACCGTGAAAATATATTAGTGCGCTTTTTCTTATTTAGCTTGGACTAGTGCCACTCTTTAATAGAGGAGTTAGGATTGTTTGCACAAACATAAGAAACAAGTGAAAGAGTAAAGAAGGCAGTATATTGGGTGGATGGGTTAAGATGTTTTTTCTTCTTCTAATATGATAGTGCAAGACTTTTTTTTTCTCAACGTTAGTTCCACCTGCCACTGAACAAATGTCGACGAATAGCGTTTCTATATTCGATAAGAAATGTTGATGAGATTTGCAGTTAAGACGCAGAAATTATATAAGAACGGTGATGATCTTTTCATGTTTTTTTTCTCTTTTTTCTTTTATCGTACGAGGAAGAGAAGAAAAAATGGCGACCATTGATGGAAAAAGAAATAAGGAACAGATAAGAAGATAAATGGAGGAAAAGCGAAGGGAAGTGAAGAAGAGAAGAAGAAGAAGAAAGAAGAAGAAGAAGAAGAAGAAGGAAATAGAAAAAAAGGAAGAGGAGAAAGAAGAAGAAGAAGAAAAGTCGAGAAAGAGAAGAGGAAGAAGAGAAAGAAGAAGAAGAAGAAGAAGAAAAAGAAGAAGAAGAAAGAATAATAAGAAGAAATAGTCAAAAGGAAGAGGAGAAAGAAGAAGACAGAAAGAGAATAGACAAAATGGATGAGAAGAAGAAGAAGAAGAAGAAGAAGAAAAGAAAGAAGAAGAAGAAGAAGAAGAGAAGAAGAAGAAGAAGAAAGAAGAAGAAATATGCAAAAAGGAAAAGGAGAAAGATGAAAAAGAATAGGAGAAAAGTTAGTTGTTTGGTTGGTTTTTACGGCACACAACCCTTATTGGTTTATTTCATGCCAAATACATTTTGTTTTATTCAGAAATGCTGATAGGTACGCTTCCTACGTCCCTGACGCACAAAAACCTAAAAAGACGCAGTAAAATCGTATCCGTGCGTCTCAGTTTTTTTCTTTTTCTTCTCACCATTTCAAGCGAACTGTAAATACATTTCAATAGTTTCTATTGAAACGAATGACAGAATAGGTTACAAGGTAGGAGTTAGACGGCTTTAGTTGTTTCCCGAGATCATAAATAAAAACCCTACATTAAAGTTTCCCGGTGACTCATTCAAAGCAAATATAGGCGTCGCAGGACGCACTAGACCAAAACATTATCAGCATCCCTGTTTATTTTTTATTGATGGTATTAGATTTTTTTTTCAAACTCAATTTAAAAAAACAAACAAAAATTAAACACATTTTTTCTTTTTAACCCATAGTACCTAACAGATACTACCACTCCGGGTCTAAGTGTTTGTCTGATACCCCACCTGTATGGACTGGGCACAAGGCCTCTTTTTAACGTGGGCCCATCCACAAGCCGAAGCTAATGGGTGGGAGAGAACAAAAATTGCGTCGATCCCTTCGGCATTCGCCCTCAATGGGGGTGCCTCAGGCGCTGGGCAATAAACCCATCCCTGTCCATAAAGGGCAGGTATTTCCTGGAGGGATGGCCCTCTGGGATCGACGCTAATAATTGTACCTTAACCCGGTCCATTGGCCGAAGCACACTTGACCCCCGTCCCGACGGACGGTTTGAGAAGGCCTGAAACTGAGGGTGGCATACGGCTGAGTGTTTGTGGGAGTGGGAGTGTTTGTAATGAAGGGGTGCTTCGCACTTGGCAGGGCTCCAGAATTCACTATTAGATACAATTTAACGTCATACACAGGACAATAAGACCCTCAGTCACCGTCTTCTAGCACATATGATAAAAACGGTTGGGGGATCGCCATAAGAGTCATAGGATTGGGACACGTATAGGTGCTACGGCTTGATATGACTAACCAATTGATCGGAGGTGGCTTCTCCGACCACCAGTCCAGCCTAGTAAGAGAAAAATGGAGTGTTGCATGTCATGGACTGCTCATCCACCATGATTCCATTCTTAAGCATTACGGATCATTACCCTTGGCCAACAGGTGGCCCCATTGCAGAGGTGCAGTCGATGTATTTACAGCCCTAGCCGATAGGGCGGATAAGAGAAAAAAGTGGAGGAGAAAAAATAATAAAAAGAAGAAGAAAAGGAGGAAGAGGGAACCCACATGGCGTAGTGAGTATTTGCCTCTTACCCCACTTATAAAGGCGTGACACAAGGACATTTTAATGTGGGTAAACCCACGAGCCGAGACTCATATGTGGTAGGTGCAAAAGATGGGTTGATCCCGTCAGCATTTCCCTCAAGGGGGCTCCTCAGGCACTGGGCCATAAACCCAGCCCTGCTCCTTTAAATCAAGGGGGCTAGTGTTACCTGGGGGGATAGCCTCTATGATCAACGATGTTAATTAATAACACATATCCAGTGGCCGTAGCATACCAGACCCCCGCCCCGATGAGCGGATTGTAGTGGCCAACGTGCACGACTGCAGAATCGTTACGAGTTCGAACTCCAGTTGCGCTATTACATTCACTTTCGGACTAATACCCTCGGGAAAGGTATGAACCGCCTCATCACTCACCTGCAAATAATGCCGAATACTTTTTTTTTCAGTCTACATGTCTGTTTGGGTAAATAGTAGGACAGATTGGGCATGACAACCCGTCCAGGAGAAGGAAAACTCTGAACTGAAACTTGTTAAATTTCGCTTAAAAATTTGACGTTGTGTCGCATTCTGCTCGTGTGGAAAGGTCTGCGTAAATAAATACATGCCTGTTTGTATGTGTTACGTTCGATACACACGCTCCTGACAGGTGAAGGGTTAACTCTTAGAATCGTTTGGTTATACAATTTCTCTAATTTTTTTTATAGATGAGGCTTGATAATTACTATTATTTGTATTTCCCGATTACGAAAAGAAGGTTCCCGAGTTCGAAATGAAGGTTCCTGTGTCCGAAAAGGTTCCCGAGTCCGACAAGAAATACCCGAAGAAGACCGGAGGGCGTACCGACCGAAACGTTGTACAGATAACATTGAAGATGAGGACAATAGTCCGAATAATAAAATAATACTCGTTTGGTTATGTTTTTTTTTTGTTTGATTTTTGCAAAATTTTGTTTGATTTTTTGTTTGAATTTGATTTTTTACTAAATAAATAGTACCACTGCTAGTCTTTTACAACAATGGCTTTGGCATTAAATAACCTATGAAGGTTGATATGCCATTAACACCCCCAAAGAAAAAATGAAAAAAAAAAAACCCAGAAAAACAAATATCTTCTATTAATAATGAAGATTCGCTTCCGGTTTTTTGTCTGTAACAAAAATTACGTCACTGCTAATGTCACATTACCCAAAATCATCATAACATAGAACAAATACACTCAAAATTTGAACATGCAGCATTAGACAGTCCTCATTATTTTTTTAAAACAAGTTTTAATAAATACATGACTGGTATTATATATCTATATATAGTTTGTTTTATTTTAATACATATTTAAAGTTTACATTTCAAATTGTTTTTGTTTTTTAATCCTTTAATGAATTTGATGATTTTACTTACTTAGGGTAAAAACTCGCTGACATTGAATTTTTTTACTCCCACCCCTCAGGCAATATTTTTTCAAAAATATATTTTTACATCGCCTGGAGGCCGTTTTTTATTTTGTACTAGTATATATAAAGAAATCCCCTTTATTGGGTTGAACTCTAAAAGGTGGAGAGGACCTAATGAAAAATAAAATGAAAAACAAAAGAGAAAAGATTCTTTGTCATGAGAAATGAATAGATACATTTTCATTATCATCCAGACATGCTAACAGCACGGATTCCCTTGATTCTCTCTCTCTCTCTCTCTCTCTCTCTCTCTCTCTCTTTATTTGATTGGAATCATAACAAATCTCCCTCTGTCACCCCTCTCTCTCTCTCTCTCTTACTCTCCCTCTCTCGCCATCAATCCGTATCGGGCATCATACTTAGAAAATCCTCTAGACGGCACCCAGTGTCCATTCAGATCTGGTGCATATAGATTTTTCCTGATGCCACAACACTCTGGTGTGTCCGTGTTTAGAAGTTTACTTACTCTATCTCTCTCACCATTAGTCCGTATCGGGCATCATGCCTAGCAAATCCTCTAGACGGCACCCAGTGTCCGTACAGATCTGGTGCATATATGTTTTTGCTGATGCGACAACACTCTGGCGTGTTCATGTGTAGATGTTTACTTACTCTATCTCACCCCCATCAGTCCGTATCGGGCATCATGCTTAGCAAATCCTCTAGAAGGCACCCAGTGTCTGTACAGATCTGGTGCATATAGGTTTTTGCTGAGTCGACAACACTCTGGTGTGTCCATTTGTAGAATTTTAAATCACTTATAATTTCGTCCTTCCTCTCTCTTAGAGCTGACTCTGCAGCTAAATCGGCTCTAGATTTGATATGAAACCTAAAATTAATAGATTCCTTCATACAAAATGGCAACAACAATGGAATAACAACATCCACAATAAACTCTTCCTAATCAAACCCACTTTGGGAGGCTGGAGACCAACTTTAAGGAAGTCTAGAAAGGAACAAGTCATTGCGTCTCGATTACACATTGTACATACAAGACTAACGCACTCCAATATACTCAAACAAGAACAACAATCACAATGTGAACATGTCAAACACTTTAACAGTTAAACACTTATTCATGGAATGCAAGTTTTTTGCTCACATCAGAAACCATTATTTTAAAGCAAACAATATGAAAGATCTGTTTAAAAATGTCAACATGGAGGATATTCTCTTTTTTTTTGGGGGGGGGGAATAAAATTATACCATAACCGTTAGGCATGACATAACCCCAGACGGGTTGATATGCCGTTAAAATCAATAAGCAAACAAACAAACTTACTCTCTCTAGCACTTTCCAGCTTGTATTGCTCGTCTTGGATGATTTTTGTGATGGGAGGTAAGTGGTCGTACAGCTGATGTTTTGTAAGCTGCTTCCGGGATTTGTTCAAAACAACACGCAGCTTCCTTGTGTTGTTCCTATTTAGTCTCCCCCCCCTCTCGGCGTTTCGTTAAAGTCAAAATGATGCAACCATAAAAGAATGAAAAAAAAAAAAAGTAGAAAATACCGATATTATCCTCGTACCCCCACTTGTACAAAGTCAGGCACAATGCCCTATTAACGTTGGACCACCTACAAGCCGAGACTCATTGATGGCGGGTTAAAAAATTGCGTCGATCCCCTCGGCATCCCCCCTCAAGGGGGGCGCCTCAGGCACTGGGTAATAAACCCAGCCCTGCCTCTTTAATTCGAGGGGGCAGGTGTTGCCTGGGGGGTGGGGGCTGGGATCGACGCTCGTGATTTTACCCACGTGGTTAAAGAAAGAAAATACCCAGACGAAGGAAGAATATAGATTAAAAGGAAAGAAAGAAATGAGCGGGAAAAGGTGGACCAAAGAGAAAGAAAGGGAATAAGGTAAGAAAATTGGAAAAAAGAAAGAAGAGAAGGGAATGAGGTAAGATAAAAGAAAAAGAAAGAAAGATAGGGAATGAGGTAAGATAAAAGAAAAAAAAAGAAAGAAAGGAATGAGGTAAGATAAACAAAACAAAAAAAAAAGAACAAAGAGAAAGGAAAGCAATAAGGTAAAACAACAAAAAATACCCCCCCCCAAAAAACAAAGCAAAAAAACCCCAAAAACAAAGAGAAAGAAAAGGAATAAGGTAAGGGTATTTGCCTGCGCATCCCACAAGGTCTCGTTTTTACGTGGGCGCATAAAAATTGGATCGACGCTATTAATTGTACTTTACCGGTCCAGAGGCCGAAGCACACTGGACCCCCAGCCGAGGCCGAGTGGATTAGGTAAGTTTCAAAGCATAGAATCTGGAACAGATACTACACTTTGATCCTCCCTTCTATATCAGGTAAGGATATTTGCCTCATACCCCACTTGTATGTGCTGGGCACAAGGCCTCGTTTTAACGTGGGCCCACCCATAAGCCGAAGCTCATGGGTGGGAAAGAACAAAAATTGCATCTATCCCTTCCGAATTCCCCCTCAAGGTGGGTGGGGGCTCAAGCACTGGGCAATAAACCCAGCCCTGTCCCTTTAAGTCAAGGGGGCAGGTATTGCCTGGGGGAAAAGCCCCTTGGATCGACGCTATCAATTGTACTTTACCGGTCCAGAGGCCGAAGCACACTGGAACCCCAGTATAAAAGGTAAGTCTCAAAGCATAGAATTTGGAAGAGATACTACACTTTGATGTATTTGATATGATCCTGCATCCCTGCATCCCTGCAACCGACCCCATCAAATTCGTTTTATTCATGTTAAGTCGGTACAGAGATACAGCCGAATACACATCTGGGCACAAGGCCCGAAGTTTTGTTTTGAAGGGGGAACGGGGTCAAATAACTGGTCATGCCACTAGACTTGTAGACTTATCTTAGCTAGTCTCATTCACCGACCGATCCATATCAATATACACAGTCGTTCATCGTCATTCACTACTACTTTCACCAAAAGTTCACTGGCGCTCCATGTGTGAAACCCTACTTACACCCCTATGGTGAACAGACACTACACTATGATCCTCCCTTCTATATCAGTTAAGGGTATTTGCCTGCTCATCCCACTTATGAGGGCTGGACCCAAGGTCTCGTTTTTACGTGGGTGCATAAAAATTGCGTTGATCTGGTGGGGGGGATGGCCTCCCTTGGATCGACGCTATTAATTGTACTTTACCGGTCCAGAGGCCGAAGCACACTGGGCCCCCAGCCGAGGCCGGGTATAGAAGGTAAGTCTCAAAGCATAGAATCTGGAACAGATACTACACTTTGATCCTCCCTTCTATATCAGGTAAGTATGATATTTTCCACGTACCCCACTTGTACGGGTCAGGCACAAGGCCCTATTTATGTGGGACCACCCACAAACCAAAGCTCATGGGGTGGCGGGTGAAAAATTGCGTCGATCCCGTCGGCATTCCCCCTCAAGGGGGGCGCCTCAGGCACTGGGCAATAAACCCAGCCCTGCCCCTTTAAATCAAGGGGGCAGGTGTTGCCTGGGGGGATGGCCCCCTGGGATCGACGCTATTATTACAACATAACCGGTCCAGCGGCCGAAGCTCGCCGGACCCCCAGTCGAAACCGGGTGGCTATGCCAGGTAAGTATTAAAAACAAACAACAAACAAAAAAACAAAAACAAAAAACAAAACAAAAAAACAAAAGCAAAAAACAGTAAATAGATAAAATGAAAATCAATAAAAAAACTGAAAAGAAAAAAATTAAGAAAAGAAAGAAACAAAAAGAAAAAAAAGAAAGAAAA
>CM042157.1:17722831-17735331 GCA_023376005.1 Doryteuthis pealeii
ACCATTATCTTTACTACCAAATAGCGTTGTTGCCTTTATTTTTGTCCAGGATTTCTTTCTTTCGTTTCGTCTTTCTCTTTTACCAATCCTGTTTTTTCTTCTTCTACTCCCACAGATGGGCCACATCCAACCCAAACTTAGAAAACAAAAACACCAACAACGTTGTTTTCATATACGTGATTGATGGGCAAATGTTTCTTTTTTCTTTCTTTTTTTTGGGGGTTTGCAATCCAAATCATCGCCAAATCGACCTCAGCCAAAATGGAGCAACATAAACAGAAAACCAGATCGAGGCTCAAGCACTCGCGGGTAAAGCTCAATGGTTAGTTACTCGGTTTTTCTTGTAGATTTTTAAAATAATTATTTTCAATTGTTCTATAGTTTCTCTGGTGACACAGACATCAGGATCAGGGACATGGTGATTGGCGACAATCTTCTAAGCAAGCCAGACTTGCCTGCTTCGAAAATCGGCGTTTGAAAATCTGAATTTTACTCGAACACCGGACTTTGGCATCCGTAGGATGCTGGTTGGTTGGATTTTACGGCACGTCCATTCTTGGGTTATTTTATGCCGAATACGTTTTGTTTTATTCCCAGGACTAAGACCCTCAGCCACCACCTTCTAGCACACATATGATAAAAAAGGTTTGGGCAATTGGATCGGGACTATCAGCTGGGTAGTAGGGCTTGACATGACCAGCCAGTTGATTGAAGGGGACTTCTCCTGGAAAATGATTGGATTATACCTTTCACAAGTATATATATATATATATATATATATATATATATATATATATAATGTTATGCACAGACACATCTTTCGGCCTTTTTACGCCTCTTCAGTGTGGCTGGACACACCTATCCTTGGCTAGGGTCGAACACAGACTGACCATTTGGCAGCCTGATATCTTATCCCCTCGGCCACTGACAGCTGTAGCGGGACTGGTGTTTTTTTAAAACTATTAAATACATAGATTTGTCTATGTATTTTACAGTCACAGAGAGATAAAATTTCCGGGGAAACGATCACTGCTTATATACTTAATAGTGAGAGTTAATTTAAATTACCAGTTAGAGAGCTCATACCAAATTTATGGGAGCATATATTAATAAGTCATCCACAGACACGTGTTTCGGCCTTTCACGCCTCTTCAGTGTGGCTAGACACAGCCATCCTTGGCTGTGTGTGTGTGTATGTGTGTGTGTGTGTGTGTGTGTGTGTGGTATCCTTTGTGTAAATACGCAAACATGTTAGAGTGCACCTTTTTGTTGTTCACATTTACCTTCATCTTCCACCACGGATAGAATGTGACAAGTGGGGCATTCAGCGAGGATCGAACTCGTTATTCATAATCTGCGAATCTGCGTGACTATTGTCTGAGGCGTATATTCTTTGAGGATATTTTGGGTGCATGTTTCTTATATCAAGATTCCATGAAACCCGGACATGTTTAACAAGAGGCACTGATGGTATAATAGTTTCCATAGAAGGAAATGGACCCTAGTTCAAATCCTGGACGAGACTGTTTGCATTTCACATGAAGCTAATACCACAAGGAAACGTATATATATAACTTTTACATGTTTGAGATACGACTGACTAAACAGCGCTGGGTAGCGTCGTCAGTTATGTTATTAACTGGTTTCATTAGGGGGTCTCGGGTCTTCCAACATAATACCCCCTCCGCCAGTCAGACCCCATTAGAGATGATCAAACTCTAATTCGCTGCCTTTTTATTCAACGCCAACAGAAAAATGGCTTTAAATAGAGTATGCCTCGGCCTTTGTACATCTGGTTGGCTAATTCTACAGCCAATCATCGTTCAGAGTAGCTTTTAAAATCAGGATCGCATGGCTCCGACATTTTCTTTTACATAATTTATAAGCAGTCCTAGATTTTGGACGTACCTGTTGTTAGAATTTTAAATAAGATCTGTTAGACTAAAAATAACGGGGCCCAATGGAAAATTACCCGGGGTCCATCTCACTTGCGACGGAATCAAATGGGCAGGGTTGAAAATAAAAGCTTGATCCAGAACAACCAAGTCTTGATATTGATTGAATATTAAAGACAATGTTAAGCCCGGCTCTGTAAGAAGAACTGACAAGGAAAATCAACTCCCAGCGAAAATTAATTTGAATGTAACTGAGAAACTTGATTTTACTAGAAAGAAAAAATATTTATTTGAATTTTGACAGGAAAACTATCTTTTATGTCTATTATTAAAAAGAAAACAAGATTTCAAAGGTCTGTTTACATTTTTTCTACGAAAGAGCGTGGCAACAAATTCCTTTACATACTTTTGTACGTCGATAAAATCGAGATAAAATTTTGTTAAATTATTTTTTTTCACTAAAATTAAAATCTTCGTTCAATTTTAATAAAATTTTGTAGAATTATTTAAAATTGATTGTATTTTTTATATATATATCTTTATTCATCGAATTGTGACGACTGAGAGTAAGTAGAGAGTCACATAGGCATTTCTGTCTGTCTGTCTGTCTCTTTCTTTCTCTCTCTCTCTTTCTCTCCCTCTCTCTCTCTCTCTCTCTCTCTCTCTCTCTCTCACACAAACACACGCACAGACACATACACACCCATACACATACAACGGTCGTCGGGAGTTATCTTCGGTTGAATATTCAGTCAGCTTCTGCCTGTGTCAGAATTCGGACTGGTTATAATACAATCTTGACACCCACGCAACTTTACGTGGCCACGCCTCTTCTGGTTACAACGCCTTTGCAACTTCTCATCCGCGTCTCATCCAGCACGACACCGAAGAAAATTTGCCACGCGTACATAAATTCGCGTGTTAACGCCTCTTCCGACGCAACGCCTACGCAAATTCTCGTGGTCGCGCCTCCCCTAGATTTTTGTTTGCTTATGTTAACCCTATACCGATTTCTGCCCACGCAAGGACGCAGTAGAAACACATTTCCCTCGGATTTTTGTTTCCTTGTGTTAACCCTATACCGATTTCCGCCCACGCAAGGACGCAGTAGAAACACGCTTTCCCCGGAATTTTGTTTCCTTGTGTTAACCCTATACCGATTTCCGCCCACGCACCAACACAGCGGAAACACGGAAAATATCTTTGTAATATATTACCTGATCAGTTGCATCTGTGGACCGGGTTGCCGCAGAAAGTGGGTTGGTGTCAGGTGCAGGCTGGAAACGGAAACAGGATGTGGCCCTGAGTTGACCTTTTGCACTTGGTGATGCAGGTGTACATTTGACATGGTTTAGGCGCAGAAATACGTAGGCGTAGCCCATAGCCAATGAAAACAGGCTGCGTGGTTGAAGAAGCGTGTCTACATAAAAAATGCGTAGGTGTCACGATCAAAGAGGCGTGACACCGGGGGGTTAGACTACAATAAAAGAAACCCGTGGAGATCTATTTGACAGACAACGATCAGGTTCGAGATCACTTGAAGAGAACCCCCGAAGGCTCCACATTTGCATAACCCTGTCAACGACTCTTAGCTGTACACAACCGAGGGAATTAACATATCATCTTATATTTTCCTAAATACAAGTGTTCGTGTTCTTTGACGGGTCCAGTGTTTAACATCTCCTCTCAAGCAATATTCAACAGATGCACATGCTGCAGTACAATCTCCAAGAAGGAAGAATCTAAAAGAATTCAGTTAAATTCTCATTTTTTGTAATTGATATGAAATGAAACTATCATTACATATCCTTTAATTCCTCATAAAGAAATAAAAAAAGATTTATTTCCTATAATTAATGTTTATAATTAAGTAATTTTAATTCATTTATATACTTCATTGGTTCTATAAACAAATACTGGCTTCAATATTTTATCCAGTGTACTAACAAAACTGTTAAGTATCACAGAACCCTTTTTGTCATCGTCGTTATAGGAAGTTTCCGTGATGTACTTAACACTTTTGTCATCATTTTCGCGGTGGTGAGTTTTCTTTAATTACTTAAAACTTTGGGCACACCCACATAACCCATTCGTACCTGTTAAAAGGGGAGGGTGCCCCAGTGTGCCCAACATGCAAAGTACAACTTACAACCAAGCATATCCTTCTAAATTGTAACAGACTTAAACATATCCGCGCAAATTACTATCAAGCTAGAAACCTGAAAGACATCTTCAAGAATACAAACCCTGAAAACATTTTAAATTTTATTAAAAAAAGCAACCTTTTCAACAAAATATAACAGAACATAACCAATTATCTCCATAGAACCACTACCTTAAAGTCTGAAATCCAAAATAACCTTTTTGACATTAAATGACCCACAGGGGTTGATATGCCGTTAAACAAAACTCAAACTCAAACTCAAAACTTTGACCTCGCCGGTGTCGTCATATCGAAATGAATTAATCCACGTTTTGTAAATAGAATCAAACAAATTCATTTCTTTGAATTCTTTATAAAAAATAAAAATATTTGTTTCTAATAATTTTGTTGTTTGTCTTGATCTTATTTTTTTCACTAACTTTTTCATCAAATATCATCGTCTTTTCATAGATTTGATCATTATAATTAATTTTTAATTCATTATATACTTGATATATTGACCTTGGTTATATATTCTTCTAGTCATCTTTGGTATCTTATGTAGCTGGGAGTTCTTACAAAGAAGAACAAGACAGGGAATTTACCGTTTTGTTCGAATTAGTTACCAGTACTAGCAAAATAAAAAACGTCCTCCGGGCGATGTAAAAATATATTTTTGAAACATATTTCCTGAGGGGTGGGAGTAAAAAATTCAATGTCAGCGAGTTTGTACCCTAAGTAAGTAAAATCATCAAATTCATCAAAGGATTAAAAAAATAAAACAATTTGAAATGTAAACTTTAAATATGTATTAAGATAAAACAAACTATATATAGATATATAATACCAGTCATGTATTTATTAAAACTTGTTTTAAAAAACAATGAGGACTGTCTAATGTTGCATATTCAAATTTTGAATGTATTTATTGAATAAATACACTCAAAATTTGAACATGCCAAAAATCGTAGAATAAATTTTAGTCTATGTAATATTTTAGTCTTTGGGTAATGTGACGTAAGCAGTGACGTAATTTTTGTTAAAGACAAAAACCGGAAGCGTATTTCCATTATTAATAGAAATAGATTTATTAAAACTTGTTTTAAAAAACAATGAGAACTGTCTAATGCTGCATGTTCAAATTTTGAATGTATTTATTCTATGTTATGACGATTTTGGGTAATGTGACGTAAGCAGTGCCGTAGTTTTTTGTTACAGACAAAAACCGGAAGCGAATCTCCATTATTAATAGATATTAGTTACTATAAATGTGATACTAAGAGTCACCAAAAGCCACAAAAAAAAACACAAAAAAACCATAAAAAAACAAACTAGAAAGTGTAGCAGGCGGGGAAAGGGTTAAAATCAGACAAACTGTTTTTGAGTTCTCTCACGCCCATACACATGTTTATTTAAAGGTGTCCTTTTGTATTCCCCTGGTTTCATTGTGTTCGGGCGATGTTGTGGTTAGATAGGCGTTAGGAAAAATGATATGCGATTCTTTTTTTAGATTTTCAAGACAAAGATTGATAAACCGTTCCAACCGGAAGAACGGGTCCTTGCCTCCCTCCGACCCTCACTCCATCCCCCACACACATTGTCATTGTTTTCTTCATCTGTCTGTCGTCCTAACAGAAAAATAAAATGAAAAAAAAAAAGACGACAGACACAGATATTATTTACAGAAATCTAAGCATTGACATGACAATAAATACAACTGAAACCGTTATTTGTTTGGTAAACAAGAAGGGGTGCATCGTCCTGATGTAATTGTTAGCTCGCTCGTCTCGAAGATCAATGACTAATGAGTAGTGAGCTCGATCCACACTAAGTGTCCCATATTTGCCGACTGGTACCAAACAAACTTATGATTATGGTTGATTCATTAATTTTAACGTAATTCAAGGTTATTTTATGCCTAGAGAATTGAATTTGTAATTTACAAAAATCAAATCATTGGCATGAAAATAAATGCAACAGAAATCCCTACTTTTAGAAACACGAAGAGGGTCATTGTCGGGATATAATTATTAGCTCTCTCGAAGATCAATGTCAGTTTGATTTTTTGGTTTGGCTTTTTTTTTTTTTTGGTTTGGTTAGGGTTTTACGGCATATCAGCCTCGGTGGGTCATTTAATGCCGACAAAGTTTTGAAATAAATTCATTCTTAATGGATACTCAAATTTTCTTTATAAATATGTTTTTCTATTTATGGGACCCTAACAGGTACTACCACTCCGGGTCAGAGTGAACCAGGGAGCAATGGTGATAAAGAGGTGCTCCACATTCCCCAAACCTCCAAAACTGGAACCTTACCATCAGATAGAGTTTAACGTCATTCCCAGGGCATGTAGACCCGCAGCCACCGCGTTCTAGCACCCATATGATAAAAAGGGTTAGGGCTTGCTATAAGGGCAATAGGGTTGGGACAATCATATAGGTTCTAGGGCTTGACATGACCAGTCGATTGATCGGAGGGGGCCTCTCCGACGGCCCGTCTAGCCAAAGAAAGGGCCGAAGTGGAGTATTGCAAGTTATGGACTGCTCATCCACCTGGGCTCTATCCTTAAGCATCACGGGTCGCCACCCACGGCCAACAGGTGGGCCACATTGGAGGAGTCTTACCCCTCCGCAGAGGTGCATTTGGTGCATTCTAACGCCCCAGCCGACAGGGCGGCCAATGTCGGTAGTGAACTTGACCGACTAACTTGCCCCATATTTGCAGACTAGTACCAAACTAATTTATGATTATGGTTGATTGATTAGTCTTAACAGTATATTAACCCATCTAGGTTTATCTACAGGTTAGAGAATCGTATTTATTGTCTGTTCATATTTACATTTTTGTATACTAGTACAAAATAAAAAAACACCCTCCGTGCGATGTAAAAAATAGATTTTTGAAACATATTGCCTAAAGGGTGGGAGTAAAAAATTCAACGTCAGTGAGTTTGTACCCTAAGTAAGTAAAATCATCAAATTCATTAAAGGATTAAAAAAAATAAAACAATTTGAAATGTAAACTTTAAATATGTATTAAAATAAAACAAACTATATATAGATATATAATACCAGTCATGTATTTATTAAAACTTGTTTTAAAAAACAATGAGGACTGTCTAATGTTGCATGTTCAAATTTTGAGTGTATTTATTGAATAAATACACCCAAAATTTGAACATGCCAAAAATCGTAGAATAAATTTTAGTCTATGTTATGACGATTTTGGGTAATGTGACGTAAGCAGTGACGTAATTTTTGTTACAGACAAAAACCGGAAGCGAATCTCCATTATTAATAGATTTGTTTCTTAAGAGTTTTTTTTTTGCACTCGGTCCAATCAAATACGACAAATTTTTTGTAAAATTTACTTAGCCTATACATAGGACCCTAACAGGTACTAACATTCCGGGTCGAAGTGGACCTGGGAGTAATGGCAATGAAGGGGTTTTCTACACTCTCCAGATTTTCAGAACTGGAGACTCAGCATCAAATGTAATTTAGTGTCATACTCTTTTTACCTCTTATCTATGACAAATCATCACTATGGCAACAAAAATTATTAGTTAACTAATCATGTGCTAATTAAGCTAGTTTGATATAAAGGTATTTAATGCAAAAAGAAATTCGGTTATTTCCTATAAGTCCAACATAAACAAAGGGAACCACTCTTGACTGATAAATTATTTATTGTTTGAAATACGCTAGACTTAGCGCAGAGTGGCGTCGTCAGTTATGTTATTGGCTGGCTTCATAGGGGGGTTTCGGGTCTTCCAACATAATACCCTCTCAACCAGCCAGACCCCGTTGGAGACGATCAAACTCCAACACGCCACCCTTGTGCAACGCCAACAAAAAAACACTTAGAATAATACGTCAACGCGATCATCGAACTCTTTATATCTGAATGGCCAATTCTACAGCCAATCATTGATAAGATTTATAATTTATTTATTTATTGATCTACTAGGAAAAAAGAAGACGGTTTTAAGGTTAGGGTTAGGGTTAGGGGTTAGGGTCTAGGGTTAGTGTTAGGGTTTAGAGTTAGAGTTAGGGTTAGGGTTTAGAGTTTGCTTAATAGGAAAATAAATAAATAATTTACCTGTCAAGAGTGGTTCCACTTTGTTTATGTTAAACTTATAGGAAATAACCAAAAATTATTTAAAAATACTATTTGTCTGAATTTTTGAGATGAGGCTTTATGACAAGTTATTACATACGTCGTGAGTTCAACAGTCTCAATGAATTATAGAAACTTTAGTCTAATACGCTTTAAGTTATTCATTTTAGCAGCAGTCCAATTTTAAATGGAGTCACCAGTCTGACTTTTAATTTTACTAGTCAACAATGAACTTAGTGATCAGAGATAATAAGATTTCTTTTTTTACCTACTGTTGCTTAATGGATATTACAATGGAGATTATGTGGTTTTCTGTCTGTAGCTGAAACTATATCACTACTCAAGTCACAATTCTCTTAGTTATTTACGCTACATTCTCCATGATTTTATCTTCATTTAAATCTCAATTATTAATAAAATTGTTCTATATTATTAATACTGTTGACCATATCTAGATACTAATATGGAATTGTATTTATATATACAACAAAATAGCGGTTTACTGTGTGAACGGGAAGGATATTTTGCATATTGATATTAAAAATTTGATTTTAATAAATATGTGCTTGGTATTATTGATTTCTAATTGTTTGGTTTTATCTTAATGAATATGAGCAACACTCTCTGGGATAAATCTTAAAAGAAATCCATTAACAAGAAGAAATAACTGTAATTGTATTCTTTAATTCCTATCTTAACTAAATAGTTATATTAGGAAAATTTAGCAATAAAAGACGGGAGTGATGGAAGAGTAAGTTTCAGTTATTCTATTTTTCGATTATACCCCTCACTCAGTTTCAAATCTTTTTATCTGCATTCTTATTTAGTTTCATTAATCTTTCTAATTTGATATGATATTCTATTACATTAAAACTTAAATACTTGCACCCAGAGGGTGCATATATTTTCTTGTAATAATAAAAATAAAACAATGACATTGTCGAGCATCTAAATTACCAGATCTATGATCTTCCTGTTTTATTATTTAGATTCTAAAAAAAGATATATATTTAATGCAAACCTTATTTTATTACATCAAAGTATACTTTTTGAAGAGAAACTCGATTGAAAATGTACCCCCCCTTTTAAACAGAAAAAATATCGATGTATAATTTTTTTCTTTTATAAGATAATAGCCAATTAAATAATTATCGAAATGAGTAAAAAAAAATCTCCAAAAAATTAATTATCTATTATTTTTTTACATTTTATTTTTCAATTTTCGGTACTTATTTTCTCATAGAAAAGCCATCGTAAAACTTTTTTTTTGTTTATATTCATAACTTCGGTCTTTTATCTCTTTATTTATACTGTAATTAGAAAACTATAAGACCAACTTAAAAAAAAAAATGTTACGCCCCAACATAAGGGGGTCAAAATTAAGCGACCTGAAAAAAATTAGAAAGTTTTGAAATAAAATAAATAATGTATTATAATAGGCATTAACAATAATTACGTGTCTGGTTGGCTACTTAATCATTATACTTCCAACCCGTCCTTCGGGGCGGGGGTCCGGTGTGCTTCGGCCACTGAACCGGTGTGTTTGAATTAATAGCGTCGATCCCAGGGGGCTATCCCCCCAGGCAATACCTGCTCCCTTGATTTAAAGGGGCAGGGCTAGGTTTATTGCCAAGCATCTGGGGCGCCCCCTTGAGGTGGAATGCCGAAGGGATCGACGCAATTTTTGTTCTTTCCCACCCATGAGCTTCGGCTTGTGGGTGGGCCAACATTAAAACGAGGCCTTGTGCCCAGCCCATACAAGTGGGGTATGAGGCAAATACCCACTTATACTGAGAGACGTCCATTTGCAATCATTGACGAAGGACTTGCAATACTGAGGAGCACCAAGGAACAACCAAAGGATTCTTTACCAAGGATTTCCGCTGGGCAGGCACTCTTGATTGAAGCCTAAAAAAAAATAAAAAAATAAAAAATAACCCATAAAATCGTAACTCTTCCCTTCTGCAATATCGAACCAGTGAATGCCCTGAAGACACGGGTCAAATTCTTCCTCGAAACGATTTTCTTGGTAATTTCTTCATTATCTTAGAACAGCAAATGCTTGTAGCAAGCCATTTGTTAAGTAAAGATCGAAATCTGATAGCAATAGATTGAATGATAAGTTCGCTAGTTTAAAATAGCAAAATGATGACAATACATGTTAATACGTGATTTTACAGGTTTTAACAAGTGCCTTATGTCGTTACTGTACGGTTTCTGATATGAATTGCTTTAAAGACGAACGTCTCTATAGAGCACGGAAAGACCATAAGACATGTAATAATAGATTTGGAAAATATTATAATGGTTTATGAAATACAGGAAAGAATAGCTTAGATTATACACACATACACACACACGCTCACAGACAGAGAAACACACACACACACACACACACACACGCACACACATATATATATATATATATATATATACAATGGCAGTATATGTAAACAAAGTAACTGTCCAAGTTGGCACGATACACACGCGCGCGTACGCACGCACGCACACACACACACACACACACACAACACACGTTCACACACACACGCACACACACATGTATATATATATATATATGTGTGTGCGCGCGCGCGCGCGTGTGTGTGTGTGAAGAGAAAAATGGAAGTGAATCCGACGGATGTAATATAGTGAAAAAAATTGAAAAAACACAGGTTCAAATAAAATGAGTGGTATTTAATCAGCCAACGCTGCAGTGTTTCAATCTATTTAGTAAATCTTCTTCAGGGCTTTTGTTGATATAAGGAAAGGTAAAAAAATTATCACAGAATAATAAGGAGACTGTGATCGGTTTGTTTACAATGTTTTGAATGGAAAGTTAGCGTTCTTAGAAATAGATTCGAAAATTCATGAGACACTTAGGATAAACGTTTTGAAGGATGAAGTCGAGCATTTTTTATGTTGCGTGTATGTCTGTATGTGTGTATTCTCGTCACGTACTTAAAATAAAAACAAATAAAAAATAAACAAATAAAATAAACATACACACACACACGCCCATCCACACAGACACATACACACAAACGTGCACAAACACACAGACACCCAAATAAAAAAAACATTAATCTACTCACAATTCCATACACACGCTCTCTCTTTCCCCCTCTCTCTCTGCCCCCTCTCTCTCTCTTTCTCATATACACACACACACAACGTAAAAAATGTTCGACTTCATCCTTCAAACCCTTTATCCTAAGCGTCTCATAAATTGTTGAATCTATTTCTAAGAACGCTAACTTTCCATTCAAAACATTGTAAACAAACCGATCACAGTCTCCTTATTATTCTGTGATAAATTTTTACTTTTCCTTATATCAACAAAAGCCCTGAAGAAGATCTACTAAACAGATTGAAACACTGCAGCGTTGGCTGAATAAATACCACTCATTTTATTTGAACCTGTGTTTTTTCAATTTTTTTCACTATATTACATACCGTCGGATTCACTTCCATTTTTATCTTCACACACACACACACACACATATATATATATATATATACACATGTGTGTGTGTGTGTGTGTATGTACGTGTGTGTGTGTGTGTGTGTGTGTGTGTGCGCGCGAGTGTGTGTTTTTGTTCTAAGCAATAATTTTCTATATTTCAGAAAACATTATTACATTTTCCAAACCTATATACAATGTGTGTCAAAAAACGTATCGAGATTTTTTGTACTTTTTGACTCACCTTGTATTCTGAAATAATTAACGTTCCATTCATTGTTCATTGCTATCTTGGTAAATATAGCTTCAAAGTCGGCACTTTACGACACCTTGTTTTATGCAGAAAAAAATAAACGTTCCATTCATTGTTCATTTCTATCTTGGTAAATATAGCTACAACCTGGATACTTTTATGACACACCATATATATATATATATATATATATATATATATATAGTTACGGGTCTACCATGGTTTCAATCCAAATGATTTCATCAGTCGATGTAATTCCCTATTTAAAGCGGAAGTTAGATACTATATATATATATATATATATATATATATATATATATATATATATATGCACAAACTCTATCTCTCTACCTTCCTCTTTCTAACTTTCTATCAATTTGTTTCTCTAGCAATTTATCTGTTTGTCTATCCCCCCTCTCTCTCTCTCTCTCTTTCTCTCCATATATATATATATATATATATATATATATATATATATATATATAAACACTGAAGAAAACGCGTTGCAAATTTTTACCACCAGAAAGGAAATAGATAAAAACAAACCCTTTCTCAATAGGAAGAAATACAACGAGCAAGACCTATTCCCTTCACTTTGATCTGTTTTTCGCACAGCACGTCAAACCC
>CM042157.1:17740331-17765331 GCA_023376005.1 Doryteuthis pealeii
AAGAAGGAAAGAAGGAATGAAGGAAAGAGGCAAAAAGGAAGAAAGGAAGGAAGAAAGAAAGAATGAAAATTAAAGGAAGAAAGTAAAAAAGAAGAAATGATGTAAAATGAAAAGAAAGAAATGAAATCGAATAGAAAGAAGGAAAGAAGGAATGAAAAAAGAAGCAAAAAGGAAGAAAGGAAGGAAGGAAGAAAGAATGAAAATTAAAGGAAGAAAGTAAAAAAGAAGGAATGATGTAAAATGAAAAGAAAGAAATGAAAACGAATAGAAAGAAGGAAAGAAGGAATGAAAAAAAAGAGACAAAAAGGAAGGAAGGAAGAAAGAAAGAAAGAATGAAAATTAAAGGAATAAAGTAAAAAAGAAGGAATGATGTAAAATGAAAAGAAAGAAATGAAATCGAATAGAAAGAAGGAAAGAAGGAATGAAGGAAAGAGGCAAAAAGGAAGGAAGAATGAAAGAAAGAATGAATGAAAATTAAAGGAATAAAGTAAAAAAGAAGGAATGATGTAAAATGAAAAGAAAGAAATGAAATCGAATAGAAAGAAGGAAAGAAGGAATGAAGGAAAGAGGCAAAAAGGAAGGAAGAATGAAAGAAAGAATGAATGAAAATTAAAGGAATAAAGTAAAAAAGAAGGAATGACGCAAAATGAAAAGAAAGAAATGAAAACGAATAGAAAGAAGGAAAGAAAGGATGAAAGAAAGGGACAAAAAGGAAGAAAGAAAGAAAGAAAGAATGAATGAAAATTAAAGGAATAAAGTAAAAAAAAAGGAATGACGCAAAATGAAAAGAAAGAAATGAAAACGAACAGAAAGAAAGAATGAATGAATAAAAGAGGCACAACGGAAAGAAAGAAAAAAGAAAGAAAGAAAGAAAGAAAGAAAGAAAGTGAACTTAAGGAATGAATTAAAAGAAAATGTGTGTGATTTGAAAGTTACCCAGATGAACGTGTCTCTTAGTCTAAATTTCGAAAATTTAAGTTTGGTTTTGGTTTGGTTTGTTTTTACGGCATATCAACCTCAGTGGGTCATTTAATGCCGATAAAGTTTTGAAATAAATCAATTATTAATGGAGAATACAATTTTTTTTATAAATACAGTTTTTATCCAACCCATAGATGGGACTTGGAAAACTTAAACTTAACAATTTCGAACTAGACCATAACACTGCAGAAGCAATAAAAAATACACAGGGTGGGCCAAAAGTAGGGTTACAGTTAACACTTAAACTTAATGAAGTAATTGTAACCCTACTTTTGGCCCATCCTGTATGTTGTGCTTGAGGTGTTGGCGCACTTGGTCACTGTAAAGTAGCCAAATGGTTAAATATAATCTCTGCCTGAAAGTATCTCGGTGATCAAAAAAACTCAAATACAACTAAAATCATGGATTCCGAGGCCGTGTTCCAAGCCATTGAGCTAAATCCAACAAGTATGTATTTGCTATGAGCGGACACTGGATGCCGTGCTGAAGACTTTCCAGGAGCATTGACCGATAGGGATTGGTGGCGAGAGAGTAATCGGAATCCGTGCTGTCAGCACGACTTGATGATGATGTCACATTTTTCTGTGTGACTGGTGTGGGCGGCTATTATTTTTGAATTTTCTGGTTTTTTTTTTGTCTGTAATTTCGAACTCATCCATTGAGATTTATGAATCACCATTTTCATTATTGTTATCTGAAAAGAGATCTCCCTCAATTCTCTGATGAAAGAAAGGGGGGCGGGAAGGAGAAAAAATAGAATTAAAATAAAATGGAAAAGAAGGAATAGAAAAGAAAAGGAAAAAAAGTAAAGAATAAAAGAAAGAAGTATAATGTAAAAGAAAAAAAAGGAAAAAGAAAGAAAGAAGGAAGAAAGAACGAGAATGAAAATAGAAAAAAAAGAACGAAGAAGGAAATATATAAAATGAAAAAAGAAATAAAAAGAAGCATAATGAAAAAAAAAAGAAAGATAGGAAAAAAGGAAAGAAGAAAAGAACGAATAAATGAAAGAATGAAGTGTAATGACAGAGAGAGAGAGAGAGAGAGAGAGAGAGAGAGAAGAGAGAGAGAGAGAGAGAGAGAGAGAGAGAGAGAGAGAGAGTGTTGTGTCAGTCAGACAGACAGACAGAATGAATGAATGAAAAAGACAAAAGAAAGAGAATGAAAAGAAGTAACAAAGAAAGTTAGAAAGAAGCAAAATATAAAGAAATGAAGACGAATGTAAAGAAGGAAAGAACGAATGAATGAAAGAGAGAGAGAGAGAGAGAGAGAGAGAGAGAGAGAGAGAGAGAGAGAGAGAGAGAGAGAGAGCCGTGAAGAAGAGGGAAATATATAAAATGAAAAAAGAATAAAAAGAAACATAATGAAATGAAAAAAAGAAGAAGATAGGAAAAAAGGAAAGAAGAAAAGAACGAATAAATGAGAGAATGAAATGTAATGAGAGAGAGAGAGAGAGAGAGAGACAGACAGACAGACAGAGACAGAGACAGAGACCGTGAAGAATTAGATATAGAAAAGAACGACTGAAAGAGAGAGAGAGAGAGAGAGAGAGAGAGAGAGAAGAGAGAGAGAGAGAGAGAGAGAGAGAGAGAGAGAAGAGAGAGAGAAGTCGTGAAGAAGAAGGAAATATATGAAATGAAAAAAGAAATAAAAAGAAGCATAATGAAAAAAAAGAAAGATAGGAAAAAGGAAAGAAGAAAAGAACGAATAAATGAAAGAATGAAGTGTAATGAGAGTGAGTGAGAGAGAGAGAGAGAGAGAGAGAGAGAGAATGAAAAAAGACAAAAGAAAGAGAATTAAAAGAAGTAACAAAGAAAGTTAGAAAGAAGCAAAATAGAAAGGAATAAAGACGAATGGAAAGAAAGAATGAACGAGAGAGAGAGAGAGAGAGAGAGAGAGAGAGAGAGAGAGAGAGGAGAGAGAGAGAGAGAGAGAGAGAGAGATGAAAATTATCTTTATTTCAATCAACCCGCTGTTTCACTTTACACAATCACATGTCATGATGCAAACCTAAATTCACAACCTGTACCGTTAAAAAAAAAAGAAGAAAGAATCTAAAAACCATTAATAAAGTCATCTGCCTCGTCAGCGTTTTCATTAAATTTTATTTTGGCTCACTTGTTTAAGTAAAAGAAGAATTATTATTAACATTGAACGCATCTAATTTTATTTCAGCCCATTATTTCTATTATTGTCTGAATCACTTACAAATTCCATTTATTTTAACAATCCCATTCTCTATCCGCATCCATGCGATAATTCACGAAATGTCTTGTTGTTGTCGTTGAGGCGCGTGGTCTAATGGTTAGAGTCGTAGGAAATGGACTGGTCGACCCGAGTTCTAATCCTGGACGAAGACACAGTTCACATAACGCTAATACCCTTGGGAAAGGTATGAATCCAACTACTCTCCTTCCAGTTATGAGTAAATAGTAGAACAGGCTGGGCTCTTTAACCTTGGTTAGGCAACCAGTCTAGGAGAAGGAAAACCTGTTAAACTCCGTTTGGGGTGGTCACTACTAGAACAGGCTCAGTACTAATTAGTCATCTATTTCACTAATTTGTTGTTGTTGTTGTTGGTGGTGGTTGTTCGTCTGTCTGTTACTAAGTTAGAGCTATGTGCTGGAATATTTTGTGATATATATATTTACCAACCCCTCTGCACGGGCAGGATGCGACATAAGGTCAATTTCTTAAGCGGAGTTCAACAGGTTTGAATTCAGAGTTTTCCTTCTTCTAGACTGGTTACCTAGCCAAGGTTAAAGAGCCCAGTCTTCCCAGCTATTTACCCATAGCTGGAGGGAGAATTGGATTCATACCTTTCCCAAGGATATTAGCGCTATGTGAAATTCAAACAGCTTCGTCTAGGAATTGAACTCGGGTCGACGAGTCCATTTCCTATGACTCTAACCATTAGACCACGCGCCTCCATATTTTGTGATATAAGGTGTGCACTGAATTTATAGACTAGCCAAGGTTACGTGGTTTATTCCTCTGGTCAATCACTAGCCATACTGCGTGGCTGATACACTACTTAAACTCCCACACTGGTCATAATTCTAATTGCACTCATTGAGGAGGAACTTACAATGCTCCGGATTACCAGACGATTACTAATACTCAGGACTCTTTACCAAGGGATTATCAAGGACCCAATTCCACTGGACAAGCGCTCTTACTAAAGGCCTACAGGATAGCCCAAAAGATTGTAACATTATGCTAATTCTGTAGACTGCTGTATCGGGTTACAACTACACCACATCAAAGAGAATGATATTTTTTTCGTATGGGATGGAATTTCTACCTGCTCACTGCCTGGTTTTGAATTTAGAATTTTTCCTTCTCCAAGATCGATTGCCTTACCAATAAGGCTAGAGAGCCCAGAATGAGGTAATTACCTGAACGTGTTCATAGTCAACCATGACCAATTAATATTCAGTCAGGAAACTAACCTAAAAATATTTTAAAATCAGTCTTATAATCTAGACATACCTCGCACACCAACAAGGGCGGCCCATCTTAGTGTAATAGTTAATAAGCTAGTCTCGTATATCCATTACTACTGAATCACGAGGTCAATCCACGCTGGATGCCGCATTCCTGCGACCTTGTGTCGCATTCTTCCCATGGCGAACAGGTTGGGCAAATACCTTGTTCGTCCCATCATAGTGTAATGGTAAGCAAACAAGTCTCGCTGGTCCATTACTACTGAATAGCGAGTTCAATCCTAGCTGAATGTCTCATACTTGTGACCTTGTGTCACATCATACCTTGGGCGTCCATTGTAGTGTAATGGTTAATGAGCACGTCTCTCAGGTCCGTTACTGAAAGAGGAAGAACGTCCTTGGCGCTAGCTGTCTTCATGCGACAAACGCATACGTACGAGGGTGAGTCAAAAAGTAATGCCATTTTGTTTAGGACAGGTATAACTACTAACACAGGAACATGCATCATATATCAAAAGGAAGCTGATCCTCTGTGGATCACATCCCTACTTCTCCACATAGGTGAGTCAAAAAGTAATGCCATTTTGTTTAGGACAGGTATAACCAACACAGGAACATGCATCATACATCAAAATTAAGTTGATCCTCTGTGGATCACATCCCTACTTCTCCACACAGGTAAGTCAAAAAGTAATGGCATTTTGTTTAGGACAGGTATAACTACCAACATAGGAACATGTATCATACATCAAACTTAAGCTGATCCTCTGTGGATCACATCCCTACTTCTCCACATAGGCAAGTCAAAAAGTAACATATATCATACATCAAAATAAAGATGGTCCTCTGTGGATCGCATCTCTACTACTCCACATAAGTGAGTAAAACAGTAATGCCATTTTGTTTAGGACAGGTATAATTACCAACACAGGAACATGAATCACATATCAAAATAAAGCTGGTCCTCTGTGGATCGCATCCCTACTACTCCACATAAGTGCGTCAAAAAGTAATGCCGTTTTGTTTAGGACAGGTATAATTACCAACACAGGAACATGTATCATACATCAAAATTAAGCTGATCCTCTCTGGATCACATCCCTACTTCTCCACATAGGTAAGTCAAAAAGTAATGGCATTTTGTTTAGGACAGGTATAATTACCAACACAGGAACATGTATCATACATCAAAATGAAACTGGTCCTCTGTGGATCACATCCCTACTTCTTCACATAGTCACCTTTTCTCTCAATAACAATGTTCAACCTTCAAATGAGAGCATGTATCCCTGCCCTATAAAATTCTGTTGACTGTACTCGTCTCTGGAATAATGTTTGCCTCTGTTTGGCACCAAGGTATGATGTGACACAATGTCACAAGTATGGGGCATCCAGCGATGATTGAACTCACTATTCAGTAGTAATGAACCAGCGATACTTATTTGTTAACCATATACTATGATGGGACACCAAAGGTAGGATTTGACACAAGGATTTGAGAGGCAATTAAGGGTTATTTCCCATAAGCGCGTGGTGTAATGGTTAAAGTCATGGGAAATGGACTCGTCGTCCCGAGTTCAAATCCTGGATGTGGTAATTGCATTTCAATTTGCGCTAATACCCTTGGGAAAGGTATGAATCTTACTCTCCCTCCAGCTATGGATAAATAGCAGGGCAGACTGGGCTCTTTAACCTTGGTTAGGCAACCGGTCTAAGAGAAGGAAAACTCTGAATTCAAACCTGCTGAACCCCGCTTAAGAAATTGACCTTGTGTCACATCCTGCTCGTGCAGAGGGGTTGGTAAATATATACCTATAACTCCAACCTAAAAAGGGCAACAACTCTGAATGAATTTATCTGTTAATTAATCTACTCATTATTTTCCCATTAAACCAGCCCTAACCCCTAACTCTAACCCCTAACCCTAACCCAAACCCCGTCTTCTTTTTTTCCTTTCTTTAATGGGAAAATAATAGGTAGATTAATTAACAGATAAAATTAATTCAGAGTGGTTCCCCTTTTTTAGGTTGGAGTTATAGGAAATAACCCAATTAAGAGCAAACTTTAAAATAGGGTTGCTCGCTCGAAAAAAAGTAAAAATAAAATGGAAGAATTTTAAATTAAATCGGATTCTCGTGACTGTTTATGACATTTTAATTGAGGAAATTGACATGCGGCAAAAAAAAATTATCTCCAATGAACCCAACTAAGGGAACGAGTTTTTTGTTGAATATTTCCTATTCCTTAAAACTTCGCTTAATGATAGCAATTAGGGAATTGTTGAGAACATGCAATATTCCATGACTTTCAGAAGTTAAAACAACGCATTCGGTGGTGTGTGGCTTCCCAAGGAACTATTTAGAAGGAGATAAAGTTGATTTGAAATTGAGTCGTTAATATATATAAAGTTAATCCTAACGAGTCAGGTATATCTACATAAAGTTATTGATGATTTCTGATTTTTCATAGCTCATCAGGGCATATATATATATATATATATAATATATATATATGGGTAATTCCATGCAAAATCATCCAGTCCATGTCACCCACCATGTCTGAAATTTAGTCCAAGTGTGGGTTATCTTAAAGTTAGCGAATCCCCAAAATTTGAGCTTCCAATTCCAAAAATTGGCGGAGTTATGTCAATTTTTAGCTCTCCAAATTTAAGAAGAGTCGCGAAAAATGGCTACTTTTTGTACCCTGTTTTTTTTTTTTGTAAAATGAGTTCTAGAGCTTCCCTACTAATTGGTTTATAAAAGCATTTTTGGCCATGGAATCAAAGAATGCTAGAGAACTTTAAGTTATTGATGATTTCTGATTTTTTCATAGCAAGATTCAATATTTCGATGTGCCACTGCGTGTACGACAACACTTTTTTTCTATTATTATTTCACATATATTGAACATTATTTGTACCAAAAAGATAATTTGATATTTGCTCAGAAAGGAAGCTACAACATTTTGCAAAAAATTGTTAAAATTTTGCACTTCAATTTTTCTGAAATTTTGTCCGGGTGTGGATTATCTTAAAGTCATCCAATCCCCAAAATTTGAGTTCCCAGATCCAAAAATTGACGAAGTATGTCGATTCTTAAAATCGACATAACTCTCCAAATTTAGGTGGAGTGTCGCGAAAATGGCGACTTTTTGTAATCTATTTTCGTCGGTAAAATGAATTCTAGAGTTTCTCTACTCCTAAGAATTGGTTTATAAAGTCTTAAAGTTAACAAATTTTAAGTTATTGATGATTTCGGATTTGCAAAATTTTAACTAATATTGTAGCTTCGGTTCTGAACAAATATCAAACTATCTTTTTGATACAAATACTTAGGTTAGACTGGTGGTCAGAGAGGCCCCCTCCAATCAATCGGCTGGTCACGTCAAGCCCTAGCACCTATATGATTGTCCCGACCCTATTGTCCTTATGGCAAGCCCCAACCCTTTTTATCATATGGGTGCTAGAGGGCGGTGGCCGAAGGTCTTCATATCCTGGGAACGAAGTTAAACTCTATCTGATGGTGAGGTTCCAGTTCTAGGGGTTTGGGGATGTGGAGCACCCCTTCATCACCATTGCTCCCTGGTCCACTCTGACCCGGAGTGGTAGTATCTGTTAGGGTCCCATCTATGGGTTAAATAGAAAAACATGAGTTTATAAAAAAATGAGTGTCCATTAAGAATGAATTTATTTCAAAATGTCGGTATCAAATGACCCACTGAGGTTGATATGCCATAAAACAAACCAAACCAAACATTTCCTTATTCATATACCAATCTGCATAAACTAATAAATTCATTATTTTAAAATGTCATTTCAACAGATATGTTAAGGTCAGTTGAAGACACTTGGATACCAGAAAATGATTTTCATTCAACGAATGGATATGCTACGTCACCGGTTCCTTTTTCGTTGCTTCACTTATAGCATAACAAATCTGAAAAAAAAAAGCATTTAAAGAAAACTTTGGTTATTTCCTAGTTGAGTAACATGACATTACAGGGTGACCCAGAAAAAACAGAACCCAAAATATTTATTTATTTTCTCATTAAACTAACCCTAAACCCCAACCCTAACCTTAACCCCATCTCTAAAGCCTAAACCCTAACCCTAACCTCCCCTAGTTAAAACTAACAGTAAAAATCAATAATCAAAATTGGCGTGTTTCTCAGTTAGAAGAATATAAATGTGTATGCAAGATTTAAAATTTGAGTGACCTCCCGTTTTGGAGTTATACATCGACACTTACATACCAAAATCTGTCCTTTATATATTAAGATAAAAGTAAGTAAAGTAAAGTCGTCGGCGTGGCTTATAGTCGGTATCAGCCAGACAGCGAGGGAGTCTATCCCATTTTCACTAGCGCTTGGCCAAAGAGATCTTACCGCACAGACCCTGTGTGATACTCATACGCTGAGTTGGCGAGGGCCGGAATCAAACTCGGAATCTTGTGGTTCCTAGTTCGACGCTCTACCGACTGAGCTCTACCGTTATATATATATATATATATATATATATATATATATAAAGATAAATCTAATGAGTCAGACGAACCTACTATTAATTTCGCTTAATGCTCTTCAGGGCTAAGATATTAGTCCTGAAGATCATTAAGCGAAACTAATAGTAGGTTTATCTGACTCATTAGATTTATCTTTATTATTTGCTCTACTTAGGTATTTAGCACTTTTTACTTATTAGCTTATTCTCCTAGCGGTTATATGAATATATATATATATATATATATATATATATATATATATATTATATATATATATATATATATCTTATACATATATATACATATAAATTATTTTTTCTTTTGGCCAAATACTGTACCAATAGATTACTTTTTGTTGGTACGACTATCTTGGTCTTTTCTTTTTTCCAAAAATGTTTTTCTTCCCGGTTGATGTTTGGTAGTATATTTTTACAATCAAACTATTTGCTGTTTTTTTTTCTCACCGTGAGGATTTACCAACACGCTTGGTATATTAAATTATATATATATATACACACACACACACACACACACACACACACATATATATATATATATATATATATATATATATAAGCAGATGATAAGTGAATTTTTAAATCCCCTAGTGAAAACTATTACAACCCTTTCTTGGCACGAGATCGTGATATTGTTATCTTCAAACACCCGACGAACAATACTTTGGCGAGCGTCTTGCAGGGCACAGACTCGTGTCGCCACCAGCGATAAGCTGAGGTTGTTTTTTGATTTTTTGTTTTTTTGTTCTTTTTAAACTTTTTAACTGAAAAGAGCCAAGAGAACAGCGTAGTACATTCCAGTTTCCAGTGTTCGCGCTTAAAATCAGCACCCACGACGATGGCTTCCGGGCAAAATGGATTCGCAAATCATTAACCTTCATTGGATAATTTACGTAGGAAATGTTTTTTTTACTCCCGTGCGGTTGAAACTGGATAGGCGCGGTACACATAATTTATTAATAATGTGGATTTGTTTTTATCACGGTTTTCTCGGCCGATGCTCAAAATATGAAGAAATAGAAAAAAATACTGAAAAATTTTCATGAATATAATATATATATATATATATATATATATATATTATATATATAATATATATATATATATATATATGGTGTTCCACGTGGCATCGGGTTTGCTTGTCATGATTATTTTCAATAATTATTGAATTTTATACGATATACGCATTGTAATTGCCTTAAAAATATAAATGATATATACTTTAAATAACAATGCTTGAAAAGCAAATTATCAATTTCCATTTATATATATATATATATATATATATATATATATATAATATATAAAAACACAAAATCTCTTCAAATAAACACCAGGAGATTGAGCAATCTGACGATAGTGAGATAACCTGAAACCTGGGTAGTTGCTTATGAAAAACTTTTATATTTAAAATATTCAACAAATAAATAAATAAATATATATATATATATAAATATATATATATATATAATTTAATATACCAAACTTGTTGGTAAACCTTTGCGGTAAGAAAAACCCGACAAATTGTTTGATTGTAAAAATATACTACCAAACATCACCTGGGGAAAAAAGAATTTGAAAAAAAAGAAGATAGTCGTACCAACAGAAAATAATCGGTTGATACTATGATACTTGGCCAAAAGAAAAAAAATTATATATATATGATAAATATATATATAAAACCACCAGGATTATCTAAAGCTAAAAAGTAAAAGGAGCTCAATCCCTAAGTAGAGAAAATATATATCCCTACTAACAGTTTCGCATAGTAGCTCTTCAGGGCAAAGATCTGAGTCAGATCTCTGCCCCGAAGAGCTACTATGCGAAACTGTTAGTAGGTATATCTAACTCATTAGGTTTAACTTATATATATATAGTTTCAAAACTTTATCGGCATTAAATGACCCACTGAGGTTGATATGCCGTAAAACAAAATAAACCAAACCAAACCAAACCAAACCAAATTAACTTTAACTTTTAACTTAAGTAATGAAGTCATTTCAGAATTTTGTCTGTAACAAAAATTACGTCACTGCTTACGTCACATTACCCAAAATCGTCATAACATAGAATAAATACACTGAAAATTTGTAAAGGTAGACAGGTCATTCAAGTGCAGCATGTGAAAATCTGATAAATCGCAATAGGATAACTAGAATAATTACACTGGCTTACAGAAATATTTTTTGTCTGAGGCAAGAATGTGAATAGATGTCTTTTTACTAATTTGGGTGTGCTGAATTCAAATTTATATACAGTTTTGCTCTATCACCTCTAGTTTTCTGTCTTTTAAATAGTCTGCTTTTAGTATATACAGAGTATATACGTGCTTATTTCAACAGTTACAGCAGCTTATTACAGATAAAACTGGATAGATAAAGAACATTGACGGAATAAATATACTTGGATGACACAATGTACACAATTCATAGTACCGCAGACAGTTAGAAATGTGTTTTCTTAGATGATCTGCTGACTGCCAGTGCACTACCTGCCAGTGCACTACTAGCTGTTAATTGAGACGTGTTCGCTACGCTTAACTGCCAAAATCCGTCTTGATATATAGCTATATATATATAATGTAATGCTATCACTTACATTAATCTCATCTCTTTTGTTATTGTCTAAAAGAACTACAATGGTTAAATTACAAAAATACTACTAGTATTGGGTACTTGCTTGGTCACCTCATTTTAGGAATGACCCCGCCCCTTTAGAGTCCTTTTTACAATATCACAATATTTGGACCCCGCTTGGCTGAACTTGAAAATCGGTCGGAAAAATAAAACATATTACAGGGTGACCCAGAAAAAACAGAACCCAAATTATTTATTTATTTTCCCATTAAACTAACCCTAAACCCCAACCCTAACCCTAACCCTAAACCCTAAACCTAACTCTAAACTCCCCTAGTTAGAATTAACAGTTTTATAACAAAATTTGTGTGTTCTGTTTTTTTCTGGGTCAACCTGTATACATAGTGACCCTGAAAAAACAGAACCCAAATTATTTATTTTTTCCCCATTAAACTATCCCTAAACCCCAACCCCAACCTTAACATTAACGCTAACCGTAAACCTCCTAGTTAAAATTAACAGTTTTATTACAAACATTGTGGGTTCTGTTTTTTCTGGGCTACCCTAATTTTCCGACCGATTTGCAAGTTTAGCACCCCCCCCGATTTTTTGCATATATTTCTGGTACCTAAACTTTCACCCCACCCCTACTCTGGCATGCAATATGCTCCGGAACGACAACCCGAACGACTATAAACGAGAATACATATTTACCAACCCCTCCGCACGAGCAGGATGTGACACAAGATCAGGTTTGATTTCAGAGTTTCCTTCTCCTAGACGGGTTGCCTAACCAAGATTAAAGAGCCCAGTCTGTCCTACTATTTATCCATAGCTGGAGGGAGAGTAGGATTCATAACTTTCCCAAGGATATTAGCGCTAAGTGAAATGCAATTATCACATCCAGGATTTGAACTCAGGGCGACGAGTCCATTTCCCATGACTTTAACCATTACACCACGAGCTTTCTAGCACAAATATGATTAAATAATCAAGGTTAAAGAGCCCAGTCTGCCCTACTATTTACCCATAGCTGGAAGGAGAGCATGTGGATGCATGCCTTTCACAAGGGTATTAGCGCGATGTGAAATGTAGACATCCTCATCTAGGATTTGAACTCGGGTCAACGAGTCAATTTCATACGACTGTAGCCATTACACCTCTCGCTACCACAGAATGAAATATTTAAAGAAATCTCGAACACCTTAATAAGTTTACCTTGTGTCACATCCTGCTCGTTCGGAGGGATTGGTAAATTTATATAAGGCTTATCCTCACTGGTAGCTACTATAGCTTGTGCTACACTTTCAATAGGTCACACAGGGATTAGTTCTCAGCTATTGGTGTCGTTTTGCCATGTAAAGTAGTAAATTTAAAAAAAGGCTGCTCTGATAAGATTCTACAGCTTAGCTGTCACCTTGATCGTTTTTTTTTTTTTTTTTACTCGTTGAGCTACTGAGCGAAGACACCAAACCGAAACAGTATATGCGATGTGTTCTTCACTAGTGAAGGCGTACAGAGAAATGGCTATACGGCAACAGATCAGCTTCTCCCGATCTTCGCCAGCGAAGTGCATGACAAAATTATAAACAAATACTTCATGTGTGTTTATACAGCTCGAATCTTATTTGAATTAAACAGATGTTCACGTCAGTATATTGAGAAATCATATTGAGAAATCATAGGTTTGTTTCTTTTTTTTTGTTCATTAAGAGAGTAAGAACAAATAACTATTTTTCATTCCTTTTCTCCCTATTCCTATGATATCAAGTATTTCGGTACCGTTATAGTATATGGCCTACCTTTTTGATTCTGTTATAGTATGTGGCCTACCTTTTTGATTCTGTTATAGTATATGGCCTACCTTTTTGATTCTGTTATAGTATGTGGCCTACATTTTTAATTCTGTTATAGTATGTGGCCTACCTTTTTTGATTCTGTTATAGTATATGGCCTACCTTTTTGATTCTGTTATAGTATGTGGCCTACCTTTTTGATTCTGTTATAGTATGTGGCCTACCTTTTTGATTCTGTTATAGTATGTGGCCTACCTTTTTGATTCTGTTATAGTATGGCCTACCTTTTTGATTCTGCCTACCTTTTTGATTCTGTTATATTATATGACCTACCTTTTTGATTCTGTTATAGTATGTGGCCTACCTTTTTGATTCTATTATAGTATATGGCCTACCTTTTTTGATTCTGTTATAGTATGTGGCCTACCTTTTTTGATTTTGTTATAGTATGTGGCCTACCCTTTTGATTCTGTTATAGTATATGGACTACCTTTTTTGATTCTGTTATAGTATGTGGCGTACCTTTTTTTTATTCTGTTATAGTATATGGTCTACCTTTTTGATTCTGTTATAGTATGTGGCCTCCAGATTTGAATGCGTCCTACCTCAGTAAGAGTATATTTATAGATATAAGTAGTAGGCAATTTATTGAAACTAATTATTTTTCACATATATTCAATTCCAAGAAATGCAATTCAGTCATAAGCTGTAAAAGAATTTATCCATAATTTTACATGAATCAGAGATCTATTTAATTCTAAAATATTCTCAAATTTTGAAACAGGGTTAGGGTTAGGGTTAGGGGTTAGGGTTAGGGGTTAGGGTTAGCAGTTATTATTATAACCTTATAATATGCTTTTTATATTAGGCCACATACTATAAGAGAGACATAGTTTCGTAGGCCACATTCAAAAGGTAGCCCACATACGATAATGGTTCCAGTATTTCTATATTATACAAAAAAGTCGCACACAGTAATATTATATGTAATATTAATACAAATAAGTTGCACACTGTTATATGATATCAGTAAGTAGTTAAAGTCGACGGGATGACCTAATGTCGGTATCAGCCAGACATCGAGTGAGTCTGTCCCCTTTCACTAGCGCTAGACCAAGGAGATTGTTTTTGCATCTGAGGTGGAGCGCCACTTATACCATCAGCTCATCACTTTACCGCCCATATCCTGTGCTACTCGCTGAGTTGGGGAGGGTCGGTATCGAACCAGGAACCTTGCGATTCCTAGGCAAGTGCTTTACCGATTGAGCTACACACACAGACATATGATATCAGGAATTCCTATATAATATAAATACGTTGCACGCAGTTATATTATTCCAGTTGATTATTTCTACTAGCAAGTATTTAAGTTTTAATGTAATAAAATATATTAATTTAAAAAGCCACCCTGTCGGCTGGGGCGTTAGAATGCACCGACTGCACCTCTGCAGAGGGGTAAGACTCCCCCAATGGGGCCACCTGCTGGCCGTGGGTGGCGACCCGTGATGCTCAAGGATAGAGCCCAGGTGGATGAGCAGTTCATGACATGCAATACTCCACTTTGGCCCTATCTTGGGCTAGACGGACGGTCGGAGAGGCCCCCTCCGATCAATCGGCTGGTGACGTCAAGCCCTAGCACCTATATGATTTTCCCAACTCTATTGCCCTTATGGCAAACCCCAACCCCTCTTTATCATATAAGTGCTAGAAGGCGGTGGCTGCGGGTCTACATGTCTTGGAAATGACGTTAAACTCTATCTGATGGTGAGGTTCCAGTTTTGGAGGTTTGGAGAATGTGGAGCACCCCTTCATCACCATTGCTCCCTGGTCCACTCTGACCTGGAGTGGTAGTACCTGTTAGGGTCCCATCTATGGGTTAAATAGAAAAATGTATTTATAAAAAAATTGTATTATCCATTAAGAATTGATGTATTTCAAAACTTTATCGGCATTAAATGACCCACTGAGGTTGATATGCCGTAAAACAAAACAAACCAAACTAAACCAAATACGGTATATGGTTTCACCATCAAATGCATTTTAGTGTCATCCCCAGTACACCTATTTTTGTTCGGGATAGTTTTTTTTCTTATACACGATTGTATCGTGTACGAATAATTTTTAAACAGATCTATTTGACGCATTGATGAGACCCTCACGGGACGCAATGTTGAGAATCTTTTGTTCCGTAAATTTCATTTCGTGCTATAAGTAACTTCGATCTCCTGGAAAAGTCTTGTAGGGTTTCTAATAAAATCGCATTTATTAACTTTCGATTATTAAATACTAGTTGCGCTCCGAGGCTGCAGACAAGTGGCGTCTTTGATGGTAATAATGAAAGAAAGGAAGGGAAAAAAACCCATCGAGATTAGATCTTATTCTATAGAATAAAATATAAAACCCTCAAACCACAAAACAGATTGCATAGATTCACCTGCTAAGGAGTTCAGTGATAATAAAATCCGTGTCATCTTCCAGTTTAGTTCACGTCGGTAGAGCACCAGCCTAGAAACCACAAGGATCCACGTGTAGCATAACGATGGTCACAGTACAGGATCAGTGTTTGTCGCATAGGCCAATTCAAGTTGTAGTAGTAATAGTCGCCGTTAGTTGTAGTAATAGTCGCTAGTTCAGAAACAACATACACGCAAGTTTTATAGTCTCAAGGGGCTGTGTATTTATTTCTAGGCTCGTGGGTTCTTTTTCAGAGAGAAGGAAAGACAGAGAGAAAGAAAGAGAGGGTACGGTCAAATTGCTATTTCGTAAATCATGTTTGCTACTACTGTATCGAGCCCATAGGGGGAGCCACGAAAGGTCCCACCCGCTTCTCACGAGGCCTAGCCGAAAAGAGAGGCAGATTTTCTTCTCCCCCGTTTCTCGTTCCGGCGTCACATCCGTTTCCAGTCAAAGCCCGGAACTTCCGTTTTTATTTTTAAGTCTATTTCCGGGGTCATTCGTCGGTCACATTACTGGCAACCCGCTTAGTGTTTACTCTTCCAAATTTTAACCTTTGTTTGTTCTTATTTCTTCTCTTTCCCTGTCAATACTCAAATTCTCCGTAGACCATAATAATTACGCTACAACACGTTTGCATACCGGCCCTCGCCAACTCAGCGAACGAGTAGCACAGCTTATGTCCGGTAAAGTAGGGAGCGGATGGTAGGTATGGCACACCACCTCAGACGCAGAAACAATCTCACTGGTCTAGCGCTAGCGAAAAGGGAATATACTCCCTCGCTGTCCGGCAATAGTCCACCCCACCTACTATCATTACTACTACTGCGATAACATTAAATACAGTGTTGCTTTGACTTACGAGTACCTCAAGATACGAGTTTTCCGAGTTACGAGATGTCACTGGGTCGATTTTTAATTTTGTGTTGAGGGCTGAAATTTGAGGTGTTGTAGGTTAATTGTGGAGGCATAATTGACAATTATATTCCCGATCAGGTCACAATTATATACTAATTTTATCCTAGTGAGACACAAGGCAGAAAATGTGGAGCATCTGTAGAAATGAACTCATGCGACACCAGGTAAGAGGTTGTGAACAGGGGATACAACTGGCGCTTATTCTTCTGCCGGAGGATAGAAGTTAAAAAAGGATCTTTGATTTGGGCCCACCACATTTCTATAAGGCTTGCAATGCCACCTAGCGCCTAATAGGAGAACCGTGTCAAGTAAGAAATGTAATCCCTATAAATTGCTAGAATAATTCGTTAATCACTGAGAAGGTGTAGATTAATTGTGGATGCAAAATTGACAAGTCACGATTATATACTAAATCTTATCTTAGTAAGACACAGGGCCAAAAAATTTGGAGCATCAGTAAAAAACGAACTCACCAAACAGTTGTAATCATCAACTAGAGTAACTCTTTAATCATTATCAAACAAGTGAAGTAGTTGGCGGAGTTACACATGTAATTTATTTCTAATACATTTAAAACTATTTTTTCGGTCAATTTTTATCAAGATGGCCGCCCGTGAGTTGCCGTAAAATCCGTGTTTACAAAATAAATTAAACACTCGCGATTGAAAAAAAATTACTAAAAAAATCAGGGAATTATCCGATTTTAATGAAATTTTCAGTATTGATTTATCAATGAATGATTGCATCAGTTATTTCATTTCAAAACTTTCTGATTTAATTAGGCATTTAAAATATGAGCAGCATGATGTTAAGTTTAAAATGTCATATTATTAGATTCTAAAAACATTTTTTAATAACTACTTTACTTTAGTATCAATCACTCATATTTTTTGATCGAAAACTGTATTGGAAATTTATCTGACTTCATGTAATCTGATAATGGGCACACGTTGCTTTTGATGACTGCAAAAACGACGCTTCCTTCCAAATATATTCAGTAAGGAACAAATGTAAACACACAGAGAGAGAGAGAGAGAGAGAGAGAGAGAGAGAGAGAGAGAGAGAGAGAGAGAGAGAGGCGGGATGTCATGCACTTATTGGAAAAGCTCACATCTGGGCAATTATGTATATTCATACTTTAGGAAAAATTGCTTCGTCTAGGGGTTTTAACATATTTGTCGGTCAGCTCTCTGTCGTTCTGTTCTGTCACAGAGCCACAGAGTCAGTCTGCGTTCAATTAAAATATGTCCCCAAACTCATTGAAGATCAAAAATACACAACGATGAGGTCACTGCGTACAAACCTCAGTTCAAACGTACCAAAGTGAAAATGTTTACATTGAACCACGTTTCAGTAATTTCACTTTTAATTCCTTTCTTTGGATTATTATTATTTTTTAATATTTTTTTTTTCTACGCTTAGTTCCTGTTTTTTTTTTTTTTTTACAAGGTTGAGTCAAAAATTGTCGTAACATGATGCATAATTCGGCAGCGTTTTTCAAACTTTTTTTTTTTTACTGCGACCCACAGCAAGAACTACAGTTTGCATTGCAGCCCATAATACTTAGGTGTCATAAGACAAACTCTGTTCACTAGGTTCCTTTATTCAGCATCGACAATTTACACGCATATCGACAAATATGCATGTCGAAGCGCGTGGTGTAATGGTTAAAGTCATGGGAAATGGACTCGTCGCCCCGAGTTCAAATCCTGGATGTGGTAATTGCATTTCACTTGGCGCTAATACCCTTGGGAAAGGTATGAATCCTACTCTCCCTCCAGCTATGGACAACTAGTAGGGCAGACTGAGCTCTTTAACCTCGGTTAGGCAACCGTTCTAGGAGAAAGAAAACTCTTAATTCAAACCTGTTAAATTCCGCTTAAGAATTTGACCTTGTGTCACATCCTGCTCGTGCGGAGGGTTGGTAAATACATATATGCATTGTGACAACTAGCTATTCAATCGTTATTATTTGAACAACTTATATATTTACCAGCCCCTCCACACAAGCAGGATGTGACACAAGGTCAATTTCTTAAGCGGAGTTTAACAGGTTTGAATTCAGAGTTTTCCTTCTCTTAGACTGGTTACCTAGCCATGGTTAAAGAGTCCAGTCTGTCCTGCTATGTACCCGTAGCTGGAGGGAGAATTGGATTCATACATTTCCCAAGGGTTTTAGCGCCATGTAAAGGCAAACAGCTTCGTCCAGGAATTGAACTCGGGTTGACGAGTCCATTTCCTAGGACTCTAACCATTAGACCACGCGCCTCCATAAACAACCTTATATGATGTGTAACGATTCAGAGAGAGAGAGAGAGAGAGAGAGAGAGAGAGAGAGAGAGAGAGAGAGAGAGAGAGAGAGAGAGAGAGAGAGAGATTGTCCCTAGTCGGTGACAAATCCTTGAAATTATTTTAACTGCGATAACATCCATTTTGTATTTGTATAATGCATTCATTAAACTGACAATGTCTGGTGGTATCGTGAGATACTGCTGGGGCACTCTGGGTTAGTGGTAATGATGCTTCGGCCCGAAACCATGCCTGAACCCAGAGTCATCATCTGATAAGGCTTTGTTGGTTGCAATGCTACTGTGTAAATAGCAGTCATTATATGAAGATTATCTATTGTGTTTGATTTGTAAATACTGGTGAGTGTGTGATTGTAAACACATAAACCAATTTAAACACACACAAAAACATCTACACATATTCATATTCACATGTATATACTGACACAAATAGATAGATAGATAAATAGATATGAACAGACTGAGATAGATAGATAGATAGGTAAAAGGATAGTGACTAAAAAATAATAACTCAAACAAGTCTGGGAGTTGAAATATTTCGTCCTTTCAATAAGGACATCCTCAGTCAACTGACTTTTATTCAAAGCAAAAATTACGTACACGTGTGTGTTTATTTTTGCTTTGAGTAAAAGTCAGTTGACTGAGGATGTCCTTAGTGAAAGGACGAAATATTTCTCCTCTCAGACTTGTTTGAGTAATTATTTTTGTTCACTATCCTTTTACCTTACCTCATACTGTCGGATTTCACTCCAACCCTCCTACCTTCATAGATAGATAGATATGAACAGACTGTGTATTTCTGTGCAATTCAAGGTGATGATAGTTTAGACCCTAAAGAAACGACGTTTTGCTTGGCGATGCAAATTTCCCTGAGATTAAGGAATCTTTTAACTCGACTATTTCTGTCCATTTGAAACTGTTCATAAAGCCAAACCGTTTTAGTCTTTAAGAGGTTAAAGTCGTAGGTGTTATCCAACTACTGTGGAGATCTTTTCTGATAATCGCTAAATTGGTGAGCCAACTTAAATTTCGTAACGTGTTATGTAAGGTGCAAGTTTTATGTTTCTCCTCTCAGACTTGTTTGAGTAATTATTTTTTGTTCACTATCCTTTTACCTACCTCATACTGTCGGATTTTACTCCAACCCTCCTACCTTCATAGATAGATAGATATGAACAGCCTGAGATAGATAGATAGATAGATAGATATTAACTGACTGATATAGATCGATATATATATATATATTATATATATATATATATATATATATATGTGTGTGTGTGTGTGTGTGTGTGTGAAAATGGAAAAGGAATTGAATCCGACAATATGAGGAAAAATGAGTAAAGAAAAGAAATGTAAATGGATATTTTCACATACTGTCCAAAGAAAAGAAACCAAAAAAACATCTTCACCATCAAAAATGGATAACCAAAAATAAATACCATCACTGATTACCGATATTTTCAACACGGTGCGTTTCTATTCTTCTATGTGTGCGAAATATTTTCACACCCATAAACTGACCGAAACACATGTGTAAGTGATATCGATTAATGTGATATCGATTAAATTCATTTTATCCATCTACATTTCTTTACTCATTTTTCCATTTATATATATATATATATATATATATATATATATATATATATATGTATGTATAGATGGGAGAAATCTGTGAAAATCTACCGATGATTTATGAGTGCTGTGCAATATTTAAAAATTGCTTATGTTTTTTCACTTTGCTCTCACTTGCGTATTTTTGATTTCCTTTTTTTTTTTTTTTTTTTTTTTTGGCGAGCCCCATTTTATTTTTCACGCGATCCACTGAAGGGTCGGGACCCACAGTTTAAAAAAAACCCCAAACACTCTAGGGTGCTTTTGCAGAGGTCATGAAAGTGGTGACACTGTACTGTGAAATACAAAACTTACCTGACACTCTCCAAGTGCTACTCACAGGACTTGCCTCATGGCGTAAGCGAATTCGAAGTCCACTCGTACAATTACGTTCACCTTCGGACTAATACCTTTTCAAAAGGCATGAACCCACTCACACATACCCGGCTAAGGAATAAATAGTACCACATTCTTCTACAAGGATGGATTTGGCATTAAATAACCTACGAAGGTTTATATGTCACTAGCAGCGGCTACCCGGCGTCGCCTGGGTAGAGGGGAAATTTTTAAAAAATCCGTTATTACTAAATCGTGAGTTGAATCCTCTTGGGATGCCCCATTTAAACCCCTATGTAAAAATAGACCTTGCATTGATCCAGCTACTCTGAAAAGAAATATTAATGTCTACTATCTAAAATATTTAATGAAAAAAAATCCATGCTGTTATCATTTAAATTTTATTTTTTTTAATTATCTTCACAAATATAAATCAAATCTCTATTATTTTTGCTCAAAAACCAAGCCCTTGTGATATTTAATGCGTATATTTATTTACTTTGTCTTTAATTATTTTATTTTCGAAGTGCGTGGAGGCACGTAGTCTAATGGTTAGAGTCGTAGGAAATGGACTCGTCAACGCGAGTTCGATTTATGGACAAAGCTGTTGGAATTTCACATGGCGCTAATACCCTTGGGAAAGGTATGAATCCTACTCTCCCTCCAGCTATGGGTAAATAGCAAGGCAGACTGGACTCTTTAACCATGGCTAGGTAACCAGTCTAGGAGAAGGAAAACTCTGAATTCAAACCTGTTAAACTCCGCTTAAGAAATTGACATTGTGTCGCATCCTGCTCGTGCGGAGGGGGTATATATATATATATATATATATACACACTACTGCCCTTTATATATGTATAGATAGGTAGATATATACAGATAGATTAAACAAAGAAACTAAACCAAACCTTTTTGTACGTAATTTGTGAGTGAGAATTTGTGCGTAAATAGTTAAAGAAAAAAATATCGGTCGCTCCTCGTGCAGCGAGTCTTACTTGAGTAAGTAACTCCCCGCCGGGTGTCGTCGTCAGAGCTCGGAAGTAAGTTGGTGTTTTTGACGATTAGAAGAGACAAGCTCTTCCTTATGTCATCAACAATACAAGAATACAAGGCCTAAAAAAGAGGGAGAAAAAAATATTTAAAAAAAAAAATATATATATATTATGGTTTGCTTTTTTTGCGGGGTTGAAGATTTTTTTTTCTTTTAGGATTGTTAAGTATTTACATGTTTGTTTATCAAGATCTTTTAGACTCTTTAAAAAAAAAATCAGGGATGTTTTTTTTTTGTACGTGGAGTGGGGAGGGTCCCGGGGGCGTAGTGGCCAACGTCCTGTACTGCGACATCGTAATAAGCGGGTTCAAACCCCAGACGCTGTTACATTCATTTTCAGAATACCCTGAGGCGAGCTATAACCGACTCATCTCCCCAGCTAGGGTATAAAGTATACCACTACTATTCTTCAACAAGGATGGCTTTGACATTAAATAACCCACGAAGGTTTATATGTCATTATAAGAAAGAAACCAAACCAAAACATTTGTACGGGATTTATCTGAAATTCTCAAAAGAAATTTAGTTACGACTAGCAGGACCTGTGAATATACCACAGTATGATAATTTGATAATTACAACGTTCAATATGAGAAGTAAACAAACAAACAATGTGTTTGGTATGGCTTTATTTAGCCGACAATTTTTGGGAGAATATGTGCTTAATTGAAGTTGTACCTAATTTTGAAAATTAATTAATTAACGTTCAGTATGTAAAAAGCATAATAATCTTGATATAACCCTATCTCATCTTTCTTAAAAGAGGGTTTGTAAAATATTTACATTGATTTGCCGATAAAAATACAAATATTATGGTTTGCTTTTTTTGCGGGGTGAATTTTTTTTTTCTTTTAGGAATTGTTAAGTATTTACATGTTTGTTTATCTAGATCTTTTAGACCCTTTAAAAAAATCAGGGATGTTTTTCTTTTTGTACGTGGGGGGTGGATAGAGGGTCCCGGGGGCGTAGTGGCTAACGTCCTGAAGTGCGACACCGTTATACGCGGGTTCAAACTCCAGTCGGGTTCACTTTCGGACACACCCTTAAGAGAGGTATGAACCCCTTCTTCTCCTCAGCTATGGGTTAAATAGTACTACTACTGTTCTTCGACAAGGATGGTTTTGGCATTAAATAACCCACGAAAGTTAATATGCCATTATATAAAGAAACCAAAGATATGAAGATAGATATAAAAATGAATATAAATATAAAGAAACCGAATAATATTTGGGTCACACTTCTCTCCGGTGGGTGGTGCACGTTGCGTAACGGTTATCGTTGTAGGAAATAGACTCGGCAACCCGAGTTCAAATCTTGGACGTCGGTGTTTGCGCTGCACTTTGCGCTAATCTCTGTAGGAATCCACCGCGTCTTCTCCCTTTCTCAGTTATGGGTAAATAATAGGACAGACTTGGGTTATTTCCTATAAGTCTAACATGATCAAAGGGGAACCACTCTTGACATTAATTATTATTTATTTTCCCATTAAACTAACCCTAAACCCTAACCCTAAACCCTAGCCCTAAACCCTAACCCTAACCCGTCTTCTTTTTTCCTAGTAGATCAATAAATAAATAAATAATCTATCAGTCAAGAGTGGTTCCCCTTTGATCATTTTAGACTTATAGGAAATAACCAAGATATATATAGCCCTCTTAATCCTGTGATCTGATTGTAACAAATAATTGAATCCACACTGTCGACAGAGCTCCAGAAGTGGAGTCTCACTACTGGAGAAAGTTTATTTTCATACCCACTACATGGATAGGTTTGGTTTCATACTATTAATGGACTGACTTCTGAAGACAGTCGGAAAATCAAAACGGAAAGTTTTTTGGTGGTCCCCAATGACAGTTTAACTACAGTCTATGAATTAACATTTTGCGAATCGGGTTACAGTTTTAGGGGATTAAGGTTGTTTTTAATTACGTATTGCTTAAAAAAATAAACAACAAAAAAAAACAAATTACTATACAGTTAATTAACCATTGAAATTAATCATTGAATCTATTATTGAGACAGTTGTTTGTGTTAGTATTGCAATGTATAATTTCAATTAAACTTAGTTTAAAAAATATTTTTCTACATTAAATGTACTAGCAAATATATGCACCCTCCGGGTGCAAGTATTTAAGTTTAAATGTAATAAAATATTAGATTAAATCAGAAAGGCTAATAAAACTAATTAAGAATTCAGATAAAAAGATTTGAAACGGAGTGGGGTATAATCGGAAAATAGAACAACTGAAACTTACTCTTTCATCACTTCCGTTTTTCAATGCTAATTTTTCCTAATTTAACTATTTAGTTAAAATAGGAAGTAAAGAATAAATTACAGTTATTTCTTCTTATTAATGAATTTCTTTTAGGATTTATTGAAGATTTTTACTCATATTCATTAAGATAAAACCAAACAATTAGAAATCAATATACCAACACATTTTTATTAAAATCGGTTTTTTAATATCAATATGCAAATTAGCTTTACGTTTACACTGAAAACTGGTATTTTGTATATATAAATACAATTGCATGTTCTTAGTATTTAGGTAAGGCCAACAGTATTAATAATGTCAAACAGTTTTATTATTAATTGAGGTTTAAATAGAAATAGAATCATGGAGAATGTGATGTAAATAACTAAGGAAATTGACTTGAGTAGTAATATAGTTTCGGTTACAGACAGAAAAACACACAATCTCCATTATAATAAGATAGTAATTTTTTTTTTCTTTTTGTTGTTTATTTTTTTTAAGCAAAACGTAATTAAAAACAACCTTAATCCCCTAAAACCGTAACCCAATTCGCAAAATGTTAATTCGTAGACTGTAGTTAAAATGTCATTGGGGACCACCAAAAAACTTTCCGTTTTAATTTTCCGACCGTCTTCAGAAGTCAGCCTTTTTATGTTTCTAGTTCGCTATAACTGCTATTTGCGCCTCTTCATAAGGGTTTCTATGCGTCCCAGTAAAAAAGGGGGTTGAAACCTGGGTTTTCACTAGT
>CM042157.1:17770331-17788820 GCA_023376005.1 Doryteuthis pealeii
CCCCAGAAAAGGGTGTCCAGGATATTTCACTTAATATCTGATGGTGAAGCTCCAGTTCAGGAGAACCAGGAGGGTTGGTGCCGGTAGAGCGTTCGGTTAGAAACCACAAGGTTCCTAGTTCGATACCGGTCCTCGCCAACTCAGCATATGAATAGCACAGGGATCTGTGCAGTAAAGTAAGGAGCTGATGGTAGGTGTGGCGCCTCACCTCAGATGCAAAAACAATCTCCTTGGTCTAGCGCTATTGAAAAGGGGATAGACTCCCTCGCTGATTGGCTGATACCGACTGTAGGCCACCCCGACGACTTTACTTTACTTTATGGCATATCAACCTTCGTTTTATAATGCCAAATCTCTCCTTGTAGAAGACCGGTAGTGGGACTATAAGATAAGGGGGTTCATGCCTTTCTCTAGGGTATTAGTCCGAAAGTGAACTTAGTAGCCCGACTGGAGTTCGAACTCGCTTACTATGATATCACCATCCAGCACGTTAGTCAATAAATCACGGGGACTCCCCCGGATAGTTTGGAGTAGTTCTTCATTGCCGTTACCTCCAGGTCCACCCTGATCCAGAGTGGTAGTACCTATTAGAGTATAATCTATAGGCTAAATTGATGTTTAAAGATTATTCGTATTCGATAGGACCGAGTAAAAAAAAATCTTAGGAAACAACTACACAAAAACATAAATATATAAAAGCGATTTATCTCGGTCGGTAGAGCGTTCGGCTAGAAACCACAAGGTTCCTAGTTCGATACCGGTCCTCGCCAACTCAGCGTATGAGTAGCACAGGGATCTGCGCGGTAAAGTAAGGAGCTGATGGTAGGTGTGGCGCTCCACCTCTGACGCAAAAAAATCTCCTTGGTCCAGCGCTAGTGATAGACTCCTTAGCTGTTTGGCTGATACCGACTTTAGGCCGCCCCGACGACTTTACTTTTACTTACTTTTACTATCTACTCTCTAGGCATAAAATAACCCTAGAGAGGTTGACATACAGTTAAAATCAATAAATTAAATCTAATATGAGAGACTATCAAATAGTGTTACAACAACTGAAAACTGGTGACAAGCGATGCAGATCTCCGCCGGAGCAATGGTAAATAAGCCATTTGAGCAGATATCGTTTTCAGTAGATGAGATATTGCTACCAAGGTATATGAACTGGTCTACTAATATCAGCGGATTGCCATTTAATGAGAAGTTGACACTATCTTGATAAAAAAAAAAAAACATCGTCTCTGTTCTATCTGAGTTTACGTATTCAAGCTGTAGCCGCGCCAGTACTATTGTATGGCTGCACCATATAGACCTTAACGAAACTCTTGAAGAAAAAGTTAGATAGGAACTACATAAGAACTCTGTGTGCTGCCTTGAAGAAATGATGGAAGTAGAACGCTAAAAAAAAAACAGAAGCTGTACGGACACTTATTTCCCATCCCAGGAACCATTCAAGTAATACGAACAAGGCATTACTGGAGGAGTAAGGACGAAATCATAAGTGACGTTCTCCTTTGGACTCCTACACTTGGACACATTAGTGTAATCCTACTAGCATTCGTTCTGTGCGGACACTGGATGCCATCAAGAGGAATTGCCAAGAGCGATGACTAATAGGCATGGATTGCGAGTGAGACAGAAACTCAAGGGAATCCGTGCTGTTGATACGGCTTGATGGTAATCAATGTGATGATGATGATGATGATGATGATATATTCTATAAGAATAATAGCAATAGGAAACAGATTTTTCGATTTATTTTCAAATTTAAAATCTCAAAAGCTCCCAAATAACTAACGTCCAAAGTCAGCGGGACTTATAATACGCTGACAGAATCCCCTGGAGAGGATTGAGATGTGCTGAGTTTGATACTACGGGGGATCCTGGGTATGACACTAAACTGCATCTGATGGTGAGACTCGTTTTTGGAGGCCTCAGGAGTGTGGAATACTCCTTCAATGCCATTACTCTCAGGTCCTGACTCAGAGTGGTAGTACCTGTGAACATCCAATCTCTGGGTCAAATAGTTGTTTCAAAATTATTCGTATTCGACAGAGCAGTGCACAAAAAATGCCTCTAAAGAAACAACTACACAATAAGTCTAAATATGAATGTACAATGAGTTTCTAGACATAAAATAACCCCAGTTAGTTTGAGATGCCGTTAAAATCAACCGATCAATCAATCATTAACGTTCAATGTTTGTTTCTATGATGATTAGATTAACAATTGCATCATTATTTTGAAGGATCTGTTGATTGGTCTGGTTTTTGTTTTACGGCATATCAATCTCAGTGGGTCATTTAATGTCGATAAAGTTTTGAAATAAAGTAATTCTTAATGGATACTCAATTTTTTTTATTTTTTAAAAAGAATGAATTTATTAGTTTATACAGATTGGTATATAAATAAGGAAAATGTTTGGTTTGGTTTGTTTTATGGCATATCAACCTTAGTGGGTCATTTAATGCCTATAAAGTTTTGAAATAAAAATAATTCTTAATGGATACTCAATTTTTTTATGAATACATTTTTCTATTTAACCCATAGATGGGACCCTAACAGGTACTACCACTTCGGGTCAGAGTGGACCAGGGAGCAATGGTGATGAAGGGGTGCTCCACATTCCCCAAACCTCCAAAACTGGAACCTCACCATCATTCCCAGGACATGTAGACCCTCAGACACCGTCTTCTAGCACCCATATGATGGAAAGGGTTGGAGCTTGCCATAAGGTCAATAGGGTTGGGGGGAATCATATAAGTGCGAGGGCTTGACGTGACCAGCCGATTGATCGCCCGTCTAGCCCAAGAAAAGCCTAAAGTGGTATATTGCAAGTCATAGACTGCTCAACCACCTGGGTTCTATCCTTAAGCATTACGGGTCGCCTCCCACGGCCAACAGGTGGCCCCATTGGGGAAGTCTTACCCCCCTGCAGAGGTGCAGTCGTTGCATTCTAACGCCCCAGCCGACAGGGCGGGTATCTGTTGAAGTTGTGAAAGCGAACCAGATACGAATAAACCATCATATTCAACAAATTCGTTTTCAGTTTTCAAGTCATATTTTTTAACCACCGGGTATCATGATCCGAAATATGTATCAAACACATATATACTCACAGACATACACAGGCAAACACACAGACACAGACACAGACACAGAAACACAGACACACGCACACGCACACACACACACACACACACACACACACACACACACACACACACATATATATATATAAAATATATATATATCATTTCTAAAGTCCGACAATATAGAAATAATACACACACACACACACATATATATATTATATATATATATATATATATATATATTATCATCCACAGACCCGGTGTACACACACACACACACACACACACACACACACATATATATATATTGTTTTCCACAGATACCATATATATATATATATATATATATATATATATATATATATATATATATATATATATATATATGTTATTTCTAAACTACAACAGAATATAAAAACTTCCGGCTTTATAGTTTGTAATTACATAGTACAAACTATTGCTTGGAGAAAAATAAAATATATGTGTTTGATACATATTTCGGATCATGATACACGGTGGTTAAAAAATATGACTTGGAAAGTCAGAATTATCCTGATGATCCCTTAGGATAAACCTAGGTAGATATTATATATATATATATATATTTAGAAGGCTATCACAATGCAGGTGTAAAGAAAAAAAAAATAATACGGTAACAATGGTTTTGTGTGTTAACCTGTATTTTATTCTTGAATTTTCGAGATAAAATCTCTTTTCAAAAGATCACTGGAACTGAAGCAGTCTAGTTATGGCATTTCTTTTTAAATGAATTTTTTTTTGAAAATGATGGTATTTTTTATATAACTGTATTCTCGTGTTGCATGTTTACGTGAATTATATACATATATATTCATTCATATATTTTTTTAAAAACTCTGACGGCGTAAAAAAACTCCCGCTCTATAATTTGTAATTACAAAATACAAATTTGTGCCTGGAGAAAAAATACATAAAAATAAGATTAGACCAAAACATACGCACCACCTGAAAATAATTAACTGGCACTAGTGTAAGAGGCTAAAGAAAAATACCGAAAGAGTTAAATATGTTAAATTGCCCAATGCACTACGTAGAGCAAATAATAATATCACTATTAATGTTACATACATGGCAATAGCATAATCTTTACAGATCATTGCCGTCCCTCACAATCCCACAACTAGATACATACATAGATACATAGATACATAGATACATAGATAGACATGTATATTGGATAAAATTAAAATAGATAGAGAGATAGATAGATACACAAAAACATACATACATACGTACATACATACAATGGATAACACTTAGATAGATAGATAGATAGATAGATAGGCATATTGAATACAATTGAAATAGATAGATAGATATACACAAACATACATACATACATACATACATGGCATATGGCAATAGCATAATCTTTACAGATCATTGCCGTCCCTCACAATCCCACAACTCCACCACCAGAACCCTTCCTTGCATGAGCCCTCAAATGACTCATCAAACCTGCTGCAGTTCCACAAAGTTTGATGCAAATATGACATTGAAAAAACTTCCTTCCCGTTGAATCAGATGAATCAGATGATAAAATTTGATGCTTATGCACCAGCACATGTCTCTTAAGACCAGAAGCCGACTTACAGACCTTGCCACACATAGCACAAGACACATTGTTTGCTCCTGGAATCTGCATGGATTGACCCAGGTGAGACTTCCTATGATTGACATAGCCAGCCTTAGAAAGCAAAACTCGACCACATGTCAGACATTTCCAACCCTCCATGTTCGCTCCAATATGACAGGTGTAACCCTTTCGAAGTTGACGCTTTACGTTTTCATGCACAATTCTTTTACTCTCAAAAACATACATACATACATACTTACATATATTATTATTATTATTATTATTATTATTATTTATTTATATAGTGTGTACCGAAATAAACAACTCGAGTATCACAATAAGGATCTTTAGGGTTAAATCCACTGAATTAATCAAGATATTGATTAATTACAGCTAACTGCGGGAGTTCATGTTGTGATTATGATCGTTGAACAGTTTCGCAGTTAATGAACGCTGTTAAACTGTTTAGTACATGATCTCCCGCAGTTAGCTGTAATTAATCAATATCTTGATTAATTCAGTGGATTTAACCCTAAAGATCCTTACGGTGAAACTCAAGTAGGTTATTTCTGTAGACACTATAATAATAAATCCGCTCTACTTATGTATTGTGCAGTTTATATTTGTTATAACGCTGACTTGTATGAGTAACACTTATACCAATTAAATATTGAAACCAACAACACACACACACACACACACACACACATATATATATATATATTATATATATTATATATATATATATATATATATATATAAGGAGGCGCGTGGTCTAATTCTTGGATGAAGCCGTTGGCATTTCACATGGCACTAATACCCTTGGGAAAGGTATGAATCCAATTCTCCCTCCAGCTATGGAAAAATAGCAGGGCAGACTGGACTCTTTAACCATGGCTAAGTAACCAGTCTAGGAGAAGTAAAACTCTGAATCCAAACCTGTTAAACTCCGCTTAAGAAATTGACCTTGTGTCGCATCCTGCTCGTGCGGAGGAGTTGATATATATATATATATATATATATATATATATATATATATATATATATATACAATCAATAATTATGATATTATGGATGTTATAAACTCATAACTATAAGTTATAGTTATGAGTTTATAACATCCATGATATCATTATTATTTATTGTAAATCTGCTCTGCTTTATTAGCATTGAGCACCTTTTTATGCCAATACTTTTCTCATTTATTCTCTATTCATTCTATATATATATATATATATATATATGTGTGTGAAGAGAGGAAGTAAATCCGACGGTATGTAATATATCAAGAAAAATGAAAAAACACAGGTTTAAATGGGTTAAGTGGTGAGTTTATTGGCCGACGCTGCAGTGTTTCGATCTATTAAATAGATCATCTTCAGGGCATAAGATAAGAAATTATATATCACAGAATGATGAGAAAAAGTGAGTGGTAATCCTTCTTATTCAGTCTGTTAATATATATATATATATATATATATATATATATATATATATATATATATATATATATATATATATGAAAGGTAAACTTTTTTAAAATTATAAACATTTTTATCATTATCATTTACTGCAAACTCTTTTGAGCTTTTTTAATGATAAAAATGCTTATAATTTTTAAAAATAAAATTTATTTTATTTTTAACATAAAATACGCATTTTTAAAAATGTTTTGACAATTTCTGTACTGATCGAGAGCGTTTTGTGCCTCGTGATTAACGATCTATCTATTTCGTCTTTCCGTTTACAATGTTGCTTTGATAAAGACCTCTTCATATGGTCGAAACAGATTTCTGTCGGCAAAAATTTTAATATTATTTAGTATTAATTGTTACACTATTTAACACACACACACACACACACACACACACACACACACACACACATACAGGAGGAAAAAATGAGTAAAGAAAAGAAATGTTGATGGATAAAAATAAATTTTATCGATATCACTTTTAATCGATATCACTTACACATGTGTTTCGGTCTGTTTATCAAAATGTATACGGATTTACGTTATTATTATTATTAAAATAATCAGATGGAGTTGAAATGATGATGATAATAATAATAGGAAAATGTATAAAATGTTCCGTACACAGAGAGATTTTGACGACCTTCATCAGAGTGATTTTTTAATTTTTTGAGTGGATATAAAAATCGTCGGAGACGAGAATAGAATATATATATATATATATATATATATATATATATATATATATATATATATATATATATATAATGAATGACAGGAAATAAGAAAAGTATATACATAGAAAGAGTCTTCACTGATATAATGCCCAAGCAGGTTTAGAACCTAAAATGTAAAATTCAATATTCAAGTTTCATATGTATAACAATCCTCAGACGGGAAAATAGGAAAAAGTGGTTAATCAAGCTTTTGTATAGCATGATATGTGTTCATGCGGTTAGATCTTTTTTATGCGAAAACATATAACGTGCATAGGTATAATTTCTTATATGTATGTATGTATGTATATATGAGCAAAAGAAGACAATTTGAAAAAAAATTGATATAAGGAGAGCTTCTTACGATATATCTGACAGAACAGCTGCCTCTGGGCAGAATCAAAAGGAAAAGGCGCTGGTGAATTTATTTGGCTTCCTTGGCTATGAGGCAGAAGATAGATAGATAGATAGATAGACTGATAGATACAAAACCTAAAAAACATGAAACCAGGTCAAAGATATTATTTCAAGTTTCACATGTGGTGATCCATGTGAACCTTGAAGTTACAGCATTGGCCTGTTGGCGGCATTTTAGTCTTTTATGTTTGAAACCAACTCTGATTCATTTGCTAGCGTGACGAAAACCCCCACATACATACATACACACACACACACACACACACACACATATATATATATATATATATGGATATAAATGTTATTTCCTATAACTCCAACATAAAAAAGGGGAAACACTGAATGAATTTTATCTGTTAATTAATGTATCAATTATTTTCCCATTAAACTAACCCTAAACCCTAACCCTTACCCTAAACCTAAACCCTTAGTAGATCAATAAATAAATGAATAATTTATCAGTCAATCAGAGTGGTTCCCCTTTTTATGTTGGACTAATAAGAATAACCATATATGTAGTTGATGTTGAGTACACATATGCTTCTTTATAAATAGATACATATGTATTGTTATTGGGAACGTTTTTGGTTATATTGGAAGTATCGGGAATTATAAGGGGAACAACATTCTAAAGGATAAACGTTGTATTGCTTTTGCTCTTCTTTATTTTATCCACTGTTTCGGGTGGCCTCCACCCATTTTAAAGGCTTTCGTAAACAGAGCATCATTCAAAAAACTAAATTGGATTCCAATAACAACACACAAACACACACACACACACACACACACACACACACACACATACACACACACACACACACATGCGCACACATGTATTAATGTCCTGGGTATGATGTTAAACTGTCTTTAGTGGTGAGGTCCACTCTGACCAAGACTGACAGGGTTCATGTTACAATCATATGGGCCATCCGTTAATCTTTAAGCAAGGGCATAGTTCAGCAGAAATCCTTGGTAATCCTCTGGTAAAGAATCCTCAGTATTGTAAGTTCCTTCGTCAATGGTTTGCAAGTGGATCATGAAAGTATCAGTGTTTAAGTAGTGAATTAGCCACGCATTATGGCTGTTTTTTGGCTGAAGGAATGAACCATGTGACCTCGCCCAGTCTATAAATTTAGATGGGGAATTGTAGCACACCTTATATGACCAAAATATTCCAACAAAAGGCAGCACCATACCGTCAGTTCTCCACTTTAGTGTACTGATCCAGATAATGAACAAGTCTATCTACTTTTTACTAGCACCAAACCAGGGAGATTTTTTGCATATGAAGGGCTGCACCACACCATCAGTTCTCCATTTTAGTGGAAGTGTGCTGGGCCCATAACATGTTACAATCTTATGGGCCATCCTTTAATCTTTAAGCAAGAGCTCTTGTCCAGTAGAAATCCTTGTTAACCCTCTAGTAAAGAATCCTCAGTATTGTAAGTTCCTTCGTCAATGGTTGCAAATGGACTATGGAAAGTATCAGTGTTTAAGTAGTGAATAAGCCACGCGTTATGGCTGTTGATTGACTAAAGGAATAAACCACGTGATCTCGCACAGTCTATAAATTTAGATGAGGAATTGTAGCACATATTATATATCACAATATTCCAACACCCTCCATCGCCATGTCCACTCTGACCAAGACTGGTAGTATCTGTTAGGATTACAGTTGTTTGTTAAAGGGACAAAAAAATGAGTTACAAAATATGTAGTCTTGTATATCCAACAAGAATGAATAAAACAAAACATCTTCGTCATAATATAATCCAAGGCTTGACATACCGCGAAAACCAACCAACCAGCCAACCAACCAACCATCGAAACCTTCGTCAAATTGCATCACTAACTCGTCTAAACGCCCCGTCGTCATCACTTTATTACATAAATAATCTAGTTGAAATTGGATAACACATTATATATATATATATATATATATATATATATATATATATATATATATATATATATATATATAATTATAAAGTCGGTCTTACCATTGGTTTCTGAATAACACTTTTTCGGTGTTATTCGTCTTCAGAGGCGTTTGACTTTTGAAAAAAAAATGGACAGTTTTAAACCCCCGGCACATGTCCACGCGATCCGTTAATAGCTCCTGCATTTCGCTTTCGTCATTCAACGGCATCACTATTTGTCGTCATTGTTCTTATTGTGATTTTAAATTTTTTTCGTTTTTATATTTATTTTAGTTTATGTGTGTTTATTTATATATGAATTCTTAATTATGGCGGTCTGATGTTTTGGTTAGTCCAATTCCATATTAAGATTTTTTTTCCTGTGTGGGCATGCTCGAAAAAATTCTGTTTTGTTGTTTAGGAAATTTTCTTCAGAGTTTATTCCTTGAAGAATACGGAATTTTTCTGTTGTGCATAATGAGCATTTTTTTAAACCATTTATATATGGTTTCGATTGGTCTAGTATTTTCCATTCTAATTTAAAATGTTTTTCTTGTTTTTATATATATATATATATATATATATATAATATATATATATATATATATAAAGAGATGGAGCACTCTATGGCGGCCTTTACATACATACAGATGTGTGTATTAAAACAGTTAAAATCCCCTTCGCATTCTGTGGGTGACGATAGCCAAGCGGTTAATTTGTCTGACTGATGCGGAAACGATCGGATTTCAAGCCTGGCTGTAGGTAGTTCACAAAATGTCTAGCCACACTGAAGAGACTTGATAAGTCGAAACACGTGTCTGTGGATGACTATACCCCCCATATATATATATATATATATATATATGTGTGTGTGGAGAAAATTTAGAAACAGACACGGGATGTTATAATGGATTGAAATTTATAGTCGATACTTGAGCATTTCGGTTTACAATGAAAACCTTCATCAGGACTGTGAAAATGAGAAGAAAACAAGGATTTATGTGGATAAAAGATGATCGATGTTTTGTATGCGATGAATTAGAAAAATGTTTGGAAAAAAGGTTAGTTGCTGTTAGTTGAGTGGCGTTTGTAGTTGAACGTAGATGATGTGATTATTGCGTGCGAAAGCGAACATTAATGATAGGAACACGTAAAATCAAAAAGCCACACATGATTTGCACACGAGTAGATGTTGCAAAGGTGTGACGTATTCCTTATAAATATCAATGTACAGAAACGAGAGAAGTATTAATTGTTAAACTATTTAACACACACACACACACACACACACATATATATATATATATATATATATATATATATATATATATATATATATGGAGGCGCGTGGGCTAGTGGTTAGAGTCGTGGAAAATGGACTCGTCGATTCGAATTCAATTCCTAGACGAAGTTGTTGGCATTTCACATAGCGCTAATACCCTTGGGAAAGGTATGAATCCATATATTCTTCCTCCAGCTATGGGTTAAATAGTAGGACAGATGGGCCCTTCAGCCTTGGGTAGGTAACCAGTCTAGGAGAGGGATAACTCTGAATTCAAAATTCCTGAGGTCGGTCGTTGATTGGGTTTGTGGCAACCCTTGATGCACCAATTCTTTCCTATCGACTGTGCCAAAAAGTGTGGATGGTCCAACACAAGCCTTCACCACTATAAATAAATCCCTGTGTGGATGTTCATTGTGTGTATGAACTCTCATACGTCAAAAATCGACGGGAGAGGCCATTATTATATATATATATATATATATATATATATATATATATATATATATATATATATATATACATTATGTTGTGTTGTTATTACTATGGGTGGGGTTTGTAGTTTTGTAGCTATTAATAATTGAATATACCTAGATGTGAGGATATGTTAAAGAAGCCAGGTCTATAATTAACATTCTCTATGTTACATATAGCACAGTCCTGATGAAGGTTTCCATTGTAAACCGAAATGCTAGAGTATCGACTATAAATTTCCATCCATCATAACATCCCGTGTTTATTTCTAAATTTTCTCCACATACCGTCGGATTAATTTCCTCATCTTACTTACACACACACACACACACACGCACACACACACGCACACACCCATATATATATATATATATATGTATATATTAAGAAATTAAGTGTTCCAAAAATGAGATGAATTTATTTATCGACGCTTAGGTATATATATATACATATATATATATATAAATATGTGTGTGTGAGTCTTCCCTTGGGATCCAGTTGAATAACATATGAGATGAGACAAAATTCAAATAACTTTAAACCATTAGTGTTTGATTAAGTTTTCAGCTGTAAGTGCTCCCTAGGTAATTTCGAAATTCCCACTGCTTCTGCGCCGACTAAGCACAGGTTAAAAGGAGCTGCGCATATGTAACAAAAATAATTAGAATCAAAATATCCCAACAGTAAACAACACGCGACAGAAATATTTTTGAATGAAACTTTCATTAAAATACAAAAAAAAAAAAAAAAAATGTTTTCCAAAATTTTTAATAGTCATAAAAAAGCATATATATATATATATATATATATATATATATATATATATATATATACATATACTATGGGTGGCTACTCACCGTCGCCTGGGGAGAGGTATGGGGCAGAGATAGTCTCGCAGATCCATTATTGTTGAATTGCAAGTTGGATACCCGCAGGATGTCCCACTTTAAATCCCTATGTAAAAAAAAACACACACACACAAAAAAACACCTTACGTTGATGAAAAGGAAAATTAATGTCTCCTATTTAAAATAGTAAATGCAAAAAAAAAAAAACAACAAAAAAAACAAAACATTCCATGCTGTTATAATTTTAATTTAATTATTTAAATAATCTTCACGAATATAAATCAAACCTTCATTATATTTGCTCAAAAACCAAGCCCTGGTGATATTTAATGTGTATATATATTTACTTTGTCGTTAATTGTTTTATTTTCGAAGTTTCCCCCGGACATACACATACACACAACTGCCCTTTATATATATATATATATATATATATATATTATATATATATATATATTGGTTTTGAGTATAGATAAAAGGATATGAAAACACCACAAAATGCTGTTAAAGGGAAAACATTTTATAACATATTCATAGCTGATATTGAACAATATTTCGATTTTATAAAAATCATCTTCAGAGCTTGTTTATACTCCGTGTTGTTAAGAGCGGAGACAAAAGTCATATGAGTTCAAAACAAAAACCTTGATGTGCTTCCGCTCTTAACAACACGGAGTATAAACAAGCTCTGAAGATGATTTTTATAAAATATCAGCTATGAATATGTTATAAAATGTTTTCACTTTAACAGCATTTTGTGGTGTTTTCATGTCATTTTATCTATACTCATACCGTCGGATTCATTTCCTTTCTTTTTACTTATATATATATGTATATATATATATATATATATATATATATAAGGAACGGGTTAGATCTGGCGGTAGAGCATCCGCCTCGAATTCGCAAGTTTCCGGGTTCGATACCATCATACTCAAGACAATAAGACCCTAAGCCACTGCCTTCTAGCACATATATGATAAAAGGTTCGGGGGTTTGCCATAAAAGCAATAGGGTTAGGACAATCATATAGGTACTAAGGCTTGACGTGTCCAGCCGATTGATCAGTGGGGGCATCTCTGACCGCCCGCCTAGCCTAAGTAAGGGCCAAAGTGTAGTGTTCCATGTCATGAACTGCTCATTCACCAGTATTACTTTCTAAAGCATCACGTGTCGCCACCCACGACCAAAAGGTCGGGGAATATTACCCATTTGCAGAGGTGCAGTCGGTGTATTCTACAGCCCCACCGACAGGGCGTTGTATGTAATTTATTAGTATTAGAGAGAGATACTTAAAAGTATATAACTAGGGGCAAATTATTTGTATTAAGAATAGCTACTTTAAGCTATAAATGTTTACAAAGTACTATTGGTTACTTGAAACCATATAACTGATTGGTTTGGTTTCGTTTTTTTTTTACGGCATATCAACCTCAGTGGGTCATTTAATGCCGATAAAGTTTTGAAATAAATTCATTCTTAATGAATAATACAATTTTGTTTATCAACTCAGGTTTTTCTATTTAACCCATAGATGGGACCCTAACAGGTACTACCACTCCGGGTCAGAGTGGACCAGGGAGCAATGGTGATGAAGGGGTGCTCCACATTCTCCAAACCTCCAAAACTGGAACCTCACCATCAGATAGAGTTTAACGTCATTCCCAGGACATGTAGACCCTCAGTCACCGCCTTCTAGCACCTATATGATAAAAAGGGGTTGGGCTTGCCATAAGGGCAATAGGGTTGGGGAAATCATATAGGTGCTAGGGCTTGACGTGACCAGCCGATTGATTGGAGGGGCCTCTGCGACCGCCCGTCTAGCCCAAGATAGGGCCAAAGTGGATTATTGCAAGTCATTAACTGCTCATCCACCTGGGTTCTATCCTTAAGCATCATGGGTCGCCACCGACAGCCAACAGGTTGCCCCATTGGGGGAGTCTCACCCTCTGCAGAGGTGCAGTCGGTGCATTCTAACGCCCCAGTCGACAGGGCAGCATATAACTGAGGGTGAATCATTAGTATTAGATAGGAATACTTTAAACTATATAACTTTGTGCTAATTATTTGTATTAAGAATAGTTACTTGAAGCTATCATCATTTATCGTATTTGACGGCATATAGGACGCATTTTTTTTCAAAAATTTTGGCTCAAAAAATTTCCCTGTATGGTAGGTCAAGTTTGAGATCTTAAAATGATTTTATTATTATTATTATTATTATTATTATTCCTCCTATTGAGATGTCTTGTGTATGTTTATTGCTTGCCTGTATTGCCAGGCTAATCTCCTCTATGATACTCACTAACCCGGCTTACGCTCAGTACTTTTACCTACCCTTTACTGCCAAATTGCTTTTATACAGCTATGTTTCTGCTTGTCAAATGCACAGCTAGACTGTTTTCAACAATATATGCTTAAATACACCAAAAACCTTTTTCCTGAATCTGACCTTCTGAAATGAGGGTGCGTCTTATATACCCGTGCGTCTTATATGCGTCAAATATGGTACTTTATTATCGTTAGTTACATAAAACCATGCAATTTCCGACGAAAATGACGTAAGTGTTAAATACCCCGACAAGTTTTGACATGCCATAAAATCTACCAACCTATAAGAAAGTGTAGGCATAACATTACTTACTTACCAAGGTTCGCCTATTTGACGTTACGGGATACGAGAGTTAATTACCTCCCGTATCTGCTATTAGGCGCTTGGTGGCGTGGCGTGCAGTAATATAAATCAGAAGTGGCAAAGTCAAAACACTCTTTTTATCGGCAGCCTCGAGAGAAGTAACAGCGCACCAGTTTGGGTTCCTGTCCACGGACAGGAGGTCTGTGCGCCCCCCAGTAACTTCGTGTCGCATAGCGCATGATAACATGTTTAGTATGTAAGTTTTTACACTTCCCTTTTCTACCAGCTACAAGGACACAAGACTTTCTTTACTAAAAAAACCCCCACATTTTCTGATAAAGACAATTCGCTCGTACAATTCTGTTTCAGCTCTCCCTTGAATTTCATGTCTCGTTTTATATTCTCTTCTATTAGTTTGTATTATTTGGATTATTCGGACTATTGTCCTCATCTTATCGGTACAACGTTTCGGTCGATGTGTCCTCCGGCCTTCTTCTTAACCCTACGCCTATATCCACTATGCTATGTGTCCAATTGGACACAACGTAGTGGAAACGTAAATATTGTTTAACTTTTAAAAAAATCTCGCAAAAATGAAATACCGAACATAAAGAGTTGTTACAAAGAAAAACAGATAATTCAACGATCAAATTATCCGATTGGGGAAAAATTACTCACCGTTATCATGAAAAATAATTAAAACAGTCCCTTTTTTTACAACAGGGTCAGTTTCTTTATTGATATTTTTAGCAGAATTCTGTATTCACGGTTCTTTTACTAAAAAGATCTCGCATTGAAACTTATAAAAAAACATCTGAGATAATTATTCAAACTCTTGTCTTTATAGAAAAAAATAAAAATCGTTTTTTTGTCAGTTCATTTTTTTTATATCTCATAAAATAAAATGGAGGTGGGGGGTAGACCTCGTAAAAAAATCCCCTAATATATTTTTAGGAAAAACTATTTCAGACATATTTTCATCAAAAGTTAAGCAATTCTGGAAACTTTCGTGAAAATCGCACCATTAATTTATTTTTCATAGAATTTTTAAAAAAGCCTCTAGTCATAACTTTTTTTTTTGGCTATGTTAAATTTCAATTGATTTAACGGTGCAAAAATATAAACATTGTTTTTCGTTCATAATTTTCATTATTTCTGTATGCTGAAACTTGTTTTTTTTTTTTTAAATCATCAGTTTGTTTAATGGTTCTTTTTTTTAATGGACAAATAATTTTCAAGATAATATTAATCTTTATGGAAGTTTCATTGTGTTAAATATAGGGGGGTAAATTTTACAGGGAAAATTGGTGGTACCTAATATAAAGACTACTGACTTAGAGTGTGGGACACCAATGTTTGTTTTTACTTCTAAACTTTAAAAAAATGTATAAAATTTTATGTATTTAAAGAAATAATTTTTTTTTATCTGTCACTTATTGTATTCTCTTCTGTCAGGTTTTGCTCAGGTAATAAAATATCCCCGTTAACATTTTGTCGTGAATTGTTCTCACGTTTATTCCGTACGAGGAAACAATATTCAGCCAAATATCATTCTTCTACAAATGGATCGAATACGGTTATTTCCTATAAGTCTAACATAAACAAAGGGGAACCACTCTTGACTGATAAATTATTTATTTATTTATTGATCTACCAGAAAAAAAGAAGACGGGGTTAGGGTTTAGGGTTTAGGGTTAGGGTCTCGGGGTTTAATGGGAAAATAAATAAATAATTTATCAGTCAAGAGTGGTGCCCCTTTGTTTATGTTAGACTTATAGGAAATAACCTTGAATACTGTGCAAAACGTTTGATAAAGCTACCCATTCTCGACAGATTTTAAAAGGTCGGTGAACGACCTCAGTTTATAAGGTTAATGGTCAATGTCCACACGGGGAACGCCCTCTTTGCCTTTGCGGTCGCCTAGTAAACAAAAGTTTGCGTCATTTAAAACAAGTGGAATAGGTTTCAAAATGCAATCCATAACTTTTTGTCAACAATACAATATCAATGATATATATATATATATATATATATATATATATATATATATATATATATATATATATATATATATATATATATATATATATATATATATATATATATCCTTTCTAAGATAAATATTGCTCTGTATATAATCTAAAAAGATTATTATACATTGAGCTCTCTTTAGTGATTTAAAGATTCACTGTATTTGTACATACTGCATCATACAATAATAATATAGTGTATCTTAGAAATCACATATAGAATCATCCCTCAGTACCAAGTTTTGGATACCTCTCATACATATATATATATATACTTATATATATATAAAGTGGTCGGGGCGGCCTAATATCAGTATCAGCCAATCAGCGAGGGAGTCTATCCCTTTTTCACTAGCGCTAGACCAAGGAGATTGTTTTTGCATCTGAGATGGAGCGCCACTCCTTACTTTACCGCACAGATCCCTGTGCTACTCATACGCTGAGTTGGCGAGGACCGGTATCGAACTAGGAACCTTGTCATTCCTAGCCGAACGCTCTACCGACTGAAAAATATATATATATAAGGTACTCAAGAGATACATAGAGGTAGAAAGTGATAGGCAGAAAGTAAAGTAAGAGATTGGTCAGTTTTTGACTTAATTCCAAATTACGACTAATTAGAACCAATTTAAACGGATTTTTTTCAAACATGATTCAATCCTAAAAGTAAGGAATAATTTAGTATAATTTTCGTGTCATTAAACTAAACCGTAAAAAAGCCCTTAGGAGACAAACGTTGATTCGCTCAGCTTTAGTATAATAATAATAATAATAATAATAATAATAATAATAATAATAATATATGTGTGTGTTTGTGTGTATGTGTATGTATGTGTGTGTGTGTGTGTGTGTGTGTGTGTGTGTAAGATAATCCAATTGACTGGTAAGTAAGGGATGATTTTATTTGGGATCATCAAAATCTCACTGTATATCCATACTGTATGCTCTTGTAAGTGCAAACATATAGATTCATACAAGGATTTTTATTAATCCCTTAGAGAGCTCAATGTATAATAACTAACAAATTAATTATACGGAGAGCAATAATTACCTTTCAGAGAAAGAAATACCGTCATTAGACTATAGTAATTTATTTCGACCAGAAACTCAAAATGAGTCTAGCCTATTCAGATAGATTTTTACAAAATACTATATATATATATATATATATATATATATATATATATATATTATATATATATATTCGGCAATTTGAAACCGCGATTTTGGAGTACCAAAGATGTATCGCTAAAAATAAAAATTGATATCTACAGAGCAGTCGTGCTTTCAACTCTATTATATGGTCCTGAAACTTGGACACTTTACTGCAAGCACATAAACCAGCTTGACGCCTTTCACATGCGCTGTCTTCGTGCCATTTGTGGAATGAAATTGGATGATAGAGTGAAAAATAGCACAATATTAAAAGTATGTAACAATGCTGGCATTGAAACCTTACTAGCAAAAGTTCAGCTTAGGTGGGCTGGCCACGTTGTCAGTATGAATGAGAACAGGCTTCCAAAGAAGATTTTATACGGACAATTACGGAAGCGCGTGGTTTAATGGTTAAAGTCATGAGAAATGGACTCGTCGCCCCGAGTTCAAATCCTGAACGTGGTAATTGCATTTCACTTAGCGCTAATACCCTTGGGAAAGGTATGAATCCTACTCTCCCTCCAGCTATGGGTAAATAGCAGGACAGACTGGGTTCTTTAACCATGGCTAGGTAACCAGTCTAGGAGAAAGAAAACTCTGAATTCAAACCTGCTGAACTCCGCTTAAGAAATTGACCTTGTGTCGTATCCTGCTCGCGCGGAGGAGTTGGTAAATATATATACGGACAATTACTAAAGGCTAAGCGTTCTATTGGACGTCCACTCTTACGCTATAAAGACAAATTGAAGGACAATTTGAAAGGTTTTAATATGAACCTGAGTGCTTGGGAAAACTTAGCATCAAATCGGAAAGAATGGTGTAAGACATGTTT
>CM042157.1:17788830-17801330 GCA_023376005.1 Doryteuthis pealeii
CGAAAAGATAAAAAGCTTGAAGAAAATAGACTGAAACATCGAGACCAGCTCCGTCTAACTTTAAAACAAAAATATCTGACTCCCGCTTTAGAACATTTCATCTGTCCGTGTGGTTTCATAGCTCGCAACAAGGCTGGGCTGCTATCACACCCAAGGAAACACAAAATGTCTTCTTCATAGCATGCACAACAATGGGAGGAAACAAATCACTTACTGCTGACCCTCATCTATCGTTCACAATAGGAGAGTCCACCATATATATATATATATATAAAATGCACAATGCTTTCTTTTCGATACACACACTTACACAGTCCCATACTCACACCGTAAAAGAGATATTTGATGTCATATTTCAAACCGTCTCCTTTTTTCAAACCTCAAATTTTGAACAGACTGAATAACAAGGACTACCACTCGCCTTTCTCGTTATTCTGTGATAAAAATTCTTATCACCTTCCCTTATACCAACAAATGCCCTGAGGATGATTCTAATTAATAGATCGAAACACTGCAGCGTCGCCAATAAATTCACCACTTAACTCATTTAAACCTGTGTTTTTTCATTCTTTCTTAATATACTACATACCGTCGGATTCACTACCTGTGTTATTCACACACACACACACACACACACACACTACATACATATATATAATTATATGAAAGGTAAAATGGAATTGAATCCGACAATATGTAAGAAAGTTTTATAGAAAAAACAACAAGATGTTAAAAAATTTTGCTGACAGAAATCTGTTTCGACATTATTAATATGTCTTTATCAAAGCAACATTGTAAGCGGAAAAAACGAAATGAATATATCATTACGAGGCACAGAACGCTCTCGATCAGTAGCGGATAATTTTTAAAATATTTTTTAAAAAAATACGTATTTATTGTTAAAAATAAAATAAATTTTATTTAAAAAATTATAAGCATTTTTATCATAAAAGCTCAAAAGAGTTTGCAGTAAAAATGTATATGAATATCAGAAAGTTCAGGAAAATGTTCAGTTACAAATGAAAGTTTAAAAATGTAACAAGTCCAGCAACATGAATCTGCATTGATTATAAACTCGCAGAGTCGGGATCCTTATTACATCCGAAATATGAGCCTCCGGTGATATGATTTAAGTAATTCCAAATTTGTTTTTTCTATGGACAGTATGAAAGGAAAAAATGGATATTGAATCCGACAATATGTAAGAAAGTTTTATAGAAAAAACAAGATGTTAAAATTTTTTTTTAACATCTTGTTTTTTCTATAAAACTTTCTTACATATATATATATATAATATATATATATATATATATATATATATATATATATATATATTATAATATAATAAAAAAGTAATTAAAAAAATTGAGAGCCAGAGGAGCAAGGTGGCCGATCCCTCTGATTAAGAATTTAATTGAGGAGATAAGACCGCCTAGAATGACTCGTCACCACCACCTAATTAATACCTAGTCATAAACGCCACCCCTTAAGGCGATGACAAGAATTGACACCGAAACTCTTTCAGCATTCTCCACAAAAAACTAAAAAAGCCCCATGAATTTGTGTTTACCATTTTTCAATAAAGTTAGTGGAATAATATATATATATTATATATATATATGTGTGTGTGTGTGTGTTTGTGTGTGTGTGTGAATGAGAAATGAATCCGACAATATGAGGAAAACATGAGTAAAGAAAAGAAATGTAGATGGATAAAAATGAATTTTATCGATATCACTTTTAATCGATATCAACTTACACATGTGTTTCGGTCTGTTTATCAAAATGTATACGCATTTACGTTATATTATTATTATTAAAATTATCAGATGGAGTTGAAATGATGATGATGATAATAATAATAGGAAAAATGTTCCGTACACAGATTTTTGCCGACCTTCATCAGAGTAGTATTTTTATTTTTTGAGTTGGAGACAAGAATGGAATTTCAAAAAGTTCGAAAAAATAATATTTTTTTAATGCATTTTAATGCTGGGTGTTGCATTTTATGCATTTTTCCGATTATTATTATCATCATCATCATTTCAACTCCATCTGATTATTTAATAATAATAATAACGCTTCACCTCAGACACAAAAAATAATCTCCCTGGTTTGAAAAAAGGTAAGACTCACTCGCCGTCCGCCTGATACTGGCTGGTCGACCGACTTGATTTTTACTATATTTGAAAATTACGTTCTCAACTCGCTACAATTCTCCCATACGCCATATTTATTTAGTCTTCCCTCCCACAAGAACGGTCGCTTGCTATAGATAATTTTGAGACATAAATTTAACTGTGTATATATATATATATATATATATATATATATATAATATATATATATATATATTATATATATATTATGAAAGTACGCAAACAGTTTGTTTTGATATGGCTATGCGACAATTTTTGGGAGAATATGTGCTTAATTGAAGTCATACCTAATTTGAAAAGTAATTAGTTGATAACTAATGAATTAGGCGAATATATATGCTTTACATTTGAACATATATATTCGCCTAATTCATTAATTATATCAACTAATTAATTTTCAAATTAGGTATGACTTCAATTAAGCACATATTCTCCCAAATATATATATATATATATATATATATATATATAGTATCCAATTGCCGCTTTAACCATTCTGTCGCAGTGGCATCAGTAAATGATCCAAAAATGCTCAATATATTAAAAATACAGATCCATAATAATACTACTAATATTATTATTAGAGGAAAATAAAGGTTCTACCATGGTTTCAATCAATTGAAATGATTTCCTCAGGACCCTACCCTGCGTTAACTAAGTCGTTATTATCCGAAAAATATAATAATTTAACTAAGGAATTACATCGACTTAGTTAACGTAGGGTAGGGTCGTGAAGAAATCATTTCAATTTGATTGAAACCATGGTAGACCCTTTATTTTTCCTCTAATAATATTATATATACTAGCAAATATATGCACCCTCCGGGTTGCAAGTATTTAAGTTTTAATATAATAAAATATTGTATTAAATTAGAAAGGCTAAATGAAACTAAATAAGAATACAGATTAAAAGATTTGAAACAGAGGAAGTATAATAAAAATTTGAAACAGAGGGAGTATAATAAAAATGGAACAACTGAAACTTACTTCTTCATCACTCTTGTCTTTTCATTGTTGTTTTTCTAATTTAAGTATTTAGTTAAAAGAGGAAGTAAAAGAATAAAATGACAGTATTTTATCTTGTTAATGGATTTCATTTAAGATTCATTCAAAGATTTTTGCTTATATTCATTAAATAAAACCAAACAGTTAGAAATCAATAATACTAAGCACATATTTATTAAATTCGATTTTTTAATATTAATATGCAAATTAGCCTTCCCGTTCACACTGTAAACCGCTGTTTAGTTGTATATATAAAATATAATTGCATGTTGTCAGTAGTGTAGACATCGTTAACAGTATTAATAATGTAAGACAATTTTATTAATAATTAAGGTTTAGATAAAAATAAAATCATGGAGAATGTGATGCAATAACTAAGAGAATTGTGACTTGAGTAGGAATATAGTTTCGGTTACAGACAGAAAAACACACAATCTCCATTATAATAAGATATATATATATATATATTATATATATATATATTATTAGAGGAAAAATAAGAAAAGGAAGGAAAAAAAATCGGTGAAAACCGAAAGAGTTAACACCTCAAAATGAGCGAATGGGTCAAGTAAGGAAATATGTGATAAATAATGAAATGAAATGTTAAATAAAGTGATGTGGTGATATTATTTGAAAAATTATGGAAAGAAAAGAAAACGGCATAAAGGATCAGAATTATTAGATTATTTAAGGTAGAATTAATAAGAAAAAAAGGGAAAAGATTAAGAAAAAAGAGTTTGTGTAAAAAATGGGTGCGAAAATATTTTTTCTTACCCCAAAAATAACATGTAAACACACCTCATTCAAACATCAACGAGTTTCATGATTACTAATAACATTTCAATTTTTGCAATATAAATTATATCCATCCACTAGAAATTAAAAAAAAATTTAACCATCCCTAAACGGCGTGCTGCGTTCATAAACATTTTAAAAATATTCTTTTTCGAACTTTTTGAAATTCTATTCTCGTCTCCAACTCAAAAAATAAAAATACTACTCTGATGAAGGTCGGCGAAATCTGTGTCGGAACATTTTATGCATTTTTCCTATTATTATTATCATCATCATTTCAACTTCATCTGATTATTCTAATAATAATATAATAACGTAAATCCGTATACATTTTGATAAACAGACCGAAACACATGTGTAAAGTGATATCGATTAAAAGTGATATCGATAAACTTCATTTTTATCCATCTACATTTCTTTTCTTTACTGCATTTTTCCTCATATTGTCGATTCATTTCCCATTCTCATATATGTATATATATATATATATATACTATATCTTATTATAATGGAGATTGTGTGTTTTTCTGTCTGTAACCGAAACTATATTCCTACTCAAGTCACAATTCTCTTAGTTATTGACATCACATTCTCCATGATTTATTTTTTATCTAAACCTCAATTATTAATAAAATTGTCTTACATTATTAATACTGTTGACAATATCTACATATTAATAACAGGCTATTATATTTATATATACAACAAAATAGCGGTTTATAGTGTGAACGGGAAGGCTAATTGCATATTAATATTAAAAATCGAATTTAATAAATATGTGCTTAGTATTATTGATTTCTAACTGTTTGTGTTTTATCTTAATGAATATAAGCAAAATCTCTTCAATGAATCTTAAATGAAATCCATTAACAAAATAAAATAACTGTTATTTTTATTCTTTATCTTCCTCTTTTAGACTAAATACTTAATATTAGAAAAAATAACAATGAAAGACGAGAGTGATGGATGAGTAAATTTCCAATTGTTTCTATTTTATCGATTATACTCCTCTCTGTTTTCAAATCTTTTATTATCTTCCTCTGTTTCAAATCTTCTTATCTGTATTCTATTTAGTTTCATTAGCCTTTCTAATTTAATACAATATTTTATTACATTAAAACTTAATACTGCACCCGGAGGGTGCATATATTTTGCTAGTATATATAAAGAAAAAAAGATTTGAATACAAATGACTTGAAAAACTTTTATTTGCGATGTGTGAATGTATTTCATTTCTACTAGCAAGAATAATACACCCTCTGGGAATAAAGTATTAAAATTTTAATGTATGGAAATATATTAAATAGGAACGACTAACGAAATTAAATAAGAATGCATATAAAAAGTTTACACTTATTTCAATTATATGTTAATGGTTCCTAAATAAATCATTCATTAGATGATTGTTTAATTACGTTGGAATAAATTAATACAATTATATTAGAGCTCAATAATACAGAGTTAATTATTTATTTAAAACACCGGTTTTGTTAGAACGCAGAATTCAAATATAACCACACCATCATATTAGGTAAACCTTTATTTCTTAGTGATAATATAGACACTATTCGAAAGATTACACTGCACTAAAACATGGCAGTTTTGAGCAATAGGTTTAGACTTTCAGAGACATCAGTAATAAATTAATATTTATTCTATTATATTTAATTTAATGATTTTGCGCTATGAAATACTTGATTGATGAAACTTACGCAATTATCGGGGGTTATTGTAAACGTAGCTTTTCCGGTTTACAGACTAGGCAGAACCGAATCTCCATTATAATTACCGTATTTGACGGCATATAAGACGCACTGGCATATACAGACGCAGCACCCCATTTCAGGTGTGCGATTCAGGGAAAAAAATCCTTGAAATATGTGTTATTATCTCTAAGAATAAAGAATTTATTATAGTATAGTGGTGGGAATAATTTGGCATTAATGATTTAACAAAAACTGGTTTTTAATGTATAAATTATTTGCTGTTACGGATTTCTACAGACCCCCCCCGCCCCCCCCATCATGTTAATTCTCAAACTCACTAAAGGCTAATCCTATATATTTTAATTTTATATAGAAATCAATAAAATGACATTTAAAATAAGTGTAATTTTCTTATATTCATTCTTATTTAATTCTGTTGTACTTTTCTAATTTAATATACGCGTATTTGACGGCATATATAGACGCAGGGCATATAAAGACGCCCTCCCCCTTCGCCCACCAATTTCAGCTGGTCAGATTCGGAAAAAAACAATGTTGTATATTTTAAGCATATGTTGTTTTTTTCTTCGCCACCTACGCTACGTCCTGTTAACCTTGATTTATAACAATACCAGCAATAAAAATAAGGATGCACGGAGTTAGGGTAGGTTAAAAGTACTGAGCTAAGCGGGTTAGTGAGCACCATAGAGAAGATTAGCCTAGGCCTACGGAGTCTCAAACTGGTTATTTTCCATAAAATGAGTACCAATTTGTTAGATGCTGATTTTTATGTATTTTTTAAAGAAAATATCCAGTGCAAATTTAGTAGCACAAAAAGTGATATAAATGTAATATAGATGTGATATAGAAAAAAATTAGTAGTTTTTCTATAAGTCCAACATAAAACAAAGGGAAAACACTCTTGACTGATAAATTCTTTATTATTCAATTCTGATGCTTCTAGGAAAATAGGAAGACGGTGTTAGGGTTTAGGGTTATAGGGTTAGTTTAATGGGAAAATAAATAAATATATTTATCAGTCAAGAATGGTTCCCCTTGTTTATCGTTGGCAGTTATAGGAAATAACCCTCATACATCAACCTACGATATAATACTATATATTATTTACCAACCCCTCCGCACGAGCCAGGATGGCCGACACATAGGTCAATTTCTAAGCGGAGTTCAAACAGGTTTGACTTGCAGAGTTTTCCTTTCGCCTAGACCGGTTGCCTAACCAAAGTTAAAGAGGCCCAGTCTGTTCCTACTATTTACCCAAGGCTGGAGGAGAGATAGGAATTCATACCTTATATCTCTTCTAAAAAAAAGAGAGGAAGATAAACGTTCCGATGAACTTTAAATTAATATTAAAATACAACAAGGCCGGGTTAGCTCAAGTCGGTAGAGCGTTCGGCTAGAAAACGCAAAGGTTCCTAGTTCGATACCCGCTCTCGCCAACTCAGCGTATGAGTAGCACAGGGATTCTGTGGCGGTAAAGTAAGGAGCTCATGGTAGGTGTGGCGCTCCACCTCAGACACTAAAATAATCTCCTTGGTCTAGCGCTAGTGAAAAGGGGATAGACTCCCTCGCTGCTTGTCTGATACTGACATTAGGCCGCCCGACGACTTTACTTTACTTATATATAAATATATAATGCCGGGCATCTATTTATTGAAACTTGTGGTAAAAAAACAACAAAAAAACAATGAGGATTGTGCTCATATTTTGAGTATATTTATTCTATGTTATGACGTTGGATTATGTGTTGGGTAATGTGACGTAAGCAGTGACGCAGTTTTTGTTACAGACAAAAACCGGAAGCGAATCTCCATTATTAATAGATTATGTAATATTGTTTGTAATTTCTATAATCTTATAGACATCAAAGCGCAAGTTTATTTATTTTCTGAGTTATTGTGGTATATTATATGGGTCTGCGAGTATGAGTCTTCACAGTTCTCGAACATATATATATATATATATATATATATATATATATATATGTGTGTGTGTGTGTGTGTGTGTGTATTTGGGCAGCATTCTTTCATTTATACATGTAGAATTAAACAAAAGGCACATCTGTTTAACAATTTTATTTTTTGATCTTTTCTAATTTTCTGGCCAACTGTTTAATGTTTGGGTGGAATTCGTGGATAAGTCCACCAAAGTTCAAGTCCCGAGTACTAATAATACATCACCCCTGATGATGGCACTTCAAAGTGCCGAAAGTACTCGGGAACTGAACTTTGGTGGACTTATACACCAATTCCACCCAAACATTAAAAAGTTGGCCAGAAAAATTAGAAAAGATATAAAATAAAATTGTTAAACAGGAGATGTGCCTTTTGTTTAATTCTACACACACACACACACACACACACACACATATATATATATATATATATATATATATATATATATATATATATATCAGAGCAAGATACCAATGGTAGCAAATTGTTCCAATGGAAATAAATATAAACTAAAACATTTAGTTATTTATTTATCTATCTATTAATGTTCTTTCACAGATATTGAGCACTCTTTTAATAACACTGTACGTTTGATTACTACCGCTTCTTCAAGTATAATAGTGCCAACCATATACATTGATATATATATAATTTTGCTCTGTGACTCTAACAATAAGTGCACATTGAGCTCTGCAAACTGTGACACGTTTAAAAAAACTTCTATCGTAAGGACTTTTCTTCTCCGGAATTTTGGATTATATATATATATATATATATATATATATATATATATATATATATATGTGTGTGTGTGTGTGTGAAATAAAAGGAAATTAATCCGACAGTGTGAATTTGATATATTGAAAAAACAAATGATGTTTACAAATGCTTGGGGTCATCAGGAGAGAATGTGCACCGTTTCGGGGCCTTCCTCTCAACGGTTTTAACTGCACATCGGTCCCCTCACTGTTGTGAGGTCCCTCGGAATATCTGTATCGACCGTATGTAATAGATCGGTCTTCAACAAGAACGGGATGAAATGACCGTTAGAAGAAGAATGCGCAAACAGAACGCTGTTAGTCAAAGTTGGAATCTTTCAAAAAAATGCGTTATCTGTATTAAAAATAAAATGAATTTTTATTTAAAAATGAAATGAATTTTATTTTTAATTTTTAAAAATCAGAAGCATTACAGTCTATAATAAGACTCAAAAGAGCCTGATGTAAAATTGTTTAAAAAAAGTGTATAATTGTATAAAAAGTGTATATTAAGTATCAAAATTGTTCATAATACACTCCAACTATTAAATAAGTAACATATATATATATATATATATATATATATATGAGAAGTAAATACACAAACGATGTGTTTTGATATGGCTTTTTTAGCCGACAATAGCTAGGAGAATAGGTGCTTAATTGAAGTCGTACCTAATTTTGAAAGTTAATTAATAATTAATTAATTAGGCGGGAATACCTATTCAAATGTAAGGCTAAACAAATCGAGAATATCAATCTCTGTATGTACATTTCGGCCTATTAGGCCCCATCAGCAGAGCTATAGATAGGAAGACCGTGCGTGATTCGAACCCTGACTGTCAAGCTGACAGGCGAGGACCGTAACCCCAACATCAACCGGACCTTTCTAGATTTTTCGTTATATATATATATGTATGTATGTACATACATACATACATACATACATGTGTGTGTGTGTGTGTGTGCGTGCGTGCGTGTGCGAATGCGTGTGTGTGTGTATGTGTGAAATAGATACATTTCACTATAAATAGAATTGATTATGAAACAATCGATAACATTCTAAAATGCTTTAAATAATTAGAACATTTTAAAAAAATTCTAAATCACATTTGCCTAGTACGTTAGATATATTAAAAAATTATGAAATAAACCGTTAGCGTTATTTAGCGTCACTTTAGGGACAAAAACAATACAATAATTTAGACAAATAATAACAAATAATAACATACACAGTCTTGATAATGGTTCAGAAGAGAACTGAAAGTACTTGGTCAACAAATGTAAACTCTTTTGGATAATTCATTAACTGCTTTCATGATGAGTAGCAGCGGTTACCCGGCGTCGCCTGGGTAGAGGGGGATTTTTTAAAAGTTAGTCTCGCAGATCCATTGTTACTGAATCGTGAGTTGAATCCTCGTGGGATGCCCTTGTAAATCCCTATGTAAAAAAATAGACATTGCATTGATCCAGCTACTCTAAAAAGAAATGTTAATGTCTACTATCTAAATATTAGATGAAAAAACAAAATCCATGTTACTATTTAAATTTTATTTTTTAATTATCTTCCAAAATATAATTCAAATCTCTATTATTTTTGCTCAAAAACCGAGCCCTGGTGATATTTAATGTCTATATATATTTACTTTCTCGTTAATTGTTTTATTTTCGAAGTTTCTTCACACAACTGCCCTTTATATATAATATATATATATATATATATATATATATATATATATATATATATATATATATATACATAGATAGATAGATAGATAGATAACATCAAAATATTGTTAGAAAAATTGAAATGAAAAAGATAAGAAAAGAAAATACTCCCAAACTATAAGGAATTCATTATTTTTAACTAAATTCCAAGACAATGAGGATTCCATTATTTTTAACAAAATTTGTCTGAACACACACACACACACACACACACCACACACACACACACACACACACGCAATTATTATTATTATTATTTCTTTTCTGAGTTATTGTGGTATATAATAACGTCTAGAAATACATATATATATATATATATATATATTACGTATGAAATATATATATATATATATACACACACACACACACACACACACATATAATATATATATATATATATATATATATATCCAGCATGCTTGCTCCTCGCATCATTCCTCTGCAGGAGTCTGGTTTTCCCGAAGGTTTATAAGACACACCCTAATATTTTACCTATATCTGTAGAGGAAAAGATAGAATCATGTTTTACCAAAGAGGATTAATGCCATTTGAAGTCGGCTTGCCGTTCCTTTTTCCATGTCACTCACCATCACCCCCTCGCAGATCTTAATAGAAGACTATAAAGCAATCTCTCATGGAGGCGCGTCGTCTAGCGGTTAGATATCGTAGGATGTGGATTCGTCGACTCGAGTTCAATTCCTGGACGAAACTGTTTGCCTTTCACATGGTGCTAATACCCTTGGGAAAGGTATGAATACAATTCCCCCTCCAGTTATGGGCAAATAGCAGGTCAGCCTGGATTCTTTAACCATGGCTAGGTAACCAGAAGAAGGAAAACTCTGAATTACCTGTTAAACGCCGCTTAATTAACTTGCGGATGGGTTGGTAAATATATATTAAGAAATCTCTCTCTCTCTCTAGCTCTCTCTCTCTCTCTCTCTCTATATATATATATTATATATATATAGATATATAGAGAGAGAGAGAGAGAGAGAGAGAGAGAACAGTTACCAAGTTAATTTATATGTACCCTAATTTAACTTATATTGCTCTATCATTGATATTGACCCTTTATTTTTAGATATAACAAACTATATTATCAACATCATATATATATATATATATATATATATATATATATATATATATATATATATATATATAATCAACCGTTTATCGCGAAAAAAAAACAGACGTGAAATCGACTGCAATTAATCAATATCTTGATTAATCCAGTGGATTTAACCCTGAATATCCTTATGGTGAAACTCGAGTAGGGATATATATATATATATATATATATATATATATATATATATATATATATATATATATATATATGTAAAGATGAACACTAGGGATAAGACAAATAGGAATATTTATTTCATGTTATCTATTTTTGATTGTTCTCAACTATTTTCGACCTTAGGTCATCGTAAGGAGAAAAAAGGTTTTGGAGAACAATTGATTTTTTTGAGAAAGCTTCTAAAGTTAAAAAAAACTAATTATTGAAGAGAAGCGAGTAAAAATGCACTAGTGACGTTACATATCCATTTTTTTAAAGAAAATTGTTTATAAACAGAATTTGTCTCTGGCTATTTTTTTTCCCGGGTCCGTGTTCTCGAAAAAGTGTGTCGCCAAAACAACTGTTTCTTCCGAGTAGTTGTCTAAGTAACCATGAATATATTTCAAACGATTTCCGTGATCGTATTTCGGATGAGTTACGTCACACAATTTCGAAAGAAAACTAATGGCTAAACAACGCCAAATCCTTTCACTTCATTCATTTTTTTTAATCTCAAATACTTGATTTCATTTTCTCCAGATAGTCTCTATTCCCTATACATTGAAAAAGGGTGAAAGTATAAAGCAATCTCTCATGGAGGCGCGTGGTCTAGCAGTTAGATATCGTAGGATATGGACTCGTCGACTCGAGTTCAATTCCTGGACGAAATTGTTTGCCTTTCACATGGTGCTAATACCCTTGGGAAAGGTATGAATACAATTTTCACTCCAGTTATGGGCAAATAGCAGGGCAGCCTGGGCTCTTTAACCATGGCTAGTTAACCAGTCTAAGAGAAGGAAAACTCTGAATTCAAACCTGTTAAACTACGCTTAAGAAATTGACCTTATGTCGCATCCTACTCGTGCGGATGGGTTGGTAAATATATATTTAAGAAATCTCTCTCTCTCTCTCGCTCTCTCTCTCTCTCTCTCGCTCTCTCTCTCTCTCTCTATATATATATATATATATATATAGAGAGAGAGAGAGAGACATTAACAGTTACCAAGCCCCGTTAATTTTATATGTACCCTAATTTAACTTATATCTGCTCTATCACTAATATTGAGCACCCTTTATTTTTAGATATAACA
>CM042157.1:17806330-17825229 GCA_023376005.1 Doryteuthis pealeii
TCTTAGTTATTGACATCACATTTTCCATGATTTTATTTTTTATCTAAACCTCAATTATGAATAAAATTGTCTTACATTATTAATACTGTTAACCATATCTACATACTGACAACATGTTATTATATTTATATATACAACAAAATAGCGGTTTACAGTGTGAACGGGAAGGTTAATTTGCATATTAATATTAAAAAATCGAATTTAATAAATATGTGCTTAGTATTATTGATTTCTAACTGTTTGGTTTTATTTTAATGAATATAAGCAAAAATCTTTTCAATGAATCTTAAATGAAATCCATTAACAAGATAAAATAACTGTCATTTTATTCTTTACTTCCTCTTTTAACTAAATACTTAAATTAGAAAAAATAACAATGAAAGACGAGAGTGATGGAAGAGTAAGTTTCAGTTGTTCCATTTTTTATTATACTCCCTCTGTTTCAAATCTTTTATTATACTCCCTCTGTTTCAAATCTGTTTATCTGTATTCTTATTTAGTTTCATTAGTCTTTCTAATTTAATACAATATTTTATTACATTAAAACTTAAATACTTGCACCCGGAGGGTGCATATATTTGCTAGTATATATATATATATATATGAAGTAAATGGAAGTGAATCCGACAGTATGAATTTAACATTTTTAGAAAAAAACAAAAGATGTTATTAGTTTTCTATCAGAATCTGTTTCGACCATTTAATAGAGCGGTCTTCATCAAGAGCAACATATGAATGAAAGACGGAATAAATAACCGTTAGAAGGAGAGGTACAAACGAACGCTAGTGTCCGATGCTGGAATTAAAAAAAAAATGCGTATTCTGTTTTAAAAATAAAATAAAATTTATTTAAAAAAAATCAGAAGCGTTATAATCCATATTAAAAACCCAAAAGAGTTTGATGTAAAAATATATAAAAAGTGTATAATAAGTATCAAAAATGTCCATGATATATTCCAGCTACAAAAAGTAAGTTAAAAGTCCACAGCACAATTGAAGAAAGATGGAAAGTTTCAAGAATTTGTAGTGTTGACAAATCCGTAGTGTTGTAGATCATATTAGCCTCCGGAGATGTAAAAATCCAGATATTTTGTTTTTTCAATTGACAATATGAAGTAAATGGAAGTTAATCCGACAGTATGAATTTAAATGAAAGAACAAATGAGAGAAAAAGAAAGAAAGAAAGAAAGAATCCATGAATAAGAAATAAGGAAAAGGGCAACCGACAGAAAGAAAGAAAGAAAGAAAGAAAGAAAGAAGCAATGAATAATTAAATAAAGAACAACAGAAAGAAAGAAAGAAAGAAAAATGAATAATTGAATAAAGAACAACAGGAAGAAAGAAAGAAAGAAAGAAAGAAAGAAAGAAGCAATGGATAATTAAATAAAGAACAACAGAAAGAAAAAAAGAAAGAAAGAAAGAAAGAAAGAAAGAAAGAAGCAATGAATAATTGAATAAAGAACAACAGAAAGAAAAAAAGAAAGATAGAAAGAAAGAAAGAAAGAATCCATGAATAAGAAATAAGGAAAAGGGCAACCGACAGAGAGAAAGAAGGAAAGAAGAAAGAAAGACAGAAGCAATGAATAATTAAATAAAGAAAGAAAAGAAAAAAGAAAGAAAGAAAGAAGAATGAATAAAATTAAATAAGAACAACAGAAAGAAGAAAGAAAGAAAGAAAGAAGCAATGAATAATTAAATAAAGAACAACAGAAAGAAGAAAGAAAGAAAAAGAAAGAAGCAATGAATAATTAAATAAAGAACAACAGAAAGAAAGAAAGAAAGAAAGAAGAAAGAAGCAATGAATAATTAAAAAGAACAACAGAAAGAAAGAAAGAAAGAAGAAAAGAAGCAATGAATAATTAAATAAAGAACAACAGAAAGCAATGAAATAATTAAATAAAGAACAGAAAGAAGAAAGAAAGAAAGAAAGAAAGAAAGAAAGAAATGAATAATTAAATAAAGAACAACAAAGAAAAGAAAAGAAAGAAAGAAAGAAGCAATGAATAATTAAATAAAGAACAAAAAGAAAGAAAGAAAGAAAGAAAGAAGAAGCAATGAATAATAAATAAAGAACAACAGAAAGAAAGAAAGAAAGAAAGAAAGACAGAAGCAATGAATAATTAAATAAAGAACAACAGAAAGAAAGAAAGAAAGAAAGAAAGAAAGAAGCAATGAATAATTAAATAAAGAACAACAGAAAGAAAGAAAGAAAGAAAGAAAGAAGAAGAATGAAGAAAGATAAAGACAACAGAAAGAAAGAAAGAAAGAAAGAAAGAAAGAAGAATGAAGCAATGAATAATTAATAAAGACAAAAGAAAGAAAGAAAGAAAGAAAGAAAAGAAGCAATGAATAATTAAATAAAGAACAACAGAAAGAAAGAAAGAAAGAAAGAAAGAAAGAAAGAAGTAATGAATAATTGAATAAAGAACAACAGAAAGAAAGAAAGAAAGAAAGAAAGATAGAAAGAAAGAAGTAATGAATAATTGAATAAAGAACAACAGAAAGAAAGAAAGAAAGAAAGAAAGAAAGAAAGAAAGAAAGAAGCAATGAATAATTAGATAAAGAACAACGGACAGAAAGAAGGAGAGAGAGAGAAAGAAGATATGAATAATTAAATAAATAAAGAAAAGGACAACTAACAGAAAAAAGAAAGAAAGAAAGAAAGAATCCATGAATAAGAAATAAGGAAAAGAGCAACCGACGAAAGAAAGAAAGAAAGAAAGAAAGAAAGAAGTCCTAAAGAAATAAAGAAAAAGAACAAATGACCCCCCCCCAAAAAAAAAAAAACCCATTCTACCTTCGGTTGTGCTGACAAGTTTTTATCTGATTGCAAAATTCCTCCGTGTCAGTAATCCCATGAAACCCCAGAAAGTTGTCTTCCTGTGAGGTCGCATGGAAGGTAAGAACCTTCATAGGCACGTGTGGGTGGTTCCAGAAATTCCTCGGTCCCGTCCGCATTTTACTTCTTTCTTTTTTTCTTCAGACGCCTCCTACAGCTCGAAGGGACGCTTTCTGGAAATGAAATTCACGTTCCAGGCTCCAAAAGGGTGAGAGGTGTTGATTGTACTTAGGATTATCACTTACTAAGATTGGCTTAGATGGCGTCACTCTAGTAGGCTGCACCCTCCCCCGAGCAGTGAAGGGTCAATCTCTAATATCGCAGGCGTCTGTCTCAAAAAGAAAAAAAAAAAAAAAAAAGAAAAGAAAAGAAAAAGAAAAAAAAAGAAGTGAAATGATGACGAGACTAAACAATCACATATTGAGGCACCCAGTTAGAATCGAACTCACTGACAGTGATCGCCTAGCCTACCTCTCACATTTCCCAAACTCGCAATGTCGAACTGCTTTTTGCTGAATTCCGTTTAGATGGTCGTTTGTTTTTACGGCATGCTAACTCTTGTGGGTTTATTCAATGCTGAAAATTGACTGTTTCCAAACAATTTATTCATCTATTTATTTATTTACTCTGATGGTTTATATGATAGGGGGCAGGTGGCCGTATAGTTGCTTTATTGTGGGACGTTGTTTCCACGATTTGTTCCAAATCGCACGCAGCATCCTTGTACAGCTCGCCACCCAGCCTATTTTCCTCGTTAAGGTCCAAGTGGTGCTGACATACAGCAGCATTGATACCACTACGGTCAGAGTAAGACGAACAAGACATGCCGGACACTGCTAGAGAAGTAAGGATGAACTCATAAGCGACGTCCTTCTGTGGAAACCAGAATACGCTTCTGCTACCACTTAATTTAAAGACAATTTGATTGTACGTAACTAAGTGGGCGGGGTGGCCTACTGTTGGTATCAGCCATACAGCGAGGGAGTCTATCCCCTTTTCACTAGCGCTAGACCAAGGAGATAACTTTAGCGTCTGAGGTGGAGCGCCACACCTACCATTAGCTCCTCACTTTACCGCACTGATCCCAGTGCTACTCATACGCTGAGTTGGCGAGTGCCAGTATCTAAATAGGAATATTGTGATTCCTATCATACGCTGTACCGAATGAGTTCCAATTTGATGTACGTACAAACAATTATTTCTATTTCAGTGGTCGCTTTAGCTGGATATCCCATTTAATCTAAATTATTCCCAAAATTATTTCCAAGTTATACAAATTGTTATCGTACAAACGAATATCATATAGTCTAAAAATAAAACCACGCAAAAAATCGCGGTGAACAATCAAAATAATTAAAACTTCGGAATCCAGATTTTCGGGATTGTGGGTTCGGATTCGGTTCGGAATTTTTTTTAATTTGCTCAACGTGTCTATCTAATTCAAAAATGGTATGATATGTTGAGCTACGGCCCCTGGGAGTGAAGTTGAAAAATATAACATACTGACACACTGACATTCGCATTTATTACTAGAGAAGTAAATTATTACACTTATACTTTTTATCTATTTTTATCTACTTTTTTTTTTTATCTACTACTATTAATCTGTATACAATTATACTAGAAGCGGCTACCCGGCGTCGCCTGGGTAGAGCGAGGGGATTTTTTTAAAAGTTAGTCCAGCAGATCCATTATTTCTGAATCCTGAGTTGGATCCTCGCAGGATGCCCCATTAAAATTCCTACGTAAAAAAATAGACCTTGCATTGATCCAACCACTCTGAAAAGAAACGTTAATGTCCAATATTTAAAATATTAAATGCAAAAAAAAAAAAAAAAATCCACGCTGTTATCATTTAAATTTTATTCTTTAATTATCTTTGCGAATATAAATCAAAATTTTTATTATTTTTGCTCAAAAACCAAGCCCTGGTGATATTTAATGAGTCTATATATTTACTTTGTCGTCAATTGTTTTATTTTCGAAGTTTCCTCCGGACATACACATACACACAACTGCCTCAAGCACTCATATGGTTTCAAATAACTGTTTTTATTAAATTCATAATTGTTTGTAATGTCCCCATGAAGCAATAATATTTTTACTGTGTGCAAATAAAATACACTGCGCGAGGAACTTTCAGTCAAAGATTTTCTAGTCTTTTCTTTTAGTTAATTGAAAAATAGTGAAAAGACTGATATATATACACATATATATATGTGTGTGTGTGTGTGTGTGTGTGTGTGTGTCAGTCATCCACAGACACGTGTTTCGAAGTTTACTTCTCATCAGTGCGGCTCGACTTTTTAACAGCTACCTATAGCCGGGATCGAAGCCCGACAGAATTTCCGTCTGCCAAGTCCCTTACCCTTGCGGTTGTCAGTCTGAAGTGAACAATTAATTGATACATCCCTACGCGGAAAGTTTTTACAATCACCAGAGAACTCAAGACTGTAAACGAGTAACAGCTTTACGCCAAACGGTGAAATTTCAATTAATGTCCCTACTACAGTGCTCAACCATGGGGGTGGGAGCCTATAATTTAGTCAGAAATATTTATTGAGTACACACACACACACACACACACACACACACACACCACACACACCACATATTATATATATTATATATATTATATATATACTCAATAAATAAAACTTAACACTTAAAAAACCGAGTTTCTAATATGTTTAATGCTTCATTCACACTAAAGACCAAACAAGATATACAATACCACCAATAGACGGGTATATACATATATAAACACACACACACACACACACATATATATAGATATATATATGTGTGTGTGTATAATTTACCTACCCAAGTAAATAAAGTTTTTCGACTATACAAAAATGCTGACGCTTTTTACACCGGAGCTGGTGTCGCTAATTTGGATCGACTTCATTTCACACTGTACGATGATTGGACGATGTCTTAACCAATCAATGAATTGAGGCTAGAATTCGAGTCCGACAGTACAGAATGTGATATCCTGTACCTCGGTCATCCGTGGCGGGGGATTTTAAATAAGTACGTCGCTCAGCACCCCCTCTCCCATTGGCCTGAATCGGAAGGGTTTCATCAATCCATGATCCGCGAGGAACCCCAGCCCCAAAAGACACCAGTGGAATTAATGACAGTAGAAGGATTATTAAGAAAGTGAGGTGGGAACTATTGGTATATCTTTCTTTATATCCAGATAGATTAACAAAGACGAACTCTTAGTAGATTTACTCAAAGATTTTCTAGACTTTTCTTTTAGTTAATTGAAAAGTAGTGAATACTGATATATATATATATATATATATATATAATATATATATATATATATATATATATATACCAAACTTGTTGGTAAATCCTCGCGGTAAGAGAAAAAAAACAGCAAATAGTTTGATTGTAAAAATATACTACCAAACATTACCCGGGGAGGAAAAAAACTTTTGAAAAAAGAAAAGGCCAAGATAATCGTACCCACTAAAAATAATCTATTAGTATAATATTTGGCCAAAAGAAAAAAACAATTTATATGTATATATATATATATAAGATATATATATTCATAGAGAAACGTCAGGAAACTAAAGCTAATAAGTAAAAAGTGCTCAATACCTCAGTAGAGCAAATAATAAAGATAAACCTAATGAGTCAGATAAACCTACTAAAAGTTTCGCTAAGTGCTCTTCAGGGCTAAAATCCGACTATATTTATATAATATATATATATAAAATCCGACTCTCTCTCTCTCTCTCTCTCTCTCTCTCTCTCTCTCTCTATATATATATATATATATATATATATATATATAGGGTTGTTATGGGTCCAGCGGGAGAAAATTAATTATTTTATTAAAAAAATGATCCGCAAAATGAATTATGTTTAAAAAAAATAATTATTATCTTATATTTGCGACACATGTTTCAGATCTGATATCTTCTTTAGGCATTAATCAACCATATCCTATAATACTATCATACATATCATATTATCATACATATACATATATATATATCATGCATATACATATATATATATATATATATATATATATATATATATATATATATATATATATATTCGCATTAGGGAAGTAAATTATTCTTAGTACAAATAATGGTTGAACTTGCAAATCGGTCGGAAAATATATTAGAAGGCGACCCAGAAAAAACAGAACCCAATTTGTTTATTTTCCTATTGAACAAACCCTAATCCCCAACCCTAACCCTAACCCTAACCCTAAACCCTAACCCTAACCCTAACACCCCTAGTTCAAATTAACAGTTTTATTACAAAATTTGTGGGTTCTGTTTTTTCTTGGTCACCCTAATTTTCCGACCGATTTGCAAATTTAGCCCAAATAATATATATATATATATATATATATATATATATATATATATATGAGTCAGAAATGACCTACCTAGGTTTCACCTAAACGGCACATCAGGATAATTCTTACTCTGGTGTTTTGGTATTTTCTCCCCCTTCGATATTAGGTTGTATATTTATTTATTTGCCAACTGAATTATCTAATTTTTCCACACCATTATAGTTTAGAAATAAATAAACACACACACACACACACACACACACACACACACACACACACACACACACATATATATATATATACATATATATATATATATACCGGTCCTCGCCAACTCAGCGTATGAGTAGCACAGGGATCTGTGCAGTAAAGTAAGGAGCTAATGGTAGGTGTGGCACTCCACCTCAGATGCTAAAAAAACAATCTCCTTGGTCTAGCGCTATTGAAAAGGGGATAGACTTCCTCGCTGACTGGCTGATACCGACTTTAGGCCGCCCAGTCGACTTACTTTATATATATATATATATATATATATATATATATTATATATATATGGTAGTAAATATGGAAATAAATCCGACAATATTAAGAAATTTGAAAAAAAACAAGTGTTCCGAAAATGAGATGAATTTATTTATCGACGCTTAAAGGTTTCGGTTTCTTTAAACCTTCATCAGGATGTATTAAGGGGTAAAGAAATTGATGGATGTTTTATAGATGACAGGAGATTTAAAAATATATATATATATATGTGTGTATATGTATATATATATCACTTTATGATCACAGATAGGCATGTGCAGACATATATGAATATATATTTTTAGAAGACAGATAGATAGATAGATAGATAGATATGAATAGACAGAATAGTTGATAGATGTAAAGAGAGATTCTTGGATATTTAGTTGAGCGCATATGACTATATTTAGTAGATATTTATGTGGATGAAATGTATGGAATGTGGGGGGCGTGTATACATTAATGTCTTTTCTCGTAGACAAGAGAGAGAGAGAGAGAGAGAGAGAGAGAGAGAGAGAGAGAGAGAGAGAGAGAGTGATTGTGTGTGTGCGCCTGATTGACTGACATTACTCGCAGGTCTACTCTAACCGGAAGTGCTAGTACCAATTAGGGTTCCATATATGGGTAAAAAAAAGATATGTTTGAAAATTACACGTATTCAATAGGATCGCGTGTAAAAGAAAAAAGAACCCAAAAAGCAAAAAAAACAAATAAAAACAAAAAAACAAAAAACAAAAAACACTCCCCTCCCCGCAAAAAAAAATAACAAAAAAAAACAACAACAAAAAACAAAAAACAAACTCTTAAGAAACAACAAAACAAGATGTAAATATGAACATACAATTTATTTGGTATTATCTGCGTTATTCGGACTATTGTCCTCATCTTCATTGTTATTTGTACAACGTTTCGGCCGATATGCCCTCCGGCAAAATATACACACGTGAAATCGACTGCAATTAATCAATATCTTGATTAATCCAGTGGATTTAACCCCGAAGATCCTTATGGCGAAACTCTAGTAGGTTATCACTGTGTACCATTATGATAATATATATATATATATATATATATATATATATATATATATACAACAAATGCAATTCCATAACTTCTACCACTATGTCGGCGGGGGCTGTAGAATACACTGACTGTACATCTGAGAAGGGGTAAAATCCCCGCTAATGGGGCCATGTGTTGGCTGTAGGTGCCGACCCATGATTCTTAAGGACGGAATCCTGATGACTGAGCAGTCCATACTATGAAACACTCCACATTGGCGCTTATTTGGGTTAGACAGGCGGTTAGAGATTCCCCCTTCCGATCACGTCAAGCCCTAGCACCTATATGGTTGTCCCAACCCTATTTTTACTTATGACAACCCCTAATCCTTTTTATCATATATGTGCTAGAAGGCAGCAGCTGGGTGTGTTAGTGTCCTGGGTATGATGTAAAACTGCATCCAATGGTGAAGTTCTAATTTCGAAGTTCTGGGGAGTGTGGAGTACCCCTTCATCTCCATTACTCCCAGGTCCACTCTGACCCGGAGTGGTAGTACCTGTTAAGGTCCCATATATAGATTAAATTGAAAAAAAAAATGAGTTTAAAAATGTGTTTAAAAATTGAGTTAAAAGATTGAATAACTATCAAGAATTAATAAAGCAAAACATGTTCGGCATAAAATAACCCAACAAGTCTTGGCATGCCGTAAAATAAAACCAACCAACCAACCAACCAAGCATAATTTTCAAGGCATAAAATAACTCTAGATGGGTTGACGTGCCGTTGAAATCAATTAACGAATCAATCAACCGCTTTTACTTACTGGTGCTAGATAATTACATTAAGTATTTAGAGAGAGAGAGAGAGAGAGAGAGAGAGAGAGAGAGAGAGAGAGAGAGAGAGAGAGAGAGAGAGAGAGAGTCCTTGACCCGGAGTTGTTTTATTTAGTAGTCGGTGTCTTGACTAATCCATCACGGTAACATATGACGATTATCGATACTCATTAAAGTCTTCAGCGACACGCAAAATACTGGTTCGACCAAGACGACTGGACAATACCATAAACTTCCAATGTCCGTACTCGTCGATGTCAGTGTCTTCCGGTTATTATTGCCCGGTTTTGTCCAACGATTGAAACAGCTGGAGATTATCACCAGATGTGACCTCAGCAACCCCCTAAGCTAGTCAAGTTCTTTTTGGCATATTATTTACCAAATATTTAATTCGATATAAATTTTGGATTTTTAATATACATTAATATTTCCATAGATGGGACCCTGGAGTCAGAGTGGACCAGGGATCAATGGTGATGAAGGGGTGCTCCACATTCCTCAAACCTCCAGAACTGGAACCTCACCATCAGATAGAGTTTAACGTCATTCCCAGGACATGTAGACCCACAGCCACCGCATTCTAGCACCCATATGATAAAAAGGGGTGGGGGCTTGCCATAAAGGCAATAGGGTTGGGAAAATCATATAGGTGCTAGGGCTTGACGTGACCAGCCGATTGATCGGAGGAGGCCTCTCCGACCGCCCGTCTAGCCCAAGATAGGGCCAAAGTGGAGTATTGCATGTCATGAACTGCTCATCCACCTGGGCTCTATCCTTAAGCATCACGGGTCGCCACCTACGGCCAACAGGTGGCCCCATTGAGGGAGTCTTACCCATCTGCAGAGGTGCAGTCGGTGCATTCTAACGCCCCAGCCGACAGGGCGGATTTTTTTTTGGGGGGTGGTGTGGGTGAGATATTGATTCAGCGTATTCTACGCCTCGTCGTCAGGACTGCCGAATATTCAAAAAGAAATATTTTCAGTAATTCAGAAAATATTCAGTGTTACCCTCATATCTGTTTACCTATTTATTTATTTATTTATATTTAATCACAATGTTTTAACGCGAAATCAATATATACATATACATCCGGCGGTTAGAATACACCGAGTGCACCTCTGCAGAGGGGTAAGACTCCCCCAATGTGGCTACCTGCTGGTTGTGGGTGGCGATCCGTGATGCTTAAGAATGGAATACTGGTGAATGAGCAGTCCATGACACGCAGCACTCCACTTAGACCCTTACTTAGGCTAGACGGGCGGTCAGAGAGACCCATTCCGATCACTCGGTTGGCCTTGTCAAGCCCTAGCACCTATATGATTGCCCCAATCCTATTGCCTTTATGGCAACCACAAGCCCTTTTTATCATATGGGTGCTAGAAGGCAGTGGCTGAGGGTCTTCCTGTCCTGGGAATGACGTTAAACTCTATCTGATGGTGAGGTTCCAGTTTTGGAGGTTTGGGGGATGTAGAGCACCCCTTCATCCCCATTTCTCCCAGGTCCACTCTGACCCGGAGTGGTAGTACCTGTTAGGGTCTTATCTATGGGTTAAATAGAAAAATGTATTCATAAAAACACGGAGTATCCATTAAGAATGACTTTATTTCAAAACTTTATCGGCATTAAATGACCCACTGAGGTTGATATGCCGTGAAACAAAACAAAGCACCCCCTCTCTCCCTCCTCTCTCTCTCTCTCTCTCTCTCTCTCTCTCTCTCTCTCTCTCCCCATTCGTATCTATCGGCCATCACTCCTAGCAAATCCACAGCGAGGCATTTAGTACTCGCACAGATCTGTTGTATGTAATTTTTTTTTCTGTTTGGCCAACACTGGCGTCTCAATAAGTATACAAGGTGTGTCAAAAAAGTATCAAGGTTTTTTTGTACTTTTTGACAGACCTTCTATTCTGAAAAAAACAAAACAAAACAAACAAACAAACAAAAACAAATAAAACAAAAAAACAAAAACGTTCCATTCATTTTTCATTTCTATCTTGGTAAATATAGCTTTAAACTTGGTACTTCCTTTTTACACACCTTGTATTCTGAAAAAAAATAATGAATGGAACGTTATTTTTTTTTCAGAATACAAGATGGATTCGGTAAATATACAAGGTATGTCAAAAAAGTATCGAGATTTAAATTTTTTTTTGACACACCTTGTATTCTGAAAAAATTAATGAATGGAACATCATTTTTTTCAGAATACAAGGTGTGTCAAAAAATACAACAAATCTCGATACTTTTTTAACATACCAAACCCTCCACACGACGGAAATGCTATACAAGCACTATTTCTTTAGCGGAGTTTAACAGGTTTGAATTCAGAGTTTTCCTTCTCATAGACTGGTTACCTAAGCAAAGCTAAAGGGTCCCTGCCCTACTACTTAACCATAGCTGAAAAGAGAATAGTTGAATTCATACATTTTCCAATGTGTATTAGTGCAAGCAGTCTCGTCAATGGATTTGAACCCTGTTCGCCAAGTCCATTTACTAACAACGCTCCCCTATGGTGTGTCTATGCGTAGGAGTCAAAACGGGAACATCCGTGATGAGTATGAATTACTTCACCAGCAGTACCCAGCATGTCTCGTTCGTCACGCGTGGATGTTCTGTGTGATAGGAGGTAAGTGGCCGTATAGGCGGTGTTTCGTGAGACGCTGCTTCCAGGAATTGTCTAGCACAGCACGCGGTATCAACTCTGGCTTATTTAATGACTTGGTATTTTTGCAAGCAATTACGTGGTTTAAAGTAACTGATGAGGATCATCATTCGTAAACAATTATAGTTTCAAATAACCCGGCTGAATACAAATGATTTTTTCCCACAGGTATATAGTTTCAAATAATTCACATTGATAAGCTGTTTTTCAATTGAGGTTAGCGATCTAAAAAAAAAAAGAAAAAAAAAAAAGAAAAAAAAAAAGAAAGAAAGAAAAAGAAAAAGAAAAAAAGAAAAACAAAACAAAAAAACCCCGGCAAAGACGTACATTGATCAGCTCTGTGCGGATGCGGGATGCTGCACAGAGGACCTCCCGGGAATGATAAGCGATAGGGACGGATGGAGAGAGATTGTCATGGATATCCGTGCCAACAGCGCGACTTGATGATGAATGATGATGATGTATAAGAAGCATTACATTTCACGGAAATACCCGAAACATTTAAGACACCAGGATTAGGGGTAAGGGTTAGGGTTAGGGATAGGGTTAGTAATAGGGTTAGGGTTAGAGTCAGTGTAAGTGTCAGGATTAGGGTTAGATTACTTCGGGAGTTTCATAAACTAATAGTATTTATACATAAAATGCGTTTCCAATGATATTATCTCTTGCGCGCTATTCTGCATCTGTACCCAAACACACCCTTTCTAGATACACCACTTTGAACGAAGTTTGGATAAAAATATTCCTGTTGTACCACAGACTTCTTTACTTATCTGATCAGAGTCTTTGAAACTATATTCTGCCCCAAAATCAAAACCCAACCCCAGGATAACCATTTAGGCACTGTAGAGAACCTTCAATAGGCTGTGATGAAGGGATTGCCAATCGAAGACTTCCAGCATTGTTTCCATTAATGGAACCAACGTCTTCGTCAGTATGAGACTTCAAAAAATCTTTTGAAGTAGTTGTGTAATATATTGCCTGATCAATCTCTTGCACTTGGAGACCGGGGTTGCAAGCACGAAGTGCGTTCGTGTCAAGTGCAGACTGGAAACAAAAACAGGATATGGACTAGAACTGACCTTTGGCACCTAAAGATGCAGGTGTAGATTTGACACTGCTTAGGCGCAGAAAATCTGTAGGCGTAGCTCATAGCCAATGAAAACATGCTGCGTGGGCAAAGAGGTGTGTCAACAGAAAAACTGCGTTTGTGTCACGATCAAAGAGGCGTGACACCGGGAGTTAGACTACAATAAAAAAGCCCGTAGAAATCAATTTGGCCGACAAAGACCAGGTTCGAGATCGCTTGCAGAGAACCCCTGAAGACTCAATATTTGCGTAACCCCTGCCAACGCCTCTCAGTCTGCACACAACCGAGGAAATAAAGATATAATCTTATATTTTTATAAATACAAGTGTTCGTGTTCCTTGACGAGTCCAGTAACTTTTCACAATCAATATCAATAGCAATATCTATCTATCTATCTATCTGTCCTCCCTCCTCTCTCTCCTTATATATATATATGCTCCAAACTGGTAGAGCTCTCTGAATGGAATTTGGCTGATGGTCACCGCCTACGCTTAAAGCAATGCTCTCCTATTAAACGGATATGAGTTTTCTGGTGACCTATGTATGTATTTAACAGTTAAATTCCCATTCGCTTGTACATGCTGATGACGGCCTAGTGGTTAAGAGCTCTGCCTGATTATAAATCAGTCTGGCTTCGATCCCGGCTGGTGGTAGTCTGTGAAGTCTAGCTAAACTGAGAAGACGTGATAAGTCGAAACACGGTGTCTGTGGATGACTATATACATATATATATACTAGCAAAAGTACCCGGTCCATGACCGGACGAAAACATTTTTGTGTTCCTAAAAATAAATTTAAAAAAAAAACCACTGAAAATTTGTGTATTACAGTGTTTATTTTAGCGATTTTTTGTTAAGATTGAAAAATTTAAAAAAAAATGTAATCCTAAATTTTTGAGTGTTTTGAAACAATTCTATGTCATAATGTTGACATTTTTAGCAGAATTCAGAATTCATGTTCTTACTAAAAAAAAATCCCGTATAGAAACTTATAAAAATCTTCTGATATAATTATTCAGACTATTATCTTTATAGAAAAAAAATTAAAAATCGTTTTTTATCTGTTTATTTTTTTTCAGATTTCATAAAATATAATAGGGGAGGGGAGACATCGTAAAATATATTTCCCCGAATATATTTTAAGAGAAAAACCTATTTCAAACATTTTTTCATCAACAGATAAATGATTACCGAAAATTTTGTGAAAATTTGACCATAAGTTGATTTTCATAGAATTTGTTAAAAAAGCCGGTAGTCAAAACTTATTTTTGGCTACAGTAAATTTCAATTGATTTAATGGTGCGAAAATGTAAACATTGTTTTCGTTCATAATTTTCATTATTTCCATGAGCTGAATTTAAAAAAAAAATCATCACGAGTTTTTAAAAAATGTTTCTTCTTTTGAATGGTCCAAAAATTTGAAGATAAAAATAACCTTTATTCAAGTTTTATTGTGTTAGATATGGGGGAGGGGTACATTTAATGTAGCGTCCCTAATGACATACTTTGTATTATACACCAATGCTCAGCAAGTGTAAATAGAATATTGTTGTCTACCAAAAGTTAGCAATGTGAAAATAATAATAGTATTTGTTTTTTATATCCCTTTTTTTTAATCGCTAAGAATTTGCGAATGTTTTGAATGATTTTTCTAAAACTTTTTCGTACATAATACAATTTTAAATTCAGTTTTTAATTGCTTGATGAGTTAGAAATACAATGTATTTGATTTTCCCAACCCTATTGCCCTTATGGCAAGCCCCAACCCCTTTTTATCATATGGGTGCTAGAAGGCGTTGGCTGCGGGTCTACATGTCCTGGGAATGACGTTAAACTCTATCTGATGGTGAGGTTCCAGTTTTGGAGGTTTGGGGAATGTAGAGCACCCCTTTATCACCATTGCTCCCTGGTCCACTCTGGCCCGGAGTGGTAGTACCTGTTAGGGTCCCATCTATGGGTTAAATAGAAAAATGTATTTATAAAAAAATTGTATTATCTATTAAGCATTGATTTATTTCAAAACTTTATCGGCATTGAATGACCCAATGAGGTTGATATATACGTAAAACAAAACAAACCAAAACTTTCAATTTTTTTTTTACATGAATTCAAATTCAGTTCTTAGTTGCTTGTTGTTGTTCTTAATTGCTTGTTAAGTTAAATGTATTCGTTTAATTTATTTTCCTTTTTTACTTCTAAAAATGTAACGATAAAAAGAAACTGAGAATCGAAAATTTAAATTCTTCGTATTGCAATATCTATTTTTGCTTAAACTCAAGATAGTATTTTAAAAACACATTTTTTAAAAATGTTTTCATTAATTATCTACAAAATTAAGACTTACCATTAGTATTAATTACAAAACAACTCGTTTTATCATTTTTTATTTACATTTAATATATATATATATATATATATATATATATATAGATAGATTTTAGCCCTGAAGAGCTTTATGCGAAACTAATAGTAAGTTCGTCTGACTCATTAGATTATCTTTATTACTTGGCTCTACTTAGGTATCGAGCACTTTTACATATTAGCTTCTCCTAGCGGTTATATGACATATATATACATATAAGTTGTTTTTTCTTTTGGCCAAATACTGTACCAATAGATTATTTTTTGTTGGTACAAATATCTTGGTCCTTTCTTTTTTCAAAATTTTTTTCTTCCTGGTTGATGTTTGGTAGTATATTTTTACAATCAAACTCTCTGCGGGTTTAAAAAAAAAAAAAAAAAAAAGTCAGATTTTAGCCCTGAAGAGCTTTATGCGAAACTAATAGTAGGTTCGTCTGACTCATTAGATTATCTTTATATATATAATATCTATATATATATATATGTGTGTGTGTGTGTGTGTGTAGGTGTGTGTGTGTGTGTGTGTGTGTGTTCAGTTAGGTCATAATACTCATACATATAAGATCAGAGAGAGTACAATGTACATGTATAGGAATGACTGCGGTAACTGATATATACAAGGTGTGTCAAAAAAGTATCGAGATTTTTTGTACTTTTTGACACACCTTGTATTCTAAAAAAATTAACCTTCCCCCATTGTTCACTTCTATCTTGGTAAATACAGCTTCAAACTTGGTACTTTTATGACGCACCTTGTATTCTGAAAAAAAAATGAACGTTCCATTTACTGTTCCTCTCTATCTTGGTAAATACAGCTTTAATCATGATACTTTTAGGACACACCTTGTAAGTATATTGCACATATATATTAGTTGCCTGAGTAATTCCTTTATCTACGAACTTATAAGTGACGTTCTGGTTATTTCCTATAACCCAACATAAAAAAGGGGAACCACTCTGAATGGATTTTATAAATTATTTATTTATTTATTGATCTACAAGGAAAAAAGAAGACGGGTTTATAGTTAGGGTTAGGGTTAGTTTAATGGGAAAATAATGGGTAAATTGATTAACAGATAAATTTCATTCAGAGTGGTTCCCCATTTTTTAGGTTGGAGTTATAGGAAATAACCGACGTTATCCTGTGGACACTTACACATGGATCCACAAATGTAGGCCAACCAGTGAAAAACCTACTTCAATCACTCCCATGCTGATTTTGGTTGTCGTGCGGAAGATCTGCCAGAAGTGATGACGGATAGGGACGGGTGGTAAGAGAGTCTCATGGGAATCCGGGCTGACAGCGCGATATGATGATGAATGATGAATTCTTTTACCGAACAAATATTTGTTTTTCAGCATTTTTTCTGTCCTATAAATTAACTTAAACGTTTATTTATTAAACAGAACGCTCAAATGTTATAGAGAGGGTCGGTTTAGCTTAGGCTGTAGAGCGTCCACCTAGGGACCGAGGACCAAGTCACCTTTAAGCACCTCAGGGGCGACCTGGATTCAGAAGGACATATTTCGCTTTGCGCCATCAACATCCGGTTGTTTGTTAGGGTTAGGGTTAGGTGTTAGGGTTAGGGTTAAGTTTAGCAGTTTTATAATTTAAAAAATGCGTCTACAATCGTCTGGTAACAAACAACCGGATATTGACTGTACAAAACGAAATATGACCTTCTAAATCCAGGTAGCCCCTAGGGTGTTTAAAGGTGACTTGGTCCGGGACAGCAAAGTCCCTGGTTCAATACCAACCTCGCCAACTCAGCGTATGAATAGCACAGGATCTGTGCGATAAAGTAGGGAGCTGATGGTAAATTTGACACTCCAACTCAGACGCAAAAACAATCTCCTTGGTCTAGCACAAGTGAAAAGGGATAGACTCCCTCGCTGTCTGGTTGATACCAACTTTAGACCACTCTGACCACATATACCCTGACTTACGAGTATCATAACTGAGTTTTTCGAGTTAAGAGCTTTCACTCAGTTGATTTTTTGCTTTGTGTTGCGAGCTAAAATTTGAAATACAAGCAAGCTTCATATACGCTTATGTTAATAGTAGAGCAAGCTTCAGATACGCTTATGTTAATAGTGAAGTAAAGTCAGTTGAGTGATCTATTTTCGGTATTATCCGTACAGCGAGGGCCTCTATTCCCTTTTCACTAGCGCTAGACCGGAAAGGATTGTTTTGCGTCTGAGGTGGAGCGCCACACTTAGCATCAGCTCCCAGCTACTGTTTACTGAAACCATTAAAGATTCAACATTTTTCATGCCAAAGAAAAATAATATTCATAAAAAAATAAACATTAAAACATGTTACAGAACGTAATTCATTACATTCTATCTATATATTGACACGCTTGTTCCTTAATCTTCCGACCGTTATCATCTTGCAACACTCTCAGATTAAAAATGAGACCGTCCAAGATGAAAGGCAAAAATGTAAATCCTGAATATCTAGTGTTGCTAATCCGCATAATTCTTATTTTTATGAGTATCATCGCCACGTTATTTTTTTTTTCAGAATACAAGGTGTGTCAAAAAGTACAAAAAATCTCGATACTTTTTTGACACACCTTGGACGAGGAAATTGAGTTACGAGTCGAACTAATTAAGCTCGTAAGTCAATGTGCCACTGTACAGTGAACATTCCATATTAACATTCAACGTGTCAGTTTACAATCAGCGAGGGAGTCTATCCCCTTTTCACTAGCGCTAGACCAAGGAGATTTTTTAAGCGTCTGAGGTGAAGCGCCACACCTACCATCAGCTCCTTACTTTACTGCACAGATCCCTGTGCTACTCATACACTGAGTTGGCGAGGGCCGGTATCTAAATCTTGATACTTTTTTGACACACCTTGGACGAGGAAATTGAGTTACGAGCCGAACTAATTAAGCTCGTAAGTCAAGGTGCCACTGTACAGTGAACATTCCATATCAACATTCAACGTGTCAGTTTACAATCAGCGAGGGAGTCTACCCCCTTTTCACTAGCGCTAGACCAAAAAGATTGCTTTTGAATCTGAAGTGGAGCGCCACACCTATCATCAGCTCCTTACTTTACCGCACAGATCCCTGTGCTACTCATATGCTGCGTTGGCGAGGGCCGGTATCTAACTAGGAACCTTGTGGTTTCTAGCCGAACGTTGTACCGACACAGCTAGCTAACAGGTTTTAATTCAGAGTTTTCCTTCTCCTAGACTCGTTACCTAGCCACGGTTAACGAGCCTCAGTCTGCGCTCTACGTATTT
>CM042157.1:17825329-17880329 GCA_023376005.1 Doryteuthis pealeii
CCCAGTTTTTATCCGATCTGTTCGTCACGGTTAGGATGTGACAAATTCACATCTATGAGCATCCAGCAAGGATCGAACTCACTCTTCAGCAGTAATGGATCTGCGAGTCAAGCTTGCTAACCATTACATTACTATGAGACACCGTATTTTCTTTTAATACTCAAACCGTTTGCCACGAGCAGGATCTGACACAAGGTCGCAAGCATGGGGTATCCAATGAGGATCGAACTCGCTATTCAGTAGTAATGCATTTGCGAGTTAACCCTGTTAACTATTACATCCCTAGGAGTCACCCTATTTTCCTTTAATACTCAACCCGTTCGCCACTAGAAGGATCTGACACAAGGTCGCAAGCATGGGGTATCCAATGAGGATCGAACTCGCTATTCAGTAGTAATGGATTTGCGAGTCTAGCTCGCTAAACATTACATTCACGACGAAACGCCCACTTTATCCAATACGCTCGTTATGGGTAGAATATGACACAAAGTAGCAAGCATGGAGCATCCAATGAGAATCGAACTCGCTATTACATTAGTAATGGATCTGCTTGTTTGGCTTAACCATTACAACACGATATGACGCCTAAAATTTCAATTGTATTGTCCGTACTATGCGAAACATTCCATAAAAAGAAGAAAAAAAATTGAAATCTCCAAAACAATTTCTGTAGTATTTCATTCATAAATTTAAATGAAAAGGAAACAAAACAAAAAACGTGACATAAGTTTTGTTTTAGACTGAAACTAAAAGCCTAGGATTTCTTTAATTGTATGCTGAGTCTGGTTTAGAATAGTTTTATTTATGATCACCAGACATTCCTGCTGCGTGCTCTAAAGTTTTTGACATTAATCAGCTGGGTTGCTGGGGCCTATCCTACCAGACAGAATGTGCCGTTTCGATCCATCCAGCGAGTATCGAACTCGAAATTTAGCGTTAAGATGGGACGCCCTTATTATCAAAGCCGTTCAATACATTTGGATGTGACACAAGGTCGCGAGTATGGAGTAACCAGCGAGGATCAAAGTCACTTTTCAGTATACATGGACCTGTGAGACTAGCTTGGTAACCATTACACTACGATGAGGGGCCTTTATTAGCCAAGCCATTTATTACATTGGGATGTGACTCAAGGTCGCGAGTATGGAGAATCCAGCGAGGATCAAAGTCGCTATTCATTATAAATGGACCTGCGAGACTAGCTTGGTAACCATTACAGCACGATGAGAGGACTTTATTAGCCAAGCCGTTTATTACATTGGGATGTGACACAAGGTCGCGAGTATGGAGTATCCAGCGAGGATCAAACTTGCTATTCAGTATTAATGGATCTGCGAGACTAGCTTGGTAACAATTACACTACAGTGGGGCGCTCTTATTACCAAACCCGTTCACCGCACGAGGATAAGACACAAGTATGAAGAATCCAGCGAGGATCAATCTTGCTTTTCAGTAGTAATGGATCTTAATGTTAATTAGAGCGTCACGTTGTGGTGTAATAGTTTGCAAGCTACTCTCGAAGATCCATCAATAACTTGAAATTCGTGGACTTTCAGCTTTTTCAATAGCATTTTTGGATGTTTTTATAAACCAATTTTCAGGAGTAGGGAAGCTCGAGAACTCATTTTACAGACAGAAATAGATTACAAAAAGTCACCATTTTTTGCGACCCTCTCAAATTTGGAGACCTAAAAATTGACATAAATCTGCCAATTCTTGGAATTGGAAGCTCAAATTTGGGGGATTGTCTAACTTTAACACAGTGCACACCTGTACAAAATTTCAGAAAAATTGAAGCGGGTGGGTGACAATTTTACTTTTTTCTGGGTGATTTGACATGGAGTTGCCATATATAATTGACTGGTTTAGCTCAGTCGGTAGAGCATTCGGCTTGGAATCACAAGGATCCTGGTTCAATACCGGCCCTCGTCAACTCAGCTTGTGAGTAGTACATGGATTTGTGCAGTAAAGTGAGGAGCTGACGGTAAGTGTGGCGCTCCATTTCAGACGCTAAAATAATCGCTTTGGTCTATCGAAAGGTCACTTGGTCTAGTGAAAAAGGGATAGACTCCTTCGCTTTCTGGCTGATACCGACATTAGGCCGCCCCGACTATATGTGTACTCGGGGCGGCTTAATGTCGGTATCAGCCAGACAGCGAGGGAGTCTATCCCATTTTCACTAGACCAAGTATATATATAACTACAACAGATAACGGGAGCACAATAGGTAGAGCAAGTTTTCAGCTACCCTCCAGTAATTTCGTAGGACGACCGGTATTTAATAACTGAATTCTGATTAGAAATCTTCACCGCTAATTTTGCCGCGTCAGACCGAAACACGTGACTAGAAACTAGGCCATCCCGTCCCACCTCTCCTTAACCTGTCCTCTCTCTCTCTCTCTCTCTCTCTCTCTCTCTTCTCTCTCTCTCTCTCTCTCTGTGTGTGTGTGTGTGTGTGTGTTTATGGTGTGGTTAACACAATAAACAAACAATAGAACAGCTGCAGGCAAGGCATGAGCTGGGCATGCGCAAACGAAAATGACCGGCTCAAAACAGACGAACGAAAAGAGCAGCGACAATGATGTTTTCCTCGGAGTTTTAAGTTAACCGCTTCAGCTGGTCAAGACAACGGCTTTGGTTTGGTTTGGTTTGGTTTGGTTTACGGCATATCAATCTCAGTGGGTCATTTAATGCCGATTAAGATTTGAAATAAATAAATTCTTAATGGATACACATTTTTTTCATAAACACATTTTTCTAATTAACCCATTTATTACCTGAAATGAGACAAAGACAATGCAACATAACAACTTAACTTTAATCAAGTGAATACAGCTCAGCAAAGACGCAACTACAATGGCCGCTGTCTGTTGAATTTATATAGTCCCGATCAAGGGAAGATAACCCAATCACTCCAAAGGGAGGTAATCACGTCTTTTATTATGACACATAGTGATAAAAGTTTTTTTTGTGACTGTTACCATTGCCAAATATTTTGGAGGTTTCTTTTTCTTAGTAAGAGATTAACTTAAAGAAGAAGGTTTTGTTGGTTTATTTTTTTGGTCGGGTTAGTAGTGTTTAGTTCTTGATTGCATTTTCGTTGTTGTTTTCATGATGCTTCTCTTTTTCTCTGAATTTTTGAGATGAGGCTTGATAATATATATATCACTGGCATACTGCCTACAAAAAGGGGATAGACTTCTTCACTATTTGGCTAATACCAACAATAGGCCCTTTCATAGACATATGTACTTAGTGAGATACATGCTTCACCACTAGCCGAACATGACTCCACTAACTGTCTCCGCAGATCTTCTAGAAAGGTAAAACCTCCCCAGCGTCTGGACTGAAATGAGACAAAGACAATGTAACATAACAACTACAATGGCCGCTATCTGTTGAATTTATATAGTCCCGATCAAGGAAAGATAACCCATCAACACCAAAGGGAGGTAATCACGTCTTTTATTATCACATTCTCCCATTCTGTTTTATATCCTATAAGTCCAGACACAGGGGAGGTTTTACCTTTCTAGAAGATCTGCGGAGACAGTTAGTGGAGTCAGGTTCGGCTAGTGGTGAAGCATGTATCTCAAGCTCTGTCGGCTGGGATTGGGATTGTCCATCAATCACTGACTGAGATGGGGACTGTTTATTGATTACTGGAGTAGTTATCTTCCTTAGTGTGATATCTGCCCCACTCTTCTCACTCGCAAAAGTCTGCAATGGACGGGGAGCTATGTCATGCAGGGAAACAGATGATTCACTGGTCAACATTATACCTAATATGTGCATAGATTGGATTTACATCCAACAGCTCGAAGATAACCCAAAAGGGAGGTAATCACGTCTTTTATTATCACATTACCCAAGCCGTTTACTACATTGGGATGTGACACAAGGTCCCGAGCATGGAGTATCCAGCGAGGATCAAACTCGTTATTCAGTATTAATGTACCTGTGAGACTAGCTTGGTAACCCTTGTTGAATTATTTTGGATATAAGGCATGGGGCAAATGGTCACTCCTAGATATAGACTCGTTGACTACCACGTGACCACCGAAGGCATTTCTATTGTCCAATCACTGGCACTGCTGCTGCTGCTTATGCTGTATTAATAGACATACCATTCTGAGATTATGTCATTGACATTTGGATTCTCTCGGACGAAGGACTTACAAGGAATACGTTAACACTGGATTCTTAGTGGCTTGCTTACTTATTCATTACATCTGGAACGAAGGATGGCTGCCAGATACTTAACAACCCTTACACTACGATGGGCGCCCTTATTACCATACCCGTTCACCGCACTAGGATAAGACACAAGTATGAAGCATCCAGCGAGTATCGATCTCGCTTTTCAGTATTAATTGATCTTCGAGTGTAGCTTGTAAACCATTACACCACAATGTGACGTCTTTATTATTTCGTTTGTCAGCGTAGATGCAGAAATATGAAGTTTTCCGATTTTAAATTGGCATAAAACTGTCGAAATTTGACAACGCCGATCTGTCCTGGACAAATGCAGGCGCAATTATCGAGCGTGGGTGGAAATGTCTTTCAAATTTTATTTATATATATGTATGTGTGTGTGTGTGTGTGTGTGTGTGTGACAATACTAGATGATTATACATATATGTATAACCTTGTTTTTGCACATTGATTTTATACTTTATTTCAAGTAGGTTAGTTTTTGAAAATGTCTATGAATTTATTGACCAATGGATGGCACAGAGATAAAACTTTGCTTAGGGTCAATTTACTGACTACTACCAAATCTATATTGACTGACTGATTGATGTAACTGCCCAACCCAATCTCATTTGCAATGCATAATGTAATAAAGCCAAGTATATATATATATATATATATATATATATATATATATATATATATATATATATATGCTAATTGGAGTCGGACCTAATTTTGAAAATTAATTATAATAATGAATTAGACGGGAATACCTATTAAATGGGCAAACAAATCGAGAAAAAATCGATTTGTTTAGCCATACATTTAATAGGATCCCGCCTAATTCATTATTAAATAATTAATTTTCAAAATTAGGACTCCAATTAAGCACTTATTCTCAAAATTATCGGCAAAAAGCCATTCTAAACAAACCTTGTTTATATTACTAGCAAAATATGCACCCTCCGGGTGCAAGTATTTAAGTTTAATGTAATAAAATATTATATTAAATTAGAAAGCTAATAAAACTAAATAAGAATGCAGAAAAAAAGATTGAAACTGAGTAGGTATAATCGAAAAATAGAACAACAGAAACTTACTCTTCAATCACTCTCATCTTTCATTGTCATTTTTAAAACTTAAGTATTTAGTTAAAAGTAAAGTATTTGACAGTTTTTTCTTATTAATGGATTTCATTTAAGATCTATTGAAGAGATTGTTGCTTATATTCATTAAAATAAAACCAAACAATTAGAAATCAGTAATACTAAGCACATATTTAAAATCACATTTTAATATCATATGATTATTTAAGATCTATTGAAGAGATTGTTGTTATATTCATTAAAATAAAACCAAACATTAGAAATCAGTAATACTAAGCACATATTTAATAAAATCACATTTTTAATATCAATTGATTTCATTTAAGATCTATTGAAGAGATTGTGCTTATATTCATTAAAATAAAACCAAACAATTAGAATCAGTAATACTAAGCACATATTTAAAATCACATTTTTAATATCATATGAAAATTAGCCTTCCGTTCACACTGTAAACAGCTATTTTGTTTATATAAAATAATTGCATGTTGTTAGCATATAGATATGGTTAACAGTATTAATTATGTAAAACAATTTTATTAATAATTGAGGTTTAAATAAAAATAAAACATTGAGAATGTGATAATAACCAAGGGAATTGTGACTTGAGTAGTGATATAGTTCAGTTACAGACATACAAACACACAATCTCCATTATAATAAGATATATATATATATATATATATATATATATATATATATATATGAACTTGGTTAATATCAAAGAAGCTTTGCTTTTATTTACTCTCTGAACTTATTTCAACAAAATACAACAACAGGTTGCATTCAAGTTATTCACGTTTCTATATTTGGGTCAATAATCCTAATGAAGTGATGCAGATAGCTTTTTGATTTAGTGCATCCTGGGATGCACATATTTGTGTATAAATGAGTGTTTTGCATGTGACATTTGATTCCATTCCCTGGGAGACTCATTTGTCCGATAATCGGTTTGAACGATTTTAAAATATTAATAGATTCTGTGGAAAAATTCATCGAATGTGTAAAGAATAATCGTTCTTTTATAAAATAAAAAAATATATAGTTTAGCTGCTGAAAGGGGACTGAAGTTCATAGATAGATGGATAGATAGATAGATAGATAATGGATAAACTCAGTTAGGTTGGTAGATTGATTGGTAGAGAGAAAGAGAGGGGGAGAGAGGGGAGAGGAGGAGACAGAAACAGATTTAGGTATATATATATATATATATATATATATAGAGAGAGAGAGAGATAGGAACACAACACAACACACACACACACACATATATATATATGTATGTGTGTGTGTGTATGTGTGTGAGTTCTTATGTATCTATCTACCCATCTAAACACACACACACACACATATATGTATATATGAAGAAAGAGGATTGGAATGAATCCGAGAGAAGGTGGTAGAAATATGAGGAAAGAAAGAACAAAAACTCAGACAAAAATGTGTAGTATTTTTCGCTGGAGTATTTAACTCGGCATCCTCAGCATGTATATATATATATATATATATTATATGTGTGTGTGTGTGTTCCTATCTATATATATATACACACATACACACACACACACACACACACATATATATATATATATATATATATATATATATATATGTGCGTGTGTGTGTGTGTGTGTAGTTGGAGGCGCGTGATGGAATGGTTAGAGTTGTAGGAAATCGAATCGACGTCCTAAGTTCAAATCCTGGATGAGATATATATATATAAGGTAATCAAAATTAATGGCAAGTAAGGGATAATTCTATTTGGAATTATCGAAATCTCACTGTACAACCATACTGTAAGCTCTTGTAGGTACAAACATAGATACTCATACAAGGATTTTCATAAAAACCTAAAATGAGCCTAATGTATAATAATAAGTAGATTAAATTATATACAAAGCAAAATTTAACCCTCATCAGACGGGATTTACAAATAAAATTAGTAAAACCCGTCTGATGAGGCTAGACTCATTTTTGAGTATCTGGTCGAAATAAAATTATAACAGGATGACTGTTTGTGAAGTTTTTCTTTCTTTGAAAGTTATATATATATATATATATATATATATATATATATATATAATCAATAGTAATGGTATTATGGATGATTTGGACTCATAACTTAAAGTTTCATGGTTATGCAATCCTCAGATGAGTCAAATTGTTGAGATCTTAAAAACGTTTTTAAGATCTCAACAATTTAACTTCTGGTTTTTAAGATCTCAACAATTTGACTTCTGGTTTTTAAGATCTCAACCATTTGACTCATCTGAGGATTGCATAACCATGAAACTTAAAGTTTTGAGTTTAAATCATCCATAATACCATTACTATTGATTATAAATCTGCTCTGCTTTATTAGCATTGAGCACCTTTTTATGCCAATACTTTTCTCATTTATTCTCTATTCATTATATATATATATATATATATAATATATATATATATGTGTGTGTGTGTGTGTGTGTGTGTGTGTGTGAGATAGAGAGATTGGGGATTGCTAGATAGATAATGAACAGAGTAAGATAGATAGCTATATATGTGTATATGTATGTATCTGCGGGTGTTGTATGGTTGTACAAACCTTGATATGGAAATGCCAACACTGATATCGACACATATACATCTACCTCTGCCCACCTCCTCCACATATATATACTTATACACTAATTATCTGGACATGCCTGCAACTACACACACATGCACCATTGAATTTTATATGAAACCAAACAGAGAGGCCAATGTGTCACATTTGCACAAATAGATATAGACATATGAGTTTTAAGTTTTGGGAAAAGATCATATTTTGCAGAAAATATGGGAAATCTCCGAATTACCTTTGAAGATAATTCATATTTGCATCTTTGATTTTTTCTCTTTTAAGAATTCCTGGGGAAAATTCTTACTTTATTTTCTTGTAAGTTCTGTTAGAATATAAAGTACATGTTTACACTTTTTACGCTTCATGCTTAATTTTGGGAAAGGTTACAGCGGAAGCCAGGCAGCGTATCCCTGCAGTTAAAAGGATTAAAGGCATCATGGGTAATGGGTCGGGAAAAGAAGGTTTTCAGCTTAACAACAAAGAAGGTTCTGGAAGAGCTGGAGGGTTGAAAACTGGCGAACCAGAAGAAGTTTCAAGGCAAGCTGTAGGTTCGCAGAAAATAATTTATATTGGTTGGTTGGTTGGTTGGTTGGTTGATGGATTTTAGTGGTATATTAACACGTCTGGGGTTATTCTATGCCTAGAGGTTAGAAATAATGGACCATATAACCTTTAGCCACCCCTTTTGCGATCTCGATTCGTGGGGACATTTTTCCATTTACATCGTCAAAATCCAGTTAATTGTTAACAGACGATTTTTAGAGGTTTTTCAAAATTATAAGACTAACCCCTAACCCTAACCCCTAATCTAAGCCTAATGCTAACCCCAACCCTAACCCCTAACAAAACATCCGGGTTTTGACGGTGTAAATGAGAAAAGTGTCCTTGTAAGTCGAGATCTTTGAAGGGGTGCCTGAAGGTCATATAGTCTGAAATAATAATATCATGCAAGCAGAAATGAAAGGAAAAGTTAAAAAGGAATATCTCAGGAGAACTAGAAAACTTCAAGAAACGAAACTTAACAGCAGAAATCTGATCAAAGGAATTAATACCTGGGCTGTCCCATTATAAGATACTCAGGACCATTCTTAAAATGGACAAAAGAAGAACTCAGACAGATAGACCAAAGGACGAGAAAATTAATGACAATGCACAAGGCTCTCCACCCTAGAGATGATAGAGATAGATTGTATGTTCAAGAAAGGAAGGGGGAAGAGGTCTTGCCAACATAGAGGAATGCGTAGAAACCACAATCCAACAACTTGAAGATTACACAAGGAGAGAGCAAAGACAAATACTTATGGCGACCAACAATAGTAGAAACGGCAGATGGACAAACAGAAGAACGACAAAGACTAGAAAACAAAAATGGGAAGAAAAACAATTATATGGGACGCTTCAAACGACAAATAGATGAGGTTGCACATCAAAAGACTTGGACATGGTTAAGAAAGGGAAACCTCAAAAGAGAAACAGAATCACTTATAATTGCTGCACAAAATAATGCCATAAGGACAAACTACATCAAAGCGAAAATTGATAAGACCCAACAAAATAGTAAATGTAGACTTTGAGGTAATAGAGATGAGACTGTTAACCATATACTCTGCGAATGTAGCAAACTAGCACAACGAGAATACAAAACTAGACACGACTGGGTTGGGAAGGTGATCCACTGGGAATTATGCAAGAAATTAAATTTTGACCACACAACAAAATGGTATATGCATAAACCAGAATCTGTTCTTGAGAACGAAACGCACAAAATTCTCTGGGACTTTGAAATTAAAACGGATCACCTTATCCCAGCAAGAAGACCAGACCTAGTGTTGATTAACAAAAAGAAAGAACTTGTCAACTGGTGGATTTTGCAGTGCCAGCGGATCACAGGGTGAAGTTAAAGGAAAATGAAAAAATTGACAAATATCTGGACCTTGCCAGAGAACTGAAAAAGTTATGGAATATGAAAGTGAAAGTTATACCAATTGTAGTTGGTGCACTTGGAACAGTCCCAAAAGCATTAGAAAAGGGTTTGGAAAGTTTGGATATCAGAGGAAGGATTGAAACCATTCAGAACACTGCACTGCTGCAATCTGCCAGAATACTCAGAAGAGTCCTGGAGACCTGAGGAGACTTGCTGTCACTCAGACTCCAGTGAAAGACCATCAGCTAACACTGATGTGAAAACTCAAAAGGAGTAAATAATATACGTTGTACGTCTATATTTACACGTCTGTAATAATGGCGGTGCGTGATGTAATGGTCAGAGTCGCAGGAAATGGACTCTACAACCCGAGTTTAATTCCTGGACGAAGCTGTTTTCATTTCAAATATCACTAATAACCTTGGGAAAGGTATACATCCAACTATTCTCCCTCCAGCTATAGGTAAATAGGACAGATTGGGCGCTTTAACCTTGGCTAGGTAGTCAGTCTAATAGAAGGTAAACGTTGAATTCAAACCTTTTAAACTGCGCATAAGAAATTGACCTAGTGTCACATCCTGTTCGTGTGGGGAAGTTGATATATATATATATATATATATATATATATATATATATATATATATACTCTTTGGTGGAGTGCCAAGAAATTTGGTATTAGGATGATTCTAAGCTGGTCATTTCTTCCATCGGTACGGTGTTGAAAAGTTCAGGTCCGTTTTGAGAGCTCAATGCTTAATTTTTATAAACAGAGCTAAGTAATTAGTAAAGACAGTTGAAAAGTCAGGTCCGATTTGAGAGCTCTTTGTCTTTACTAATATATATATATATATATATATATATTATATATATATATATTATGTGTGTGTGTGTGTTGTGTGTGTGTGTGTGTAAAATGAAACTGGAAGTAAATCCGACGCTATGTTGAAAGAATGAATAAAGGAAAGAAAGTATAGAATGGATAATATAGTAAAATTGATAATATAAGTAAAAGTGATTAAAATATCCTATAGTATCCATTCTATACTTTCTTTCCTTTATTTATTCTTTCAACATATATATATATATATATATATATATATATATATATATATATATATATATATATTTACACTTCTGTAGTTAACAGTTTTAACGATATGTTAATGTCAGGAATCATGTTGAGGGGTTACTTTGTATGCTGTTGATTGGGTTTACGTATATATATATTTTTTTATATAATTTTGTTTCTCTCAAAAAGGATAGAAATTCATCTATGATTACATTTTCAAATAAATATTCCATATCATTTGTGTTGAAAAAATAATCCTTTTCTGATGAGAGTGAAAGCTCCACATTCTATGAGGGAACAAAAATATACCATAGAATATAGACATGAAACAAACCAATACCATACAACATAACCCCAAATAATGTTAACACATTATTAAAACCAATTACGAAACCATGCCTGAACCCAGAGTCATCATCTGATGAAGGCTTTGTTGGTTGCAATGCTACTGTGTAAATAGCAGTCATTGTATGAAGATTATATAAATACACAATATGTATTACATCATAACCGGTAGGCATGACATAACCCCCGACGGGTTGATATGCCGTTAAAATCAATAAACAAACAAACAAACAAACATTCTATGAGGAAGTGTTTGACTTATTATACAAGGTGGGTATTGTTCTTGTTTGATTATAAAGGAGTACGTAAGTTTTGAGTCACTAATGAGTAATCGGGATACAATGACATGTTCCTGTATTGACTTTCAAAGGCTGATCTCCAGTTTTCCATAGTGGGTTTAATTAAGACGAATTTTTTGTAGATGTTGTTATTCCAGTGTCGTTGCCATTTTGTACGAAGGAATCTATTAATCTTAGATTTCAAGTCAGTATATGGAATCTTGAATTTGTCGGGTCCAAATCTAAAGCTAATTTTGCTGCTGGGTCAGCTCTTACATTTCTCCTTACTCCAATGTGGCTGGAGATTCAGCATATGAGAATCTCTTTATATAAATTAAATGTGAAACACTTGATACGTTTGAATGATGCATTAAAACAGACATTTCTTTCGAAACACTGGACTGTGAAGATGCTGAGCCCGCCTGATACTCTCGAGTTTCACTCGCCGTGTTAAATACCCGTTAATCTGCTGGGTATATAATAGGGATAAACCTTTCTTTCACTCAATCTTTTTCCAGTGTTTTCTTGCATTTATAAAGCTGTACTAATGTGACAGTTACAACAGAAGGGGCGGAAGGAAAGAAGGAAGGAGGTGAAAGAGAGAAATTATGAAAAAATGAAATGAATAATTAAAGATGATGAAAAGAAAAAAGAAAAAGGAAGAAATAACAGAAATGATGGAAAGAAAGAAAAAAGAAAGAAAGACAGATGTGAGAGACGAATTATGAAGGAAAAAAACAAAAGTGGAAGTAGAAATGAATAAAGAAGAAGAAAAAGTTAAATTATTGAAAAGAAAGAAAGAAAGAATAAAGAAAAAGGGAATTTGAAATAGAATTTTGAAAGAAAATGAAAGAAGGAATAAACATGATAAAAAAGTAAGAAGAAAGAATGAAGGAAGAAGGAAAAAAGAAAGAACAATTGGAAGAGAAATTATGAAAGAAGAAAAAAAATAGTGCAAAGAAAGAAGAAAGAATTTAGAAGAGAAATTATGAAGGTAAGAAGTATATAAAATAACGCAAAGAAAGAAAGAAACAAACAAACAAACAATATTGATGCAAAGAAAGGAAATAAAATGAGGAAAAGAAAGAAAGAAAGAAAGAAAGAGACAAAGAAAGAAAGAAGGAAAGAAGGAAAGAAAGGAAGAAGAAATTGGAATAGAATTTTGACAAGAAAACGAAAGAAGGGAAATAAACAGGATTAAGAAAAACTTAAAAAAAATTATGGATGAATTAAAGAAAGAAAGAAAGACTGTAACAAGAAAAAAAAGAATTGGAGAGAAATTATGAAAGAAAGTTAAGGAGAATTAAAAATATTATACAAAGAAAGAAAGAAGAAAGAAGAAAGAAAAAAGAAAGAAAGAAAGAAGAAAGACAAATAGTGAAAAGGTAGATAAAAAACTAAACAAAGTAAATTAATTTTTTTTAATCTTACTTTTCACTATTTGTCTTCTTTCTTCTTCTTTCTTTCTTTCTTTCTTATTCTTTCTTCTTTCTCTTTCTCTTCTTTCTTTCATTATCCCAAAGATTATTTACTTTGTTTAGTTTTTTATTTCTACCTTTTCACTATTTGTCCTTTTTCTTTCTTTCTTTCTTTCTTTCTTCTTTTCTTTCTTCTTTCTTTCTTTGTATAATATTTTAATTCTCTCCTTACTTCTTTCATAATTTCTCTTCCAATTCTTTTTTTCTTTGTTACAGTCTTTCTTTCTTTCTTTCTTTCAATTCATCCATAATTTCTTTTTAAGTTTTTCTTTAATCCTGTTTATTGCTTCTTTCGTTTTCTTTTCAAATTCTATTCCAATTTCTTCTTCCTTTCTTTCCTTCTTTCCTTCTTCTTCTTGTCTCTTTCTTTCTTTCTTTCTTTCTTCTTTTCTTCATTTTATTTCCTTTCTTTGCATCAATATTGTTGTTTGTTTGTTTCTTTCTTTCTTTGCGTTATTTTTATATACTTCTTACCTTCATAATTTCTCTTCTAATTCTTTCTTTCTTTCTTTGCACTATTTTTATTTTCTTCTTTCATAATTTCTCTTCCAATTCGTTCTTTCTTTTTTCCTTCTTCCTTCATTCTTTCTTTCTTACTTTTTATCATGTTTATTTCCTTCTTTCATTTTCTTTCAAAATTCTATTCAAATTCCTTTTTTCTTTATTCTTTCTTTCTTTCTTTTCAATAATATTACTTTTTCTTTCTTTTTTATTCATTTCTACTTCCCACTTTGTTTTTTTTCCTTCATAATTCGTCTCTCACATCTGTCTTTCTTTCTTTCTTTCTTTCTTTCCATCATTTTCTTGTTATTTCTTTCCTTTTTCTTTTTCTTTTCATCATCTTTAATTATTCATTTCATTTTTTCATAATTTCTCTTTCACCTCCTTCCTTCTTTCCTTCCGCCCTTCTGTTGTAACTGTCACATTAGTAACAGCTTTATAAATGCAAGAAAAAACACTGGAAAAAGATTGAGTGAAAGAAAGGTTTATCCCTATTATATACCCAGCAGATTAACGGGTATTTAACACGGCGAGTGAAACTCGAAGAGTATCAGGCGGGCTCAGCATCTCACAGTCCAGTGTTTCGAAAGAAATGTCTGTTTTAATGCATCATTCAAACGTATCAAGTGTTTCACATTTAATTTATATAAAGAGATTCTCATATGCTGAATCTCCAGCCACATTGGAGTAAGGAGAAATGTAAGAGCTGACCCAGCAGCAAAATTAGCTTTAGATTTGGACCCCGACAAATTCAAGATTCCATATACTGACTTGAAATCTAAGATTAATAGATTCCTTCGTACAAAATGGCAACGACACTGGAATAACAACATCTACAAAAATTCTCTAATTAAACCCACTATGGAAAACTGGAGATCAGCCTTGAAAATCAATACAAGGAACATGTCATTGTATCCCGATTACGCATTAGTGACTCAAAACTTACGTACTCCTTTATAATCAAACAAGAACAATACCCACCTTGTATAATAAGTCAAACACTTCCTCATAGAATGTTTGTTTGTTTGTTTTGTTTATTGATTTTAACGGCATATCAACCCGTCGGGGGTTATGTCATGCCTACCGGTTATGATGTAATACATATTGTGTATTTATATAATCTTCATACAATGACTGCTATTTACACAGTAGCATTGCAACCAACAAAGCCTTCATCAGATGATGACTCTGGGTTCAGGCATGGTTTCGTAATTGGTTTTAATAATGTGTTAACATTATTTGGGGTTATGTTGTATGGTATTGGTTTGTTTCATGTCTATATTCTATGGTATATTTTTGTTTCCCTCATAGAATGTGGAGCTTTCACTCTCATCAGAAAAGGATTATTTTTTCAACACAAATGATATGGAATATTTATTTGAAAATGTAATCATAGATGAATTTCTATCCTTTTTGAGAGAAACAAAATTATATAAAAAAAAATATATATATACGTAAACCTAATCAACAGCATACAAAGTAACCCTCAACATGATTCCTGACATTAACATATCGTTAAAACTGTTAACTACAGAAGTGTAATATATATATATATATATATATAATATATATATATATATTATATATATATATATATATGTTGAAAGAATAAATAAAGGAAAGAAAGTATTAGAATGGATACATATAGGATATTTAATCACTTTTACTTATATTATCAATTTTACATATATTATCCATTTATACTTTTCTTTCCTTTATTCATTCTTTCAACATAGCGTCGGATTTTACTTCCAGTTTCATGTTACACACACACACACACACACACACACACACACACACCACATATATATAATATATTATATATATATATATATATATTAGTAAAGACAAAGAGCTCTCAAATCGGACCTGAACTTTTCAACTGTCTTTACTAATACTTAGCTCTGTTTATAAAAATTAAGCATTGAGCTCTCAAAACGGACCTGAACTTTTCAACACCGTACCGATGGAAGAAATGACCAGCTTAGAATCATCCTAATACCAAATTTCTTGGCACTCCACCAAAGAGTATATATATATATATATATATATATATATATATATATATATATCAACTTCCCCACACGAACAGGATGTGACACTAGGTCAATTTCTTTATGCGCAGTTTAAAAGGTTTGAATTCAACGTTTACCTTCTATCTAGACTGACTACCTAGCCAAGGTTAAAGCGCCAATCTGTCCTATTTACCTATAGCTGGAGGGAGAATAGTTGGATGTATACCTTTCCCAAGGTTATTAGTGATATTTGAAATGAAAACAGCTTCGTCAGGAATTAAACTCGGGTTGTAGAGTCCATTTCCTGCGACTCTGACCATTACATCACGCACCCCATTATTACAGACGTGTAAATATAGACTACAACGTATATTTATTTACTCCTTGAGTTTCACATCAGTGTTAGCTGATGGTCTTTCCTGAGTTGATGACAGCAAGTCTCCCAGGTTCTCCAGGACTCTTCTGAGTATTCTGGCAATTGCACAGTGCAGTGTTCTGAATTGGTTTCAATCCTTCCTCTGTATCCAAACTTTCCAAACCTTTTCATGCTTTTGGGACTTTCCAAGTGCACCAACTACAATGTATAACTTCACTTTCATATTCATAACTTTTCAGTTCTCTGGCAAGGTCAAGATATTTGTCAATTTTTTCATTTTCCTTTTAACTTCACCTGATCTGCTGGCACTGCAAAATCCACCAGTTGACAAGTTCTTTCTTTTGTTAATCAACATAGGTCTGGTCTTCTTGCTGGGATTAAGGTGATCCGTTTTAATTTCAAAGTCCCAGAGATTTGTGCGTTTCGTTCTCAAGAACAGTTCTGGTTTATGCATAACCATTTTTGTTGTGTGGTCAAAATTTAATTTCTTGCATAATTCCCAGGATCACCTCCCCAACCAGTCGTGTCTAGTTTGTATCTCGTTGTGCTAGTTTGCTACATTCGCAGAGTATATGGTTAACAGTCTCACTCTATTACCTCAAAGTCTACATTTACTATTTTTTTGGGTCTTATCAATTTTCGCTTTGATGTAGTTTGTCCTTATGGCATTATTTTGTGCAGCATTATAAGTGATTCTGTTTCTCTTTGAGGTTCCCTCTTAACCATGTCCAAGTCTTTTGATGTTGCACCTCATCTATTTGTCGTTTGAAGCGTCCAGTATATTGTTTTTTCCCATTTTTGTTTTCTTAGTCTTGTCGTTCTTCTGTTTGTCCATCTGCCGTTTCTACTATTGTGGTCGCCTAAGTAATTTGTTCTTGCTTTCCTTGTGTAATCTTCAAGTTGTGGATTGTGGTTTCACGCAAAGACTCTTCCCCCTTCCTTTTCTTGCACTACAATCTATCTCTATCATCTCTAGGTGGAGAGCCTTGTGCATTGTCATTAATTTTCTCGTCCTTTGGTCTATCTGTCTGATTCTTCTTTTTGTCCATTTTAAGAATGGTCCTGAGTATCTTATATGGGGACAGCCCAGGTATTAATTCTTTGATCAGATTTCTGCTGTTAAGTGTTTCTTGAAGTTTTCTAGTTCTCCTGAATATTCCTTTTAACTTTCCTTTCATTTCTGCTTGCATGATATTATTATCAGACTATATGACCTTCAGGCACCCCTTCAAAGATCTCGACTTACAAGGACACTTTCTCATTTACACCGTCAAAACGGTGTTTTTAGGGTTTAGGGTTGGGGGTTAGCATTAGGCTTTAGATTAGGTTAGGGTTAGGGGTTAGTCTTATAATTTTGAAAACCTCTAAAAATCGTCTGTTAACAATTAACTGGATTTTGACGATGTAAATGGAAAAATGTCCCACGAATCGAGATCGCAAAAGGGGTGGCTAAAGGTTATATGGTCCTTATTTCTACCTCTAGGCATAGAATAACCCCAGACGTGTTAATATACCACTAAAATCCATCAACCAACCAACCAACCAACCAACCAATATAAATTATTTTTTCTGCGAACCTACAGCTTGCCTTGAAACTTCTTCTGGTTCGCCAGTTTTCAACCCTCCAGCTCTCCAGAACCTTCTTTGTTGTTAAGCTGAAAACCTTCTTTTCCCGACCCATTACCCATGATGCCTTTAATCCTTTTAACTGCAGGGATACGCTGCCTGGCTTCCGCTGTAACCTTTCCCAAATTAAGCATGAAGCGTAAAAAGTGTAAACATGTACTTTATATTCTAACAGAACTTACAAGAAAAATAAAGTAAGAATTTTCCCCAGGAATTCTTAAAAGAGAAAAATCAAAGAGCAAATATGAATTATCTTTCAAAGGTAATTCGGAGATTTCCATATTTCTGCAAAATATGATCTTTTCCCAAAACTTAAAACTCATATGTCTATATCTATTTGTGCAAATGTGACACATTGGCCTCTCTGCTTGGTTTCATATAAAATTCAATGGTGCATGTGTGTGTAGTTGCAGGCATGTCCAGATAATTAGTGTATAGTATATATATGTGGAGGAGATGGGCAGAGGTAGATGTATATGTGTCGATATCAGTGTTGGCATTTCCATATCAAGGTTGTACAACCATACAACACCCGCAGATACATACATATACACATATATAGCTATCTATCTTACTCTGTTCATTATCTATCTAGCAATCCTCCAATCTCTCTATCTCCACACACACACACACACACACACACACATATATATATATATATATATATTATATATATATATGAATAGAGAATAAATGAGAAAAGTATTGGCATGAAAAGGTGCTCAATGCTAATAAGCAGAGCAGATTTATAATCAATAGTAATGGTATTGGATGATTTAAACTCAAAACTTTAAGTTTCATGGTTATGCAATCCTCAGATGAGTCAAATGGTGAGATCTTAAAAACCAGAAGTCAAATTGTTGAGATCTTAAAAACCAGAAGTTAAATTGTTGAGATCTTAAAACGTTTTTAAGATCTCAATTTGACTCATCTGAGGATTGCATAACCATGAAACTTTAAGTTATGAGTCCAAATCATCCATAATACCATTACTATTGATTATATATATATATTATATATATATATATATATATATATATAACTTTCAAAGAAAGAAAAACTTCACAAACAGTCATCCTGTTATAATTTTATTTCGACCAGATACTCAAAAATGAGTCTAGCCTCATCAGACGGGTTTTACTAATTTTATTTGTAAATCCGTCTGATGAGGGTTAAATTTTGCTTTGTATATAATTTAATCAACTTATTATTATACATTAGGTCATTTTAGGTTTTTATGAAAATCCTTGTATGAGTATCTATGTTTGTACCTACAAGAGCTTACAGTATGGTTGTACAGTGAGATTTCGATGAATTCCAAATAGAATTATCCCTTACTTGCCATTAATTTTGATTACCTTATATATATTATATCTCATCCAGGATTTGAACTTAGGACGTCGATTCGATTTCCTACAACTCTAACCATTCCATCACGCGCCTCCAACTACACACACACACCACACACGCACATATATATATATATATATATATATATATATATATATATGTGTGTGTGTGTGTGTGTGTGTATGTGTGTATATATATATAGATAGGAACACACACACACACATATATATATATATATATATATATACATGCTGAGGATGCCGAGTTAAATACTCCAGCGAAAAATACTACACATTTTTGTCTGAGTTTTGTTTCTTTCTTTCCTCATATTTCTACCACCTTCTCTCGGATTCATTCCAATCCTCTTTCTTCATATATACATATATGTGTGTGTGTGTGTTTAGATGGGTAGATAGATACATAAGAACTCACACACATACACACACACACATACATATATATATATGTGTGTGTGTGTGTGTGTGTGTGTTCCTATCTCTCTCTCACTATATATATATATATATATATATATATATATACCTAAATCTGTTTCTGTCTCCTCCTCTCCCCTCTCTCCCCTCTCTTTCTCTCTACCAATCAATCTACCAACCTAACTGAGTTTATCCATTATCTATCTATCTATCTATCCATCTATCTATGAACTTCAGTCCCCTTTCAGCAGCTAAAACTATATATTTTTTTTTTATTAAAAGAACGATTATTCTTTACACATTCGATGAATTTTTCCACAGAATCTATTAATATTTTAAAATCGTTCAAACCGATTATCGGACAAATGAGTCTCCCAGGGAATGGAATCAAATGTCACATGCAAAACACTCATTTATACACAAATATGTGCATCCCAGGATGCACTAAATCAAAAAGCTATCTGCATCACTTCATTAGGATTATTGACCCAAATATAGAAACGTGAATAACTTGAATGCAACCTGTTGTTGTATTTTGTTGAAATAAGTTCAGAGAGTAAATAAAAGCAAAGCTTCTTTGATATTCAAGTTCATATATATTATATATATATATATATATATTATATATATATATATATATATATATATCTATTATAATGGAGATTGTGTGTTTGTATGTCTGTAACTGAAACTATATCACTACTCAAGTCACAATTCCCTTGGTATTGACATCACATTCTCAATGATTTTATTTTTATTTAAACCTCAATTATTAATAAAATTGTTTTACATAATTAATGTTAACCATATCTATATGCTAACAACATGCAATTATATTTATATACACAAAAATAGCTGTTTACAGTGTGAACGGGAAGGCTAATTTTCATATTGATATTAAAAATGTGATTTATTAAATATGTGCTTTAGTATTACTGATTTCTATTGTTTGGTTTTTATTTTAATGAATATAAGCAACAATCTCTTCAATAGATCTTAAATGAAATCATATTGATATTAAAAATGTGATTTTATTAAATATGTGCTTAGTATTACTGATTTCTAATTGTTTGGTTTTATTTTAATGAATATAAGCAACAATCTCTTCAATAGATCTTAAATGAAATCATATTGATATTAAAAATGTGATTTTATTAAATATGTGCTTAGTATTACTGATTTCTAATTGTTTGGTTTTATTTTAATGAATATAAGCAACAATCTCTTCAATAGATCTTAAATGAAATCCATTAATAAGAAAAATAACTGTCATTTTATTCTTTACTTCCTCTTTTAACAAATACTTAAGTTTTAAAAAATGACAATGAAAGATGAGAGTGATTGAAGAGTAAGTTTCTGTTGTTCTATTTTTCGATTATACCTACCTCAGTTTCAAATCTTTTTATCTGCATAATTTAGTTTTATTAGCCTTTCTAATTTAATATAATATTTTATTACATTAAAACTTAAATACTTGCACCCGGAGGGTGCATATATTTGCTAGTATATATAAACAAGGTTTGTTTAGAATGGCTTTTTGCCGATAATTTTTGGGAGAATAAGTGCTTAATTGGAGTCGGACCTAATTTTGAAAATTAATTAATTAATAATGAATTAGGCGGGAATACCTATTAAATGTATGGCTAAACAAATCGATTTTTCTCGATTTGTTTAGCCATACATTTAATAGGTATTCCCGTCTAATTCATTATTAATTAATTAATTTTCAAATTAGGTCCGACTCCAATTAAGCACTTATATATATATATATATATTATATATATATATATATATATATATATATATATACACTTGGCTTTATTACATTATGCATTGCAAATGAGATTGGGTTGGGCAGTTACATCAATCAGTCAGTCAATATAGATTTGGTAGTAGTCAGTAAATTGACCCTAAGCAAAGTTTTATCTCTGTGCCATCCATTGGTCAATAAATTCATAGACATTTTCAAAAACTAACCTACTTGAAATAAAGTATAAAATCAATGTGCAAAAACAAGGTTATACATATATGTATAATCATCTAGTATTATCACACACACACACACACACAATCACACACACACACATATATATATAAATAAAATTTGAAAGACATTTCCACCCACGCTCGATAATTGCGCCTGCATTTGTCCAGGACACATCGGCGTTGTCAAATTTCGACAGTTTTATGCCAATTTAAAATCGGAAAACTTAATATTTCTGCATCTACGCTGACAAACGAAATAATAAAGACGTCACATTGTGGTGTAATGGTTTACAAGCTACACTCGAAGATCAATTAATACTGAAAAGCGAGATCGATACTCGCTGGATGCTTCATACTTGTGTCTTATCCTAGTGCGGTGAACGGGTATGGTAATAAGGGCGCCCATCGTAGTGTAAGGGTTGTTAAGTATCTGGCAGCCATCCTTCGTTCCAGATGTAATGAATAAGTAAGCAAGCCACTAAGAATCCAGTGTTAACGTATTCCTTGTAAGTCCTTCGTCCGAGAGAATCCAAATGTCAATGACATAATCTCAGAATGGTATGTCTATTAATACAGCATAAGCAGCAGCAGCAGTGCCAGTGATTGGACAATAGAAATGCCTTCGGTGGTCACGTGGTAGTCAACGAGTCTATATCTAGGAGTGACCATTTGCCCCATGCCTTATATCCAAAATAATTCAACAAGGGTTACCAAGCTAGTCTCACAGGTACATTAATACTGAATAACGAGTTTGATCCTCGCTGGATACTCCATGCTCGGGACCTTGTGTCACATCCCAATGTAGTAAACGGCTTGGGTAATGTGATAATAAAAGACGTGATTACCTCCCTTTTGGGTTATCTTCGAGCTGTTGGATGTAAATCCAATCTATGCACATATTAGATATAATGATGACCGTGAATCATCTGTTTCCCTGCATGACATAGCTCCCCGTCCATTGCAGACTTTTGCGAGTGAGAAGAGTGGGGCAGATATTACACCAAGGAAGATAACTACTCCAGTAATCAATAAACAGCCCCCATCTCAGTCAGTGATTGATGGACAATCCCAATCCCAGCCGACAGAGCTTGAGATACATGCTTCACCACTAGCCGAACCTGACTCCACTAACTGTCTCCGCAGATCTTCTAGAAAGGTAAAACCTCCCCAGCGTCTGGACTTATAGGATATAAAACAGAAGGGGAGAATGTGATAATAAAAGACGTGATTACCTCCCCTTGGAGTTGATGGGTTATCTTTCCTTGATCGGGACTATATAAATTCAACAGATAGCGGCCATTGTAGTTGTTATGTTACATTGTCTTTGTCTCATTTCAGTCCAGACGCTGGGGAGGTTTTACCTTTCTAGAAGATCTGCGGAGACAGTTAGTGGAGTCATGTTCAGCTAGTGGTGAAGCATGTATCTCACTAAGTACATATGTCTATGAAAGGGCCTATTGTTGGTATTAGCCAATAGTGAAGAAGTCTATCCCCTTTTTGTTGGCAGTATGCCAGTGATATATATATTATCAAGCCTCATCTCAAAAATTCAGAGAAAAAGAGAAGCATCATGAAAACAACAACAACGAAAATGCAATTAAGAACTAAACACTACTAACCCGACCAAAAAAAATAAACCAACAAAAAAACCTTCTTCTTTAAGTTAATCTCTTACTAAGAAAAAGAAACCTCCAAAATATTTGGCAATGGTAACAGTCACAACAAAAAACTTTTATCACTAAGTGTCATGATAAAAGACGTGATTACCTCCCCTTGGAGTGGATGGGTTATCTTCCCTTAATCGGGACTATATAAATTCAACAGATAGCGGCCATTGTAGTTGCGTCTTTGCTGAGCTCTATTCAGTTGATTAAAGTTGTTATGTTGCATTGTCTTTGTCTCATTTCAGGTAATAAATGGGTTAAATAGAAAAATGTGTTTATGAAAAAAATGTGTATCCATTAAGAATTTATTTATTTCAAATCTTAATCGGCATTAAATGACCCACTGAGATTGATATGCCGTAAAACAAACCAAACCAAACCAAACCAAACCAAACCAAAGCCGTTGTCTTGACCAGCTGAAGCGGTTAACTTAAAACTCCGAGGAAAACATCATTGTCGCTGCTCTTTTCATTTGTCTGTTTTGAGCCGGTCATTTTCGTTTGCGCATGCCCAGCTCATGCCTTGCCTGCAGCTGTTCTATTGTTTGTTTATTGTGTTAACCACACCATAAACACACACACACACACAGACAGAGAGAGAGAGAGAGAGAGAGAGAGAGAGAGAGAGAGAGAGAGAGAGAGAGGACAGGTTAAGGAGAGGTGGGACGGGATGGCCTAGTTTCTAGTCACGTGTTTCGGTCTGACGCGGCAAAATTAGCGGTGAAGATTTCTAATCAGAATTCAGTTATTAAATACCGGTCGTCCTACGAAATTACTGGAGGGTAGCTGAAAACTTGCTCTACCTATTGTGCTCCCGTTATCTGTTGTAGTTATATATATACTTGGTCTAGTGAAAATGGGATAGACTTCCTCGCTGTCTGGCTGATACCGACATTAAGCCGCCCCGAGTACACATATAGTCGGGGCGGCCTAATGTCGGTATCAGCCAGAAAGCGAAGGAGTCTATCCCTTTTTCACTAGACCAAGTGACCTTTCGATAGACCAAGGCGATTATTTTAGCGTCTGAAATGGGGCGCCACACCTACCGTCAGCTCCTCACTTTACAGCACAGATCCCTGTGCTACTCACACGCTCAGTTGACGAGGGCCGGTATTGAACCAGGATCCTTGTGATTCCTAGCCGAATGCTCTACCGACTGAGCTAAACCAGTCAATTATATATGGGCAATTCCATGTCAAATCATCCAGAAAAAAGTAAAATTGTCACCATCCACTTCAATTTTGTACAGGTATGCACTGTGTTAAAGTTAGACAGTACCCAAAGTTTGAGCTTCCAATTCCAAAAATTGGCAGATTTAGGTCAATTTTTAGGTCTCCAAATTTGAGGGGGTCGCAAAAAATGGTGACTTTCTGTAATCTATTTTTGTCTGTAAAATCAGTTCTCGAGCTTCCCTACTCCTGAAAATTGGTTTATAAAAACATTTTTACCCAAAGAATCCAATATGCTATTGAAAAAGCTGAAAGTCCACGAATTTCAAGTTATTGATGGATCTTCGAGAGTAGCTTGCAAACCATTACACCACAACGTGACGCCCTTATTAACAGTAAGATCCATTACTACTGAAAAGCAAGATTGATCCTCGCTGGATTCTTCATACTTGTGTCTTATCCTCGTGCGGTGAACGGGTTTGGTAATAAGAGCGCCCCATTGTAGTGTAATTGTTACCAAGCTAGTCTCACAGATCCATTAATACTGAATAGCAAGTTTGATCCTCGCTGGATACTCCATACTCGCGACCTTGTGTCACATTCCAATGTAGTAAACGGCTAGGATAATAAAGGCCCCTAATTGTGCTGTAATGGTTACCAAGCTAGTCTCGCAGGTCCATTTATAATGAATAGCGACTTTGATCCTCGCTGGATTCTCCATACTCGCGACCTTGAGTCACAACACAATGTAATAAATGGCTTGGCTAATAAAGGCCCCTCATCGTAGTGTAATGGTTACCAAGCTAGTCTCGCAGGTCCATGTATACTGAAAAGTGACTTTGATCCTCGCTGGTTACTCCATACTTGCGACCTTGTGTCACATCCAAATGTAGTGAACGGCTTTGATAATAAGGGCGTCCCATCTTACCACTAAATTTCGAGTTCGATACTCGCTGGATGGATCGAAACGGCACATTCTGTCTGGTAGGATAGGCCCCAGGAACCCAGCTGATTAATGTCAAAAACTTTAGACCACGCAGCAGGAATGTCTGGTGATCATAAATAAAACTATTCTAAACCAGACTCAGCATACAATTAAAGAAATCCTCGGCTTTTAGTTTCAGTCTAAAACAAAACTTATGTCACGTTTTTTGTTTTGTTTCCTTTTCATTTGAATTTATGAATGAAATACTACAGAAATTGTTTTGGAGATTTCAATTTTTTTTCTTCTTTTTATGGAATGTTTCGCATAGTACGGACAATACAATTGAAATTTTAGGGCGTCATATAGTGTTGTAATGGTTAAGCCAAACAAGCAGATCCATTACTAATGTAATAGCGAGTTCGATTCTCATTGGATGCTCCATGCTTGCGACTTTGTGTCATATTCTACCCATAACGAGCGTATTGGATAAAAGTGGGCGTTTCGTCGTGAATGTAATGTTTAGCGAGTTAGACTCGCAAATCCATTACTACTGAATAGCGAGTTCAATCCTCATTGGATACCCCATGCTTGCGACCTTGTGTCAGATCCTTCTAGTGGCGAACGGGTTGAGTATTAAAGGAAAATAGGGTGACTCCTAGGGATGTAATAGTTAACAGGGTTGACTCGCAAATGCATTACTACTGAATAGCGAGTTCGATCCTCATTGGATGCTTCATGCTTGCGACCTTGTGCCAGATCCTACTAGTGGCGAACGGTTTCAGTATTAAAAGAAAATACGGTGTCTCATAGTAATGTAATGGTTAGCAAACTTGACTCGCAGATCCATTACTACTGAAGAGTGAGTTCGATCCTTGCTGGATGCTCTATAGATGTGAACTTGTCACATCCTAACCGTGACGAACAGATCGGATAAAATGGGCCTCATCGTAATGTAATGATTATCCAGCAGGACTCGCAAATCCGTTATGGCTTAATAGCGAGTTCGATCCTCACTAGATGCTCCATACATGCGGTGTTATGTCACATTCTAGCGGTCGGATTGGGTAAATAACTATTATCAAGGAAATTTAGTACTAAATTTCAGGTGCTTCCTTTTCGCAAATGGGATCTTAAATGCTGTGAAAATACGGAACTTTACTTAGTCGAGATTGTATAACTCGCTTCTATGCAGTCCTCTATGTTGGTAAGACCTCTTCCTCCTTCCTTTTTTGACACATAATCTATCTCTATCGTCTCTAGGGTGGAGAGCCTTGTGCATGGTCATTAATTTTCTCGTCCTTTGGTTAATCTGAGTTCTTTTGTCCATTTTAAGAATGGTCCTGAGTATCTTATAATGGGGACAGCCCAGGTATTGATTCCTTTGATCAGATTTCTGCTGTTAAGTTTGGTTTCTAGAAGTTTTCTAGTTCTCCTGAGATATTCTTTTTTAACTTTTCCTTTCATTTCTGCTTGCTTGATATTGTTTGCTTCTAAAATTCCTAAGTATTTGTAACTTTCATTTTCATCAAGAGATTTTATAGTGTCCCGATTTGGCAGTTGTATTCCTCCATTAACTTTCTTAGTTTCGTTCTGATAAAAAGTATTCAAAACTTCAAATTACCTTGGGGATAAGCAAAAGATGGCCAGCAATAAATAATGATAATTCGGAGCTCTTGAAACAGTCCCCAGTGACCTGGAAATAAAAACGGAATGAACTGGAAATAAGAAGAAAAATTGAAATCATCCAGACCAGCGCTTCTAAAATCAGCTAGGATATTTAGAAGACGTTTGGTCATGAGGAGACTTGAAATCACTTGGACATCAGATAAAAAGCATAAGTCGATATTAACAGACATAGATACAATATTAACAGATTGAAAAAGATAAGGATAGATAGATATATAGATAGGAAGAGACTGGTAGGTATATATATATTTTCATTTTCCTATTAAGTTATATTCAGTTGTCAAAAAATATCTTGCCAAACGCTCATCCGAAATATTGGAAAAATAAAGCAAGCCAAGGACAAAACAACAGTTATATATTAGAACTCTATTTTTCGTTATGTTTTTTTTTTTTGTTAATTTTAATATATTTCCTGATATCATAGAAAACGTTCAAAAGAACAAAATTGACACTCAAATAAATATATATATATATATATATATGTGTGTGTGTGTGTGTGTGTGTGTGTGTAGAAAGTTTGTAGAAAAAACAAGATGTTAATAGTTTGCTGACAGAAATCTGTTTCGATCATATGATCTTTATCAAAGCAACATTGTAAATGGAAAGACGAAATGAATATATCGTTAATCACGAGGCACAGAACGCTCTCAATCAGGACCGGAATTTTCAAAAAAATTTTAAAGATGCGTATTCTATTTTATTTTTAAAAATTATAATTTTTAAAAATTATAAGCATTTGCGAGCTTTTTAATGATAAAAATGCTTATAATTTTTAAAAATAAAATTTATTTTATTTTTAACATAGAATACGCATCGGTCCTGATCGAGAGCGTTCTGTGCCTCGTGATTATATATTTATTTCGTGTTTACAATGTTTTGATAAAGACATTTTCATATGGTTTCTGTCAGCAAAACTAACATTTTGTTTTTTCTACAAACTATATATGTCTGTCTGTTAATGTATATATATGTGTGTGTGTGTGTGCGTGTGTTCCAGTATTGGTAATTATCCCTGTCATAAACAAATGGCATTACTTTTTGACTCGCCATCGTAATAACGTGACTGGAGTTTGAACTCGCTGATTACGATATCGTTGTTCAGCACGTTAGCAATTCCGCCTATTAGATTGGGGGTCAATTCATTGTTTTCAAAGGTTTTTGTAGTCACGGACCCAAATCTGTCATGTTGTAAATGCTGCTATGAATATAATGAAAATAATCTCACCAATATGCGAAGGTAATGAATAAATCACAAGACAATCATCTAGTCAATGTCATTTTTATTTAATTCTAAACAAGCGAACAATAGAAAAGTTCATTGTAGGCAATAAATAAATAGAGAAAGGACAATTCCAATTAAAATCTATTGAACTTTAGGATCGGTTTATCTTAGTCGGTAGAGCATCGGTCAAGCAACCAAAGGATTCCGTGGTTCAATAATTAAAAAAAAAAACTCCAACCTAAAAAAGGGGAACCACTCTGAGTGAATTTTATCTGTTAATTAATCTACCCATTATTTTCCCATCAAACTAACCCTAACCCTAAACACTAATCCTAACCCTTAAACCTAATTCTAACTCTAACTCTAACTCCGTCTCCTTCTTTCCTAGTAGATCAATAAATAATAAATAATTTATCAGTCAATCAGAGTGATTCCCTTTTTATATTGGTGTTATAGGAAATAATAAAAAAAATCTTTAAATATTGAAATAAATCACTAAGTAGGACTGAGTAGAGACCTTCCCAAGCGGAGATTTAAGAGGTTTGAATTCAGAGTTTTCTTTCTCCTAGACTGGTTGCCAAACCAAGGTTTAACAGAGACCAGTCTGTCCAACTATTTACCCATAGCTGGAGGGAAAATAGTTGGATTCATACCTTTCCCAAGGATATTAGTTGGTCGAGGGGTCCATTTCCTACGATTCTCTGGCCAACGTAGCACTAGGAGTAGCACAGCTTGAATCTGTGCGGTAAAGTCGGGAGCTGATGGTATGTGTGGCACCTCACTTTAGTGTCTAGTGAAAAGAGTACAGATTTCCGCGCTGTCAGGTTGTACGACAATACTGCTTACTTTACAACTTGTCTGTGGAAGAAAGCACTCGCGTGGACAGGTGCTCCTTGGGGGGAAGGCCACCTGAATAGTTGCGTGTGTCTGTGTGCGTACGTGCGTTCGTGTATATGCGTACGTTCGTATGTGAGTGTGCATGTGCGTACGTGTGTGCGTTCGTGTGTATATGAATGTGTTCGTGTTTGTGTATATGTGTTCGTATGTGAGTGCGTGAGAGAGAGAGAGAGAGAGAGAGAGAGAGAGAGAGAGAGAGAGAGAGAGAGAGAGAGAGATGTCATATTCTGAAAATATATTACATGGTAAACGAGTTATTGGCACCATATGACTTTAGACACCCCTTTTGCGATCTCGTTTCATAAGGACATTTTTTTCATTTACACTGTCAAAATCCGGTTGTTTCTTAACAGAAGATTTTTAGATTTAAAAAAATTATAAAACTAACCCTAACCCCTAACCTCTAACCTCTAACAAACAACCGGATTTTGACGGTGTAAATAAAAAATGTCCTTATGAAACATGATCGCAAAAGGGGTGCCTAAAGGTCATATGGTCCAGTTATTGTTTAGACATTGAGCTGGTAGCGGTTTCAAATCGTTATTACTAGTTTCTGGGTTAATTCAGGGTTTGTCAAAGGTGAGCGTTGTCAATGACCCAAATCAGTCACACTGTGAGAGTTATTATCATAAAGAAAATAATCTCACCAAATTACCGAGGAAATAAATAAATCACGGGACAATTATCAAGTCAATTTAAGTTTTATTGACATCTAAACAGGCGAACAATACCAACGTTCATTGCAGCTGATAAATACACAGAGAAAAAAAAAAAAACAAAAAAATAAACCCACTAAATTTATTGTATTTTGTCTTCAAAACTCGTAATTCGATTACTCTTCGCTGCCCCGACATTTATGGACAGCTCCCTCACATCTGTCCGTCGCTTCACTTCTTTTAATTTTGTCTACAATTCAACTAATAATAATTATCCGAATATCAGAAATGTACGTGCTTAAGTTTTTTTTGCGTGGTTATACTTTTTTCTTCTTCTTTTTTCTTTCACCTCTCTTCCCCCTTCTTTATATTATGAATGAAATGGGCGAATAACTGTAATTTCTTATTTTTTGTATATTTATTGAGAACGAATGTTTAAACCCCTACCTTGTATATGTATCCAATATTGTCTGTTTATCATCCGGTGAATATTGCAATAATGTAGCCATGTTCAATTCAAAATAAAAACGGTCACATAGAAAAATTCTTATGCTTAGCTTTTCTTTTTTTTTCTTTTTTTTCTTTCCCCTTTTTCTCTAATTTTCTATTTTAAAAAATCTAATTATATTTCCTCTAATTTTATATTTTTTTATATTTTATATTTTCTCCAATTTTCTATTTAAAAAAAATCTAATTATATTTAAAAAAAAATCTAATTATATTTTAACTAAATAGAGATTAGTGGCAAATCTTATCCTCTAATACGTGAAGCATGCACATACACCATAAATTTTAAAATTATATATAGATGATTACCCATCTGATGAGACTGGATTTTGGGCAGCTATGTTAAATCAACTTAGATTTATAAAGGCCCCGATTTCGGCCGAAATAAATTTATTATGGAATTATGGTGTTGAGTTTTTCCTTCCTTACAAAGATAAATATTGCTCTGTATATAATCTATAAAGATTATTATACATTGAGTTCTCTGTAGTGATTTAAAGTTTCACTGTATTTATACATACTAGATCATACAATAATAATATTCTACAATTCAACTAACTGGATCATAAAATAACATTTTTCAATTTTTTTTTATTATCATCGAATTACTATACAAGATGTGTTACAAAAGAGATCGAAGCTGTATTTATCAAGATCATTGTCATTTCAGTCTCGGAAGACTTCAAAATTCGTTATTCGATTAAACCAAATTTGGAGAGCTAAAAATTAACATAACTCGGCCAATTTTTGGGATCGGAAGCACAAATTTTGGGGGTTGTCTTACTTTAATATAGTACACACATATGTGTCACATCCTACTCGTAGCAGAGGTGTTGGTAGATATTTACTAGAGAATTGCTTAATCAAGTCAGACAATCAGAAGCTTGAGCCAAGGTACTTAGTGGAACAGCCCAAACTCCTATCAACAACACTGAATGCTTAGAGTAGTCACAACTTGCAATCAGCTGAGAACTGATCTTTGTGTTAACAGAACTAAACTAAATTCAACATAAACAGTCATTTTAAAACTCTTAACATCCTATACTGCCTTATTCCGCCCGGCCGGAAGTCACATTCATTTTCCTAATATGCTCTAAATGATAGCCTTTGTTTAACGGTAGTATTAAACATATTTAGAAGTCTTATATTAAAGGGAAATAACAGGTAACTTTAAATGAAAAGGCCATTTTTAGACATTTTTTGATAAATCGTTAGAGGAATGGGGCTCTGGACTTAAAAAATTCTCAACAGGATATTAAGAACATAATATTAAGCCTAAACTCTTAGATCGCTTTATTAAATTCTTAAACACAATGATTAAATTAGCTATCAATAATTTACCTATGTTGAATTTACTAGTAATAAATAGTTTTGGTATTCTTTGTTTTAATGGCATATCAACCTTCGTGGTTAATTTAATGCCAAAACCATTCTTGTAGAAAAACAGTTGTTATGTTCTTTAACCCATAGTTCCGAGAAGATGGCGTCAAGAAGACGACAGAGTTGACGACATGTCCAGAGAAAAAGACGCCTACATAACGAAGGGTTAAAAACAAAAGAAAAGATAGTTGTTTATTGAATGAACAAAAAAAAGCTAAGACAGTTGGGATCAATAGTTGTTCTGATATATCCGTTTATCAAAAGACGACAGCAGAAATAGACGTGGATCGTCCGGATTAGGTCTCGGTTTAGACAACGATTTAAATATTGACCGCAAATTCGACACTCCCTTTTGCAACCGACAGACAGATTGGCCATTTGAAAACAAAGGCATTCGATTTTATGACAACCGATACTTTAAATCTCCGAGATTAAATATTTCCATGATTCCATCATTTTTTTTCCGATTCCTATCTCGATCTTTGCTGTTTTTAATAATATATCTTTTTTAGTATTTTCTGCGTTATTCGGACAATTGTCCACATATTCATTGTTATCTCTACAACGTTTCGGTCGATATGCCCTCCGGCCTGCTTCAGGTATATCTTGTCGGACTCGGCAACCCTCTCGGACTCGGGAACCTTCTCGGACTCTGGAACCTTCTTTTCGGACTTGAGAACCTTCTTGTCGTAATTGGGAACATTCTTGTGATGGCTCCCGATTACGACAAGAAGGTTCCCGAGTCCGAAAAGAAGGTTCCTGAGACCGAGAAGGTTCCCGAGTCCGACAAGAAATACCTGAAGAAGGCCGGAGGGCATATCGACCGAAACGCTGTACAGATAATAATGAAGATGAGGACAATAGTCAGCATAACGCAGATAATACTAATCATCAAACCTCATCTCAAACATTCAGAGAAATAGTATATATTTCTTAGTAATACATCGCGATAGAACACCCTCTTATCTTATAAAGTATAAATAAAGTCAACATTGACCGGATGTCAAACAGACAATATTGGATACATTCGTTCTCAACAGACATTCAAAAAAAAAAAAGAAAAGAAATTACAGTTATTCGCCCATTTCATTCATAACATACAGAAAAAAGAAAGGAGAAGAAGAAGAAGAAGAAAAAAAAAGGAGAGGAAAAAGAAATAAGAAGAGAAATTATAACCACACAAAGAAAAACGTAAGCACGTCCATTTCTGATACGAATCTCTAATGATGAAGTTCATGCTTCGAAATCGAGGAGACAAAAATAACATCTTTTTGTTTTTATTTTTCATACGCATTGTATTTGCCTTCAAATTACTAATATATTATAAATAAAGTCTTTTTAATTCGTCGAGGTGATTCATGTTCTTACATCTTTAAACATGTTTTCTTTTTTTCATGGAAAAAAAAATGCAAAATCTTTTTTCAGGATATGGTTCAGTGCAATGTATAGAAAACGCGACTTCAAAGTTTAAAAACATATATGTAAATGTTCTTTTTTTTTAGCCTTTTGTAGCAGTTTTATTTTATGAACATGTGTTATGTTAATATGACTGCAACATAAGACACAAAGTGCCGAACCGTTTCTTCTTCTCCCCTCTATTCATCAGTCAAGCAAACACATTACAGGGACAACTCTCTCCACCTCTCTCTCTCTCTCTCTCTCTCTCTCTCTCTCTATCTATCTATCTATATATATATATATATATATATATATATATATATATATATAGTTGTTATAATGGACAATACATTTAAGGTGCGATTGTTAATGGTAACAATCGCACCTTAAATGTATCTGTATTGTACTCAATAACAAATACAGTTCTTATATCCGTAATCGTGTACTTTATTTTCAATTCTCCAATACTTAAAAAACTACTACTACACACACACACACACACACACACACACACACACACACACACACACACATATATATATATATATATATTATATATATATATATATATCAATTCAATCAATTGTTGTCCATCGTATCCGATGATGACACCACGCCAATCATTTTCCTCCAATTCATTCGGTCTCTGGTTGCGTCTTGCCAACTGCTTATGTCCTTCAGGTTTCTCTTGATCTTATCTTTTTACCTGAGCTTTGGTCTACCGATTCCACGTAATCCCTCTCTCAGTTGAGAGTACAGAATCTGCTCTGGTAGTCTGTCATCCCCAAGTCTGTTTAAGGGGCCAGCCCATCTCAGGTTGCGTTGAACAAGTATTTCGTCCGCTATAATTCTCCAATACTTGAAAAAACTACAACTACTACTACTATACTACTACTACTATATATATATATATATATAGTAAGAGAGAGAGAGAGAGAGAGAGAGAGAGAGAGAGAGAGAGATAGAGAGAGAGAGAGAGAGAGAGAGAGAGAGAGAGAGAGAGAGAGAGAGATGACCAGGTTATATATAAAAAATAAATGTACTGGATTTTTAGAAGCACTTTAATTTAATGATTCTAAACATTCAAATAGGTGAACATTCAAGAGTACAGATAACTTACTTTTTTCGTTCAGATTAATTGTGGGAATGACACTTGTCTAAAGAGATTTAGATAGCAATTGGCATTCGTTGACTTTCTGTTTAGAAAGTTTGGTAGCTAATTTTAACTTGATGTATAAAAACTATTTAAAGTTAATAGATTTATATTAGAAAGTGAACTGATAAGGGATCTAATTATAAGTAATTGGTAATTTGCTTGAAGTATTGTTAAGTATGTTATAATATATTAATGATTTGAAGGCAATTACAATGCGTATAAAACTAAAAACAAAAAAGATGTTATTTTTGTCTTATCGATTTCAAAGAAACTTTATCTTCAGAGACGAATATCAGAAATGTACGTGCTTAAGTTTTTTCTGCGTGGTTATACTTTTTTTCTTCTTTTTTTCCTCTTCTTCTTTTTTCTTTTTCTCCCTTCCCCCTTCTTTATATTATGAAATGGGCGAATAACTGTAATTTCTTATGTTTTTGAATATTTTTTGAGAACGAATGTTTAAACCCCTACTTTGCATATGTATCCAATATTGTCTGTTTATCATCCGGTGAATATTGCAAGAATGTAGCCATGTTCAATTCAAAATAAAAACGGTCACATAGAAAAATTCTTATGCTTAGCTTTTCTTTTCTTTTTTCTTTTTTTTTCTTTCCCTTTTTTCTCTAATTTTCTATTTTTTTAAAATCTAATTATATTTTCTCTAATTTTATATTTTTTTATATTTTATATTTTCTCTAATTTTCTATTTAAAAAAAATCTAATTATATTTAAAAAAAAATCTAATTACATTTTAACTAAATAGAGATTAGTGGTAAATCTTATGATCTAATACGTGAAGCATACACATAAACCATACATTTTAAAATTATTTATTGATGATTACCCATCTGATGAGACTGGATTTTGGGGAGCTATATTAAATCAACTTAGATTTATAAAGGCCCCGATTTCGGCCGAAATAAATTTATTATGGAATAACGGTGTTGAGTTTTTCCTTCCTTTCAAAGATAAATATTGCTCTGTATATAATCTATAAAAATTATTATACATTGAGCTCTCTGTAGTGATTTAAAGATTCACTGTATTTATACATACTGGATCATACAATAATAATACAGTGTGTCTTAGATATCACATATAGAATTATCCCTTACTACCAATTTTTGGATATCTCACACACACACACACACACACACACACACACACACTAATATATATGGTGATTGCCACTAATTCACAGAATAAAGCCATTTCTACAAGTTCGGTTGTGAGCACGCGGGGCACAGGCGTCCAAATTTGTTTTTACTCACTGTCATACATATGAACCCCTTCCCCGGTTTCCTCTTGTATGCGACCGTACGGGACTGAGAAGCCCAGCCTTCTACCTGCCACACACGTCACATATATAGTCCGGTTTAAATGTAGGAAATGTGTCCATGATGTCCGTCATGTGCCCCTTACGTAGAGACCGCTTCAGGATGGAGTGTTCGAGCCATCTTACCTCAATCCCCTTGCAGCGCTAGTTCAAATACGAGTTTAAATCATAGACGAGGCTGACTGCATTTTAAATTGCGCTAATACCCTTCTATTATAAAGTTGTCAATGATAAATGCGCCTCTGCATAACCGTGTGTCTTGTATTTGCATCCACACCCGACAGAGGACATGGTTACCTCCCGGAGTCACGACTTCCCAACATGGTGGTAACACACCACATGCACATACCCACGGTGAGAACAGAAATATAGATAGACAGGTAATCCTTAACTTGTTGCCCGTAAATTCCTACCATAAAATAAACTGAACCCTCATGTGCGTGTTTTTGCAATAAATGTTTTATTTTTCGTGTACCCGTTATTTTACAATACTAAATATATTTTATTTATTTATTTTAATATTCACTTCAATGTGTATAAAATAACGTGTGTAAATGTGTTTAAAATAACGGGTGCAAGAAAAATAAAACATTCATTGCAAAAACACGGACATAAAATGAGGGTTCAATTTATTTTATAGTAGGAATTTACGAGGAACAAGTTAAGGATTACCGATAGACAATAACAGAGAGGAATTCCTTAAAATTAAATAATCACGACAAGTAAATGCGGTGAATAATCACGTGCGACGTGCGGAACACTGGACAGCTGTTTCGACCTATATTAGGTCTGTATACCAAAAGGGACCGAATCAGCAACCACAGAACACAGAGCCAGAGACTCTATCTCAAAGCCATCGGCCTACGCCACACACGAAACTATATCTGGGACGGAAGAGAGCATCTTAAATACCAAAGTTCTTTTACTTATATTCCTGCTTTTTAAATGTCTGTAGCCCACCAGAAAGACTCAAGGTAAAGATTCTCATTGGATAGAAAATATTTGTTATTTTTCCAGTTATTTTTATTAGCTTCTCGAACATGCTGTTTTGATGATGTCTGTTTATTAAAAGAAAAAGAGAAAAAACCTACTTTCTTTATTTGTCTTCCGGTCTTTGTGGAGTAAAGTTGGTCGCTATATAACATATATCCCGGGCTTGTTTTGAAGGTCGAATCCCATCGATATAAACACCGCCGGCAGTCGGTGTCCAAAGTAAGCTTGATGTCAATCCTTGATTGTCGGCTTTTTTACAGAAGACTCTTAAAACAAAAAACAAAAAAAAACAAAAAAAAAAGAAAAAAAAAGAAAAAGAAAAAGAAAAAAAGAAAGTGATTCTGTTTGCGGCGGTTCAGGAGGATCTTGTTAGAAGTTGAAACTCTTTTGCCAAAACAGACTCGACATTACTAATCTGATATCACTTCCCCAAAATGTGCCCCCCTCTTCTTCTTCACCCCTCTTCTTCTTCTTCTCGCCCTTCTTCTTCTTCTCGCCCTTCTTCTAAATTATATCTTCTTCTTTTTCTTCTTCTATAATATAATTTCTTCTTTGTCTTCTTCTTTCATTCATCTCCTTTCATTCTTATTCTTCAATCATATTTTTTTTTCTTCTTCTTCTTCTTCTTCTTCTTCTTCTTCTTCTTCTTCTTCTTCTTCTTCTTCTTCTTCTTTCTTTCTTTCTTTCTTTTTCTTCTCCTTCCTTCCTTCATTCCTTTCTTTCTTCTTCTTTCTTCTTCTTTTTTTTTTTCTTTCTTTCTTTTTTTCATTCCTCTTTCTTTTTCTTCTTCTTCTTCTTTCTTCTTCTTCTCATTTTCTTTCTTCTTTTTTCTTCTTTTCTTTTCTTTCTATTCTTTCTTTTTTTCTCCTTCCTTCCTTCCTTCCTTTCTTTCTTTCTTTTTTCTCTTCTTCTTCTTCTTCTTCTTCTTCTTCTTCTTCTTCTTCTAAATTATATCTTCTTCTTCTTTTTCTTCTTCTATAATATAACTTCTTTTTTTCTTTGTCTTTCATTCATCTGCTTTCATTCTTATTGTTCAATCATATATATTCTTCTTCTTCTTCTTCTTCTTCTTCTTCTTCTTCTTCTTCTTCTTCTTCTTCTTCTTCTTCTTCTTATATAACTTCTTCTTTGTCTTCTTCTTTCTTTCATTCATCTCCTTTCATTCTTATTGTTCAATCATATATATTTCTTCTTCTTCTTCTTCTTCTTCTTCTTCTTCTTCTTCTTCTTCTTCTTCTTCTTCTAAATTCTTTTTCTTTTTCTTCTTCTATAACATAACTCCTTCCATTTCTTTTTTCTTTCATTCATCTCCTGTTATTCTTATTCTTCAATCATATATATTCTTTTCTTCTTCTTCTTCTTCTTCTTCTTCTTCTTCTTCTTCTTCTTCTTCTTCTTATTTGCCACTTCAAACATTAAGAGACGTTGATCCGTCTTATAGACTGTTCAAATCTAATTCCGGATTCAAATAATAATCGACCAATGATAAAGGAAATCTAATTGAATCGACTCTATTTGTTTAGTTGTCGAACTTTTTCAGATCGATCATCTCAATTGGTCAATGTCCGTTTCATTCTGTCCGGGCTTAGTCGAAAACTTTCGACTTGCCACTTTCAATTGATTTTGTATTTATAACGATCAAGAAACTTTTTATTCTTCCTTTTTATAATCTTTTCTTTGCTTCATTTACAATAAAGAAAACAAAACAGAAAAAGTTGATAAAAATCCGCGGAACAATTTGAAAATGAGAAACTTTGGTTTAGAAGTATACTTTACAGAAAGTTCACTGATGAGACAGATCTTTATTGATCGCCGTCCTGTTGTTATATAATTCATAAGTAGCTTATGATTTATGTACGTACCTGTAGTAGAGAATATTTGAATAAAGGGACCATATGACCTTTAAGCACTCCTTTTTGATCACGATTCAGAAGGACATGTTTTTCATTTACACCATCAATATCCGGTTGTTTGTTAACAGGCGGTTTTTAGAGTTTTTTTTAATCATAAAACTAACCCCTAACCCTAATCCCTAACCCTAACTCTTAACAAACAACCGGATATTGACGGTGTAAATGAAAAACATGTCCTTCTGAATCGAGATCAAAAAGGGGTGCCTAAAGGTCATATGGTCCGAATAAAGTTCGTAAGAGTCAGAAGAACGGGATTTTGGTGAAAAGTTACCATGGCCGATGATTGACAACCGATGACATTCCGCTGACCCTCCGGAAGAAAGCGAGTGATTAGGCGTGAGATAGTTTTAGATCAGATGCGACCAGAGAATCCAGAGTGAGCGGACCTATAGGTTGCTCGCTCTAAGGGTCGGTCTCCCCCCGCGGAAGATGAATATGTGCTGGGTTGTTGAAATAAATCTCTAGAAGAAAACAACAAGTCTTGTCTGTTGAGCTAATTCAAGCAAGAAGAAATGACCAGCCCAACCCGAAGAAATCAACACGGAACAGCAGCCCAAAGGATCAGCCCAAACAAGAGGAGATGGCGGCCTAGTTACAAGCATTAGAAAGAACGTTTAACAAATAAGGGCTATGTCATCTATCCTCTCTACTCTATCTGTCTGTCTGTCGCTAGTTCCCCATTATATACACCCGACGTAAAAGGGTTATACAACACTGTCAGCTAGGACTGGAGAATACGCCCACTGCATCTCTGCAGAGGAGTAAAATCCAAAAATGGGGCCACCAGTTCACCGTGGGTGTCGATCCGTAATGTCTAAGGTAGGAATCCTGGTGGATGTGCAGTCTATGATGTACAACACTCCACTTTGCTCCTTATTTAGGCTAGACGGGCCCTCTCTGATCAGTCGGCTGGTCACGCCCTAGAATCTATATGACTGCCAAGACCATATTGCTCTTATGATAAAAGCCCCTTTTTATCATATATGTGCTAGAAGGCGGCGGCTGAGGGTCTTAGTGTTAAATTGCATTTAGTGGGGAAGTTCCAATTCTGGAGCTCTAGAGAGGTTGGAGTACCCCTTTATCGCCATTATTCCATGTCTGCTCATACCCAGAGTAGTAGTACCTGGTAGGGGTCAATCTATGGGTTAAATAGATATTTTTAATAATGCGTTTAAAAAAAAGATTGAGTTTGAAAAAAGAATGAATATCCAACAAGAATCAATAAAACAAAATGGGTTATTTCCTAGTTGAATAACATGATATTACAGGGTGACCCAGAAAAAACAGAACCCAAATTATTTATTTTCCCATTAAACTAACCCTAAACCCCAACACTAACCCTAACTCTAAACCCTAACCCTAAACCCTAACCCTAAGCCCTACCCCCCTAGTTGAGTAACATAATATTACAGAGTGACCCAGAAAAAACAGAACCCAAATTATTTATTTATTTTCCCATTAAACTAACCCTAAACCCCAACTAACCCTAACCCTAACCCTAAATCCTAAACCTAACCCTAACCCTCCCCTAGTTGAGTAACATAATATTACAGGGTGACCCAGAAAAACAGAACCCACCAATTTTGTAATAAAACTGTTAATTTTAATTTTTTTTAAAGTTTAAGTCCAACAAGGGTTAGGGTTAGGGTTTAGGGTTAGGGTTAGTTTGATGGGAAAATAAATAAATAATTTGGGTTCTGTTTTTTTCTGGGTAACTCATGTTACTCAACTAGGAAATAACCACAAAATGTCTTCGGCATAAAATAACCCAAGGGTTGACATGCCGTAAAATCTAACTTATCAACAAACCTTTATCGATCCAATTTGAGAATTGTCAAGATTTTTGCAAGCTTCAGATTAACAGTATATTGAAGGTTTATTTATCACTGCATAAAAATGATATAATATTTTATGATTGATTGAAACAAGATATGATTATATAATTACAAATAATTTACAAATTTCTCGCTTTCTTCTATAATATTTATTCTTCATTCACAGGTATCAGTTGTATGAACGATCAAAATATTTAAAATTTAAAGACACGTGTTAGCACACTCGAAAGAGAAAATGTATTCCTGTTGTATACCCACATAATAGGTCGGGTATATAAACGGAGAGATAGACAGACAGATAAATAATAAAGATGATGAGAGGATGGCTCTTACTTGATAATTTCTGCTCATTGGTTCTAACTTAGCCGCCATGTTCTTCCATTGATCTAGTGGGCTCTCTGTTAAGAGTTGGTTCTTCTTTGTGTTGGGCTGGACAGGGCTTGTTTGAATTAATCAATTAATAAGGCTTGGTTGTTTTCTGATAAATCTTTATTTCTAAACCCAGCCCATATTCATCCATTACTGATAGAGACCGGCTCAGAGCAAGAGACCTACAGGTCTACTCACTCTGAATTCTCTGCTGCATCCGTCTAACTATCTTACGCCTAATCGCTCGTTTGGTTGGGGGTCATCTCAGAGTGAATAGGAAAGAGAGAGAGAGAGAGAGAGAGAGAGAGAGAGAGAGAGAGAGAGAGAGAGAGAGAGAGAGAGAGTGAGTGAGAGACAGACAGACAGACAGACAGACAGACAGATTAGAGATGAGATGGTTATTACTTGTTCCTTTCTACTTACTGGTTCTACCTCGGCCGCCATATTCTTCAGTCGATTTATTGGGCTTTCCTTTAAGGGTTGGTTTTAATTCTTGTTGGTTCTTCTTCGTGTTGGGCTGGACCTTGTTTATTTGAGCTAGACAGACTGAAATAGAGATGATGAGATCTCTTACTTGTTAACTTCTGCACATTGGTTATAACTTGGCCACCATGTTCTTCCATTGATCTAGTGGGCTTTCTGTTAAGGGTTGGTTCTTCTTTGTGTTGGGCTGGACATTGCTTGTTTGAATTAATCAATTAACAAGACTTGGTTGTTTTGATGAAAGCTTTATTTCCAAACCCACTCCATGTTCATTCACCGCGGGTCGAGACCGGCTCAGAGCGAGCGACCTACAGGTCCACTCACTCTGAATTCCTACCGCATCTAATCTAGAACTATCTCACGCGTTCAATCGCGTCTACCGGAAGAGGTGAAGTTGGGGTCATCTTCATGCCAATCATAACTTCAACGGCTATAGAAAATTCTCCACCTCCGATTTTAAATCTAAGGAACTTTATTTAGATATTATAACTACAGGTACGTACATAATTTATAAGCTGCTCGTAAATTATGTAACATTCCCACGTAATGTGCAGGTCTGAATATTAAGTTTTCTGATTTTACGAGGGAGAGTCAAAAATTATCCGCACTTTCACCATAACATAACTTCATTATTATTAAAAAAAAAAAAAAATTAAAAAAGCAAAAAAAAAAAAACCTGCCTCGTCCAGGATTTGAACTCGGCTCATCGAGTCATTTTCTTAGAACGATAATTTTATATCATTAGCGCGTCCAAAAACGTTTTAAAACAAATTAGAATATACTAATTAATTGATTAATTAATTCCTTACCCTCGGCATTAGATAATTCCATAGTTATTACTCTATTTAACTCAGAGATATAATTTATTTGTTGAAATAATTGTATCTTATTTGTTTGAGGCACATCGAAAAAAAACCCCAAAAAAACAAAAACAAAAAAACAAAAAAACAAAAACAAAAACACGAGAAAAATCAATAAGATAGTTGAAAAGAACTTCTGTGATTTTTAACGAAATATGGTTGATATATATATATATATATACATCTACATATATATCTACATATATATACATATATATATATATATATATATATAGTATTTATATATATGTGTGTGTGTGTGCGCGTGTGTGGGTGGTGTGTGTCTGTGTGTGTGTGATTCTGTTTTAAACTTTAAAAATTATTTGTGATACCTTCTAAATAATTTTCAATAACGTTCATTCTTCGTGAAATACTTGCGGGGATACCTGGCGTTACCAGTGTATTATATTAAATTAACACCGGCAATGTACAAATCTTCATTTTCTTTTTAATCAAAAAATAATTGGATGATGGACAATATTTTGTATAATTCAATTTTTTGTGCGTGTGTGCATTATAAAGAACCCACTAAATGCCAAACTTGTGCGTTGAAATGTCAATAAACAATCAGATACCCCCGAGGCAGATATTCTCATTGGATAGAAAATATTTATGTTAATTTTCTATTTATTTTCTTTTACTTCCTTATTAGACTTGGAAAATATCATATTAATTAAAAAATAATTTTCTTGAATTTTCTTGGGGGCACTTTCACTTAGCCGGAATGTTTAGCTATTAAACAAAAAATGTTTTCTGTCATATCGGCACATTGTTTTCGCTTTCCAAGTAAATACCTAAACATCCTGCAAGCGGTTACATAATTTTCGTTATGCTGTGTGAATTTCTTTTTTTTTTACCTTGTGGAAACGTAATCAAATTTCAATGTGTCGAAAATGTATCCAGACTTGCTGCTTTCGGGGTACTTTTAAAACAAGACCAGCCCTATTAACAAAAGCTCCGGAAATCGAACCTCACCACTAGATAAAGTTTAAACTCATACCCAGGACATTAAAACCCTCAGCCACCGACTTCTAGCACATAAAAAGGGTTGGTTTAGTTTGGTTTGGTTTGATTTATTTTACGGCATATCAACCTCGGTGGGTCATTTAATGCCGATAAAGTTTTGAAATAAATCAATTCTTAATGGATAATACAATTTTGTTTATAAACTCATGTTTTTCTATTTAACCCATAGATGGGACCCTAACAGGTACTACCACTCCGGGTCAGTGGACCAGGGAACAATGGCGATGAAGGGGTGCTCCATATTCTCCAACTCTCCAAAACTGGAACCTTACCATCAAATAGAGTTTAACGTGATTCCCAGGACATGTATACCTTTAGCCACCGCCTTCTAGCACCTATATGATAAAAAGGGGTTGAGGCTTGCCATAAGGGCAATAGGGTTGGGTAAATCATATAGGTGCTAGGGCTTGACGTGACCAGCCGATTGATCGGAGGGGGCCTCTCCGACCACCCGTCTAGCCCAGGAAAGGGCCAAAGTAGAGTATTGCAAGTCATTAACTGCTCAGCCACTCACGGCCAACAGGTGTCCCCATTGGGGGATTCTTACCCCTCTGCAGAGATGCAGTCGGTGCATTCAAAGCAATGGTGATGAATGTGTTCCACATTCCCCAAACCTCCAAACTCGAATCTCACCATCAGATAGAGTTTAACGTCATTCCCAGGACATGTAGACCCTTAGCCACCGCCTTCTAGTACCCATATGATAAAAAGGGGTTGGGGCTTGCCATAAGGGCAATAGGATTGGGGCAATCATATAGACTTCTAGCACATAAAAAGAATTGAGGATTTGTCATGAGAGTGTTTTTTTTTTTTTGAAAGCGTGGAATACTTGTGAATATTTTAAGAAATCAGTTTGAAAAGTACAAAGAATGACCCAGCTTTTCTTGCTTACTACTTATGTTCTTCATTGTAAAAAAACAAAAAAATAAAACAACAACAACAACAACAACAAAAAACAATATGAAGTGAATTGAGTGGGGGAGCGACAAGATAAAAAGAAAATTGGGATGACTTTAAAATAATAATGATAATAATAATAAAAGACACTAAAAAACATAGTACCACGCCTTAGACTTAGTACTCCATCCCCAAATTATGAATATTCAGTTTAGTTTGTATGCTTTTTCACATTTATGATTTGGGGATTAATTGTAATATATAATGAAAGCTAAGCATACGAATTTTCTACGTAACCGTCTTTTTATTTTTAATTGAATGGCTACATTGTCGCAATATTCGCCACAATATTCACCGGATGATAAACAGACAATATTGGATACATAAACAAGGTAGGATTTTAAGCATTCCTTCTCAAAAAAATATTCCCCCCCAAAAAAGAAGAAATTACAGTTATTCGCCCATTTCATTCATAACATAAAGAGAGGAGAAATGAGAAAAAGAAGAAGAGGAAAAAAAGTATCACCACGCAAAAAAAAAAAAAAACAAAAAAAAAAAAAAAACTTAAGCACGTCCATTTCTGATTTTCGTCTCTGAAGATAAAGTGTTCTTTGAAATCGATAAGACAAAAAAACATCTTTTTGTTTTTATTTTTTATACGCATTGTAATTGCCTTCAAATTATTAATATATATATATGGAAGGAGGAGAATTGGTAGGAGATGTGTTATAGGCATTCTAAAATGTGAATAATGCATTGAAAATTAATCTTATTTAAGGATGGTTTGTATTGTTTGATGTATAAAGCTTCTGGTATTTGGAGTTTTTGTTTGTTTTTTTCCTTGTGCGTATTTCCCGTTAGGATATTTTGGTAATTAGAGTGGGGACATGTATCTAATTTTAGATGTTGTGAAATGGAGCTATTATCTGTCATATGAAGTGTCAAACGGCGTGGCAAAGTCGTTGAGGTAATATATATATATATATATATATATATATATATATATATATATATTGTCTGTTTAATTTTCTATGGAAGTAACTTATTAAAGAAATTAATAGATAAGTACTTTGACAATATTATTTGAACATATATATTCATACAAGGATTTTTATAAATCCCTAAAAAGAGATCAATGTATAATAATCAATACATTATTTACAGAGCAATATTTAACTTTCAAACTTAAACTGTCATCCCATTACAACATTTACCTCGACCAGAAATTTATTGATTATTATACATTGAGCTCTTTTTAGGGATTTATAAAAATCCGTGTATGAATATATATATATATATATACATACATCTGAGATGTATTTTAGTATTTGTATCCGTTGTTGGAAATACATATACCAGGTTGGGGCATAGGTGTGAAGCATTAACGTATTATATTATGCTAATGTTGTTACCATAATCCGTCTAAATAAAAGAAACTAAAAAAACCAAAAAAACTACAGAGTTGATATTTATTCCTTAACTAACATATTATGCTAACAACATTAGCATAATATAATACGTTAATGCTTCACACTTATGCCCAAACCTGGTATATATATTTCCAACAACGGATACAAATACTAAAATACATCTCAAATATATATACGCCCCAGAAGCATACAGAGACGCAAAATCTACAACATATATATATATATATATATATATATATATATATATATTGAGAGAGAGAGAGAGAGAGAGAGAGAGGAGAGAGAGAGAGAGAGAGAGAGAGAGGGGGTAAAAAATCCTTTCCTTTCCTCCTGTTTCATTTTGTGTTTGGATTTTTAAAATTATTTTTTATTTAATTGTTTTTTATTCAATAACTTTTTGATGGTTAGTTGCGAGAAAGGAATCTTTTTGTTGTTGTATATGACAGAGTTATATACTCACATAGTATCTCGGGTATGTAAACGGGAGAGAGATAGACAGATAGAGATGGGATGATAGATGATGAGACAAGGGATCTTACTTGTTTACTCGCTGCTACTGGTTCTAACTCAGTCGGCCGCCATGTTCTTCAGTCTTATTTCTCGGGCTGATCCACTGGGTTGCTCCTCCTCTTTCTTCTTGGGCTGGTCATTTCTTGTTTTAATTAATTTAACAAACAAGACTTGTTTTCATCCAAAGCTTTATTTCAACAACCCAGCCCATATTGATTTAACAACCATAGTGGGAGACCGACCCTCAGAGCGAGCGACTTCGAGTCCACTCGCTCTAAAATCTCTGCTCTATCTGACTAACTAATTCTCACGCGTCTAATCGTGCGATTTTTAAGTGGTCAAGTAAAAAGGTTATTACACGTCAATAACCGGTGTGGTAACTTTCCACTGGACCTTGTTATTCTGAATCTAACGGGCCTTGATTCAAATATTCTTATTACAGGTACGTACACAAATCATAAGCTGCTAATGAATTATGTAACACTAGGTCTTGCCATGACTACCGATTAATTGGAGGGAGCCTCACCGACCATCCGCCAGTTCTTACCCATCTGCGACATAGTAAGCGAGTTCGAGCTTCAGTCACGCTATTACGTTCTCTTTTGGATTGATACTCTTGGGAAATGTGTGAACCCTCTCATTCCCTAACTATGGGTTAAATAATACCACTACTGTTCTTCTACAAGGATGACTTTAGCATTAAGTAACCCACGAAGGTTTATATACCAGTTTAGCTCAGTCGGTAGAGCATCTTGTTGTATTGTCCTCGCCCGGAAAAGGAAGCTTCCGGCAGAGGCACAAAGAGAAAGATAAAAATATATATTTAAAAAGAAAGAGAAAGCGGAAGAGAGGTTTTCCGGTCAAGGAAGCAGGGAGAAGATAAAGAAATATATAACAAAGGTCCGTTATCAGATCAAAAGATAAAGATGCGTAGGAGTATCTATCAATATAAAACCAGAGGATTCGAGCCGACAGTCAGAGACGCCAGCCGGCAGCCAAGAGACAACTTCGCGTCTCCCGTCAGCAAACACCCCTCGGGCACTCATTGTGAACACTGCGCTCTTCGTCAGCCACCAGCATTTTCATTGTAAGCTCTACGCCCCTCACCTACCACACACCGAAGAGAAATAAAGAAGGGTCCTATTTTTGTATATACGTATCTGTTGTTTATTGAAGTCCAGTAGTCTGTAGTAGCCGACTACTACAGATACCGCTTTTGGTACTGTGACCATATCGCAACGTAACAATCTGACTTGGAACCACAATCATTCTATTCAAATACAATCAGAAGGGGTATTCACTTTGGGATTTTTCAATGTAAACATGTGACACGTGTGAGGGCTGCTGCCAAATTTTTACAGCAGGATCCCAGTGGCAGGAGAGCAGCTGTAAGCGGTTTAAAGTTAATACTAATGACAGTTACTTTTTCAATCAATTACATGGTTTCGAGTAATTAATACAAATAATTTCTAAGCAATAATTTGTAGACAGTTATATGATTTCAAATATTTCAATCACTTGAACATGCAGCATTAGACAGTACTCATTGTTTTTTAAAACAAGTTTTGATAAATACATGACTGGTATTATATATCTATAAATAGTTTGTTTTATTTTGATACATATTTAAAGTTAACATTTCAAATTGTTTTATTTTTTAATCCTTTAATGAATTTGATGATTTTACTTACTTAGGGTACAAACTCGCTGACATTGACTTTTTTAATCCCACCCCCCAGGCAATATGTTTCAAAAATCTATTTTTACATCGCCCGGAGGGTGTTTTTTTAATTTTGTACTAGTGATAATAATATTCAAGGATTTATATGGTTTCAAGTAAGCGTGTGGTGTAATGATTAAAGTATGGGAAATGGACTCGTCGCTACGAGTTCAAATCCCGGACGCGGTAACTGCATTTTCACTTAGTGCTAATACCCTTGGGAAAGGTATGAATCATACTCTCCTTCCAGCTATGGGTAAATAGTAGGACAGACCGGGCTCTTTAACCTTGGTTAGGCAACCGGTCTAGGAAAAGGAAAACTCTGAATTCAAACGTTGAATAAGAAATTAACCTTGCGTCATATCCTGCTCGTGCGGAGGGATTGGTATATATATATATGGTTTCAAGTAACTGTTTCAATTTAGTAATAAGTATCATTTGTTTACATACAGTTATATGTCAGAAATATAACTATTTACAGATGATGTTAAATTGCATGTTAGACCATTATAAATGGAATTGCACAAATGGATCTTAATAAATTGGCAGATTAAGAGGATATTTGGAAATTAAAATTCAACATATAAAAATTTAAAGTGTAGTACATTAAATAAAAAAAAAAAACATTAAAGTTTAATATAACGGGGTCGTAAATGAGTAATGCGATCTTGAGGTTGGTTTTAATGTTACTTTTAAAGCTGGAAAACATATTTTGTCAATTATATCTATGGAAAAATGGAATGATTGGCTGGATGGTTAGAAATGTTATCTCCAGGGAGGCAAATGAGACCTCATATAGAATATTGTACCCAGGCTTGGGCTCCACTGTATTGGAGGGAATACAAAAACGAGTGACAAAACTAACAAAAAGAATAAATGTTATATACTTCACGTCGAACATCGGGTATATAATTGAGAGAGTGTTCAGAGAGAGAGAGAGAGAGAGAGAGAGAGAGAGAGAGAGAGAGAGAGAGAGAGAGAGAGAGAGAGACAGGACGAGAAAGAGACAGAGACAGATTAGAGACTTACTTTAGAGATGGTGTTGGTGATCTTCATTTCCCTGGTTATGTGTATTTCTTCTTCTTCTTCTTCTTCTTCTTCTTCTTCTTCTTCTTCTTCTTCTTCTTCTCTGTTCCCTCTTCTCCTCCCCTTTATTCTTTTCCACTTTTCTCTCTTCGGATGCCCTTTCTTCTTCTTCTTCTTCTTCTTCTTCTTCTTCTTCTTCTTCTTCTTTCTTCTTCTTCTTCTTCTTCTTCTAACTAAGGGCTAGTCTTCTTTTGGGTTAATTTTGGTCATTGTAATTAAATAAACTAACAAGACTTAGGTTTTTTTCTTGATCAAGTTTATTATTTAGCCCATGATTTTCCGAGCGAACGAAATCAACCCAATTACATCTGCTCTCTCTGGTGGTTTGGTCGAATCTAATCTCTAACCTAAATCACGTGTTTTTTCATGGTACCTGAGCTTCGCGCTTCTAGGGGTCAAGGGTTATTAACAGTTAGTGGTAAATTTCCACTGGCTCCATTGATTCTAACATGACGGACCCGAATTTAATTCTACTTACAGGTACTGCTCACAATTTACGACTCCTTATGAATAGTAAGATAAAAGATTATCTAGCTCTTGCGAAACAATGCCAGTTTCGCGGCCCTCTGGCACAATCAAGGGTCAATTAAGTATCAAAGGGTAACAGAGATTCAAGGGTAACAAATATTCTTTCTGTATCGATCTCAAGAAGACTGGTCAGGTAACAAACGATCAGTACGATGTGAAACGAAGATATCCTCTCTGTCATCTGAATTCTATTTATACGAAAAGAAGACCTGCGCACATCCCGATAGCGAGGTATAAAATTCCCGCCAGGCGCAGATCTCGCCATCGGTATTTCTACTGGACACTGCCACTCCAGCCGACACCATCCACGTGAGTAGAGAGCCCACCACAAATATTTTAGGACCATATGACCTTTAGGCACCCCTTTTGCGATCACGTTTCATAAGGACATTTTTTCATTTACACCGTCAAAATCCGATTGTTTGTTAGGGGTGTTGGGTTTAAAGTGATAATACTTGCAGATAAAACTCCGACAAGGGTTGATAGACAAAACATTTTATATACACAGCACAAGAATTAAACAGGGTACATAATACATAGAGGAGTACATAAACATACATACAAAAGTAGAGATAATGACACATTCATGAATGGAAAAACATAAAAGCAACAAACATGAGACTAGGAATAGTCCATGCTGTATAAATCACTCACAGTAATGTAAGGGGGCCAAAGCCCCAATCAGAAGGGGGTAGACCAGAGTCTAACCCATAGTGGTGTCTCGTAGGTCGAGCAACAGGAAAAAGAGAAAGAGACGTTCAAACCAGCCACTTAAATATCAAAGGCCCCTAACGGGAACCAGCGAAACCAAACGGGCAGACAACTCCCCAGGCGAATACGAAAATAACGCCACAGGGGTTAGGGTTAGGGGTTAGGGTAAGGGGTTAGTTTTTTAATTAAAAGAAAACTATAAAAATCGTCTGTTAACAAACAACCGGATTTGGACGGTGTAAATGAAAAAAAATGTATTTATGAATCGAGATCGTAAAAGGGGTGCCTAAAGGTCATAGGGTCCATATTTTTTCCACAATACTACGATGTCGCAGTCTAGAATGTTAACCATTACGCCGCGAAAATTTGTTGTTTAAAACAAAGGATTTTTATATCTATTGTATTACCTTTGTGTCTTACAAATCTTACTGTTTCTGTCCTATACAACCAGTATAAAATAAAACAAGTTGTCGTTTTGCAGCGATCTCCATCGTAAACAAAAAACCCGCTAAGAGACATAACTAAATATTTACACAAACTTGAAATAAGAAATTTACTATAAAAAATAGAATAAAATAAAAAATTCTCTAAAGAAAATATTAAGAGAACGTGTTTAGATTCGAGAAATCGATGTTTCACTAATAATTAAAAACACACACATAAACATACACACACACACACACACACAAAACACACACACACACACAAAACACACACTCTCTCACACACACAGACACTAACACACACACATTCATACACACACACACACTCTCTCTCTCTCACACACACACAATCACACTCATACACTCTCACACACTCACACACACATACACACACACTCTCTCTCTCACACACACACACATACACTCTCTCACACACTCACACACACACATACTCTCTCTCACACACACACAATCACACACATACACTCTCACACACTCACACACACATACACACACACACTCTCTCTCTCTCACACACACACACAATCACACACATACATTCTCACACACTCACACACACACACACACACACACTCTCTTCCCCCCCCACACACACGCACACACACACACAAGAATTCAAAACATCACTGGACGGAAATGGAGACGTCCAAATATTGACAAGCGGAAATCGAAACTGTGAGTCTGACAATTTTACTGAAGAAACAAGAACAGACGTGAACGTTCGTTAACTTGTTATGGGGCTTAACATTTTTCATGTGCAGCCAAAACTGGCTGTAAGCTAGCACGTTCCGTCGACACGTTCCGTTCGATCTTTGTTGAACCGTTTAAAGTAGATTGCTGAATATCGATTTTTAAGGACCGCACATATTTTTCGGTATTTTAATAATTTAAAAGCAATAAAATAATTAAATTCTATAATTTGACGTTTTTAATTGATATTCATTTAATCAATATTTTATAAATGATTTTATATTTTGTTGTCATTTCAAAATACGAAACTTTAAAGGTAAAAAAATTAACAATCATAAAGAAGTAGTTGTAATAATAATAATAATAATAATAATAATAATAATTTGCCCAACGGGAATACAAAGCTAGGCATAACTGGGTTGGGAAGGTGATCCACTGGGAATTATGCAAAAAATTAAACTGTGACCATACAACAAAATGGTATATGCATAAACCAGAATCTGTTCTTGAGAATGAAACGCATAAAATTCTCTGGGACTTTGAGATAAAAACGGATCACCCTATACCAGCCAGGAGACCAGACCTAGTGTTGATTAACAAAAAAAAAAAAGAAAAAAAAAGAGAACATGTTAACTGGTGGACTATACGGTTCCAGCAGATCACAGGGTGAAGCTGAAGGAAAATGAAAAGATGGATAAATACCTGGACCTTGCCAGAGAATTGAAAATGCTGTGGAATATGAGAGTGAAAGTGATACCAATAGTAGTTGGTGCACTTGGAACGGTCCCGATAAACTTGGAAAAAAGACTGGAGGATCTGGAAATCAGAGGAAGAATTGAGACCATCCAGACTACTGCACTGCTGCAATCGGCTAGAATATTCAGAAGAGTCCTGGAGACCTGAGGAGACTCGTCGTCACTGAGCCTCCGGTGAAAGGATAATAATAATAATAATAATAATAATAATAATAATAATAATAATATAATAATAATAATGGAGATTCGGTCTCTATTTGTATGTAACCAAAACTGCATCACTGCTTACGTCACATTACCCAAAATCGTCATAACATAGAATAAATACAATCAAAATTTGAATATGCAAACTTAGACGTTCCTCGGTATTTTTTTAAAACAAATTTGAACAAAAACATGTCCAGTATTATATATTTATATATAGCTTGTTTAATTTTAATATAGTATATATTATTATTTATATTTTTGCTTGAAGGCAATTACAATGCGTATATCGCATAAAATTCGATAAATATAGAAGATAATAATGACAAGTGAATTTCGGTAAAGAATTATTCTGTGTGTAGAACATCGTACAGACTGTTTCAACTTTATTAAGTCTCATCAGCGATGTATACTAACGATTTCCTTTCAACAGAAATCGAAACCGGGACTTCAGCAGGATAGTCAGAAACCGTACTGCTTCAGCCACGATACAGCATGCGAAAATCCTTGCGAAATTAACCTGTCAATGATACTGATACGTCTCTACCATATGATTTTAATTATATTTAAAGTGATCAGAACTTAGTTTCCATTTCATATTGTTTTATTTTTTTAAATCTTTTAATAAGTTTGATGATTTTACTTACTTATAATACAAACTCTCTGACATTGAATTTTTAACTCCCCCCTCAAGCAATATCTTTCAAAAATTTAGTTTTTACATCACCAGGGGCATTTTTTAATAATAATAATAATAATAAATAATAATAATAATAATAATAATAATGGTCTCCAAGGGTCTGGAATATAATCTGGTAAACTGGAATTTAAAAATTAATTGAAAACTTTTACATATTTTTAGGTCAGTTAACTTTGAATCACGTATCTTTGAGGCGTAACACAGATTCTTAAAGATACTTGGTTCAAAGTTAACTGACCTCAAAAAAATGTAAAAGTTTTTAAATAAAATAACTAGTGCATTATATCTTTTATTCATCAATGTATCAACATTGAAAATTTCATAAATTCGGATAATTCCCTGATTTTTGGTATTTTTTTTTCTTTCGGCGGGGTGACAAACGATGGTGGAATTTAGGTCCGTTAAGTTCGATTTAACCCACAACTGCCCTTTATATATGTATAGATAGATAAGTGGGAGGCCTTATATCCAGCAGACCGCTTCTAATATCAGGGCTGTAAATAAATGCATTTCAAAATAGTTCGAGTAACATGAGAATCTCAGCTAGGAACAAGATTATGTCACCAGTTACTACATGTTTACGTTCGCCGTAATTTGAAGTGAGCGTCTACGAGTCTGATCTTAATAAACCTAATGTCTGCATTAGTCAACTTGACGTAACAGCCGTACATGTTTATACGGTGCTGTCGCTTTGCTAAAAAAAAAAGAGAGTGTCTGTTACGATTTTATCGGCCATCCTTTTAGGCTTCAAGCAAGAGCGCTTGTCCAGTGGAAATCTTTGGTAAAGAATCCTTTGGTTGTTCCTTGGTGCTCCTCAGAAATTGCAAATGGATGTCTCTCAGTATTAGTATCAGAGATTAAGTTGCCAACCAGCCAGGCATTCGGGCTGTTGATTGGCTGAGGTTTAAACAACGTGACCTCGCTTAGTCTATAAATTTAAGTGGTGTATTGTAGCACGGCTTATATAAAAAAAATGGACTCTCTCATCGATTTTCGACACATGAGTGTTCATTCAGTGAACAGCCAACACAGTGATTTGTTTATAGTGGTGAAGGTTTGTGTTGGACCATTCCGCACATTTTTGGCTCAGTCGATAGGAAAGAATTGGTGCATCAAAAAATGCCAGAAACCCAATTAACGACTGACCTCAGGATTTTTGAATTCAGAGTTTTCCTTTTCCTAGACTGGTTACCTACCCAAGGTTAAAGAGCCCAGTCTGCCCTACTATTTTACCCATAGCTGGAGGTAGACTATATGGATTCATACCTTTCCCAAGGGTATTAGCGCTATGTGAAATGCAAACAGCCTTGTCTAGGATTTGAACCCGGATCGACAAGTCCATTTCCCACGACTCTAACCATTATTCCACGCGCCTCCACGGCTTATATACTCAAAATAATCCAACAGTGTCAAAAACCAGATCATCTATTTTGCAGAATTTGCTTTCTAACCAGCTTCCGTTTCGTTTAATCATCATCATGGCTTGACTTCCGGACCGAAGATGGAGGAAGATATTCGTGTCTGCTGTAGGTCAGCCCCCCCTCCGATGACCGGCAAAGCTCATAGGCCACATACAGGGTTTTTCGGAGTCGTTATCTGGCAAACGAGTTTATTGTGTCCTCTTTTCTACCCATCTGTAGGTGTTACACTTTATGGGCAGTCATAAATTGTGAACAAACATGTAGCTAAGAATTTGAATTAAGATCTGTAAATTTAAAATCAGGGAGTCTATGAAAATCACATTTATACTTGTTCAATTAGAAAGGAATCCTATCGTGGTGTAATATATAAGTAAATTTGTCAGTGTGGCCTAAAGTCGGTATCAGCCAGACAGCGAGGGAGTCTGTCCCCTTTTCACTTGCGCTAGATCAAGGAGATTATTTTAGTGTATTTTACTATCAGCTCCTCACTTTCCTCCTTTGCCACACAGATCCCTGTGCTACTCATACGCTGTTGGCGAGGGCCGATATCGAAGGATTGGACACTCTACTAACTGAGCTATACCGACCTTATAGATATAGATAGATAGATAGATAGAAATATAGATGGATAGATAAACGTATGGCGATTGTTATGAACTGATAGATAGATATATAGATAGAGATAGATAGATAGACAAACGTATGGCGATTGATATGAACTGATAGATAGATAGATAGATAGATAAAGTATGGCGATTGATATGAACTGATGGATAGATAGATAGATAGATAGATAGATAGTATGGCGATTGATATGAACTGATAGATAGATAGATAGATAGATAGATAGATAAATGTATGCGATTGATATGAACTGATAGATAGATAGATAGATAGATAAACGTATGGCGATTGATATGAACTGATGGATAGATAGATAGATAGATAGATAGATAGATAAATGTATGGCGATTGATATGAACTGATAGATAGATAGATAGATAAACGTATGGCGATTGATATGAACTGATGGATAGATAGATAGATAGATAGATAGATAGATAGATAAATGTATGGCGATTGATATGAACTGATAGATAGATAGATAGATAAACGTATGGCGATTGAT
>CM042157.1:17885329-17945329 GCA_023376005.1 Doryteuthis pealeii
AGTAAACATATAAACAATTCCTCTTTCCCAAAATAAACCTATGGAAATGATAGGATTACGTCTTAAGTAAAGGCATGTCTCAGACCCCTAAAACATACCCCCTCTCTTTTATATATATATATATATATATATATATATATATATATATATATATATATATATATAGAGAGATAGATAGATAGATAGAGAGATAGAGATAGATAGATAGATAGATAGAGAGAGAGAGAGAGAGAGAGAGGATGTTTTTGGGGTTTCATATATATATATATATATATATATATATATATATATATATATATATAATAATAGAGATTGGCTTCCGGTTTTTGTCTGTAACAAAAATTGCGTCACTGCTTACGTCACATTACCCAACACATAATCCAACGTCATAACATAGAATAAATATACTCAAAATGTGAGCATGCAACGTTTGACAATCCTCATTGTTTCAATAAATAGATGCCCGGCGTTATATATTTATTTATAGATTGTTTTATTCTAATATAATATTTAAAGTTATCGGAACTGTTTCCATTTCAAATTGTCTTTCTTTCTTTCTTTTTTTTTTCTCCTTCAATAAATTTGACGATTTTATATACTTATGGTACACACTCAATGACATTGAATTTTCAGCTCCCCTCCTCTCAGGCCATATATTTCAAAAAATTATTTTTACATCGCCCGGAGGGTGTCTTTTTATTTTGCTAGTTAATAATGAAGATTCGCTTCCGGTTTTTGTCTGTAACAAAAACTACGTCACTGCTTACGTCGCACTACCTAAAATCGTCATAACATAGAATAAATACACTCAAAATTTGAGCATGCAATGTTAGACAGTCCTCATTGTTTTTTTTAAACAAGTTCTAATAAATACATACCTGGTATTATATATCTATATATATTTTTTAAATTTTAATATATATTTAAAGTTATCAGAACTAAGTTTCCATTTCAATTTTTTAAATTTTTTACTCCTTTAATAAATTTGATGATTTTACTTTACTTATGATACAAACTCTCTGCTATTAAATTTTCAACTCTCATTCCCTCAGGCAATATTTATTTTACGTCGCCCATAGGGCGTTTTTTATTTTGCTAGTAGATCTAAACACACACACACACACACACACACACACACACACACATATATATATATATATAGAGAGAGAGAGAGAGAGGCCCCGAAACGGTTTGCACATTCTCTCCTGATGAGCCCATGCATTTGTAAACATCCTTTGTTTTTTCTATATATCATATTCACACTGTCATATTAATTTCCATTTTATTTCACACACACACACACACACACACACACACACACACACACACACATATATATATATATATATATATATATATATATATATATATCTTTTTGTTCGGTGCCTATCAGAAAACAACTGGTGATATAGATACATGGGTTTGTTTATTAATACATCTTCTCGTTTTCTCTCTTAAAAGTTACTGTTTGCGTGCATAATTCATCGTCACGTTCAAATGAACATATCTGATTACAAACGAACAGGAAATAACCCTCCCTCGTCTGACGTCTCTCGATGCGCCTCCCCTCCGCACATATCTTAAAATAAATTTGCCATTCATTTCTTCTTAAACGGATGGACGTTCCTGGATCTCAAACTCCTGTTCAGCGAGTCTGAAGACTAATTCAGAGTAAAGCTTCAGGCCACTTTGAAGGAAATTGCTATTACTAGAAATTAGTACGTATGGTACCAGTACTACTATGCAACTTTTTCAAGTAATCGCTTGTCTCAAGTACATACCGTTTTCTCGTCTCTTTGGCGTTGCTAACATCATTGCGTGAGTAAACGCTTTGATTGACCGAGTTCAAATCCTGGACGAGGCTATTTGCATTTTACGTAACTCTAATACCCTTGTATTCAACTATTCTCCCGCCAGCTATAGGTAAATAATAGACCAGACTAGGCTTTTAAATCTTGGTATTGTAACCGGTCTAGGAGAAAGAAAGCTCTGAATTCAACTTTAGGAATTGACCTTGTGTCACATCCTGCTCGCGTGGATGGGTTGGTAAAAATGTGATGTAAGCAGTGACGTATTTTTTGTTACAGACAAAAACAGGAAGCGAATCTCCATTATTAATAGAAGAAATAAAAATGTTGGAAAGTAACTGATGTCAATAGATTTTACGCTTCGAGTTGTGCAGGAAACACCAATAAACATTTTTAATGATCGTGATGCTTCTCGCGACACATTTCGGATTGATAGCCGTGTAAAAAAAAAAACAATTATTTGAATGAGATCTTTAAAAATTCTTCAAAGCTTGTTTGATCAACAAACTATTCAAAGTGATTTTCCAGGTTGAGTCATTGCTATGTTCGGATACACAAGGAACACCTGAGGAAGGCTGGAGGATACAGCGGCCGGAAGTTGTCTTTTTACATGCCAAAATAAAGATGAAGACACCACTCTGAAAAATCAAAATTATATGCTATGTTTTTCGTGTGCGTTTTCAAAACGAACAGGTAAAAAAGAACCGTGAACAAGACGAGATCTCAAAATAGAAACCTCAGATGCGAAACAAAGCGTTAATGATTATATTATTGTTTTTTCCAATCTGAGCCAACAAAATTGACTTGCGTTCCGAGGGACGGCGGCCATGATTTTGAGGAGCGCAATATCCCGCATTGCTTGCTAACAATGTCTATTTAATTTGTACGTAATTTGTATAAAAGGAATGGATAACGTTCTCCTAATGAAAACGAGTCTCCATCTCAAAGTCTCGGTTTTCTATTCAAATCATTGAAGCGTGAAGTTTCCCACAAAGCAAATAGATTAAGTGAATCAATTTCAGGCCATTTTTGTCTCAGAATGTCGGGCTAATCTCGAAGCAAAAAAACAAAGAAACAAACAAACAAAGAAACAAACAAATCAATGGTTTTATCGTAAATATTATTTTTCGATTTATTCGAAAATAGAATTATCTTCTGCATCCCAAAATATACCACGATTTAAAGTGATTCTATTCATTTTTTCGGACTCGTCTCTCTAATGCTGATCGGCATTGTCTGAAAATCTAAAGATCAATTATAATGATTATTCCACAAGTCAGGTCTGTTTAGATTACCATCTTTATGATCCGCCCTATCGGCTGGGGCGTTAGAATGCAGCGACTGCACCTCTGCAGAGGGGTAAGACTCCCCCAATGGGGCCACCTGTTGGCCGTGGGTGGCAACCCGTGATGCTTAAGGATAGAGCCCAGCTGGATGAGCAGTTCATCACATGTAATACTCCACTTTGGCCCTATCTTGGGCTAGACAGGCGGTCGGAGAGGCCCCCTCCGATCAATCGGCTGGTCACGTCAAGCCCTAGCACCTATATGATTTTCCCAACTCTCTTGCCCTTATGGCAAGCCCCGACACCTTTTAATCATATGGGTGCTAGAAGGCGGTGGCTGCGGGTCTACATGTCCTGAGAATGACGTTAAACTCTATCTGATGGTGAGGTTCCAGTTTTGGAGGTTTGGGGAATGTGGAGCACCCCTTCATCACCATTGCTCCCTGGTCCACTCTAACCCGGAGTGGTAGTACCTGTTAGGGTCCCATCTATGGGTTAAATAGAAAAATGTATTTATAAAAAAATTGTATTATCCATTAAGAATTGATTTATTTCAAAACTTTATCGGCATTAAATGACCCACTGAGGTTGATATGCCGTAAAACAAAACAAAACAAAAAAAAACATCTTTATGATATTGAAAACTATTTTCTTCAGGTCTATATCATTACGAGGGTGAGTCAAAAAGTAATGTCATTTTGTTTAGGACAGGTATAATTACCAACACAGGAACATGAATCACACATCAAAATAAAGCTGGTCCTCTGTGGCTCGCATCTCTACTTCTCCACATAGGTAAGTCAAAAAGTAATGCCATTTTGTTTAGGACATGTATAATAACCAACACAGGAACATGTATCATACATCAAAATAAAGCTGGACCTCTGTGGATCGCATCCCTAGGACAGGTATAATTAATGGTTCGATTAATTCCGATATTTCGGGTGAACCTTCACCCTTTGTCAATGTATGGAGAATAGAGATTATCTGGAGAGAAGTGAAATACATTATATGGGAGAATATATATATATATATATATATATATATATATATATATATATATATATATATACCAACCACTCCGCACAAGCAGGATGTCACACAAAGTCAATTTCTTAAGCGGAATTTAACACGTTTGAATTCAGTTTCCCTTCTCCTACTCTGGTTACCTAGTCATGATTAAAGAGCCCAGTCTACCCTGCTATTTACCCATAGCTGAAGGGAGAATTGGATTCATACCTTTCACAGGGGTATTAGCGCCATGTGAAATGCAAACAGCTTCGTCCAGGAATCGAACTCGGATTGAATTCGGGAGCGTATAGCTTGTGGGTGCTTGAAAGAATTTGGATATTATAATCTTGAAAACAAAGTAATAGGAATAAAAATGTGTGTGTGTGTGTGTGTGTGTGTGTGTGTGTGTGTGTGTGTAATAGGTGTGTACATAAACATGTACATCAGCTAAAATCGGCTAATTATTGGGTTTTAATACGAGGGTGAGTTCAAAAGTAATGCCATTTTGTTTAGGACAAATATTATTACCAACACCGGATCATATATCATACATTAAAATGAAGCTGGTCCTCTGTGGATCACATCCCTACTTCTCCACATAGTCACCGTTTCTCTCAATAGCCATGTTCCCGTAAAATCCTGTTATATGCGTGCTTTCGTGTGCGTGATTGAGAGAAACAGAGGGGAGTGAGAGAGAAAGTGTATGTGTGTGTGGAAAGAGATTGAGATAGGGAGGAGAGTGTGTGTGTGAGAGAGTAGAGAGAGAGAAAGAAAAGAGAAAGAGAAAGAGAAAGAAAGATATATATATATATATATATATATATATATATATATATATATATATATAGAGAGAGAGAGAGAGAGAGAGAGAGAGTATTGGTTGTATGTGCATAAAATTAGTATTTCTAAAGTTCTACGGAAGTGAATCCTAAATGAATAAACAAATGAATATAACTTCAGTCCTAGGATACCCCCCCCAAAAAAAAAAAAAAAAAACCTTTTCCACGGACAGGAAAAACTTATTAGATAAACTAGTACAAAATAAAAACACCCTCCGGGCGATGTAAAGATATATTTTTGAAACATATTGCCTGAGGGGTGGAAGTAAAAAATTCAATGTCAGCGAGTTTGTACCCTAAGTAAGTAAAATCATCAGATTCATTAAAGGATTAAAAAATAAAACAATTTGAAATGTAAACTTTAAATATGTATTAAAATAAAACAAACTATATATAGATATATAATACCAGTCATGTATTTATTAAAACTTGTTTAAATAAAAAACAATGAGGACTGTCTAATGTTGCATGTTCAAATTTTGAGTGTATTTATTCTATTATGTATTTATGTATTTCTTCGATTTTGGGTAATGTGGCGTAAGCAGTGACGCAATTTTTGTTACTGACAAAAACCGGAAGCGAATCTCCATTATTAGATAAATAAGAAAAATTCTTATTTCCATAATGAATAGCGTCGGAAATCAAATATCCGGACTCGAAATTTCCATGTCACATCACGCAGCTCAAAACATTCACAGAAATCTTCCTTTCTCATACTGTACAACGAGGATCTCAATTACAACAATGAAAATATTCTTTGCACGCATTTGCTTTAATACGGGGGTGAGTCAAAAAGTAATGCCATTTTGTTTAGGGCAGGTATAACTACCATGAAGGACCGTGTTAGCTCAGTCGGTAGAGCGTTCGGCTAGAAACCACAAGGTTCCTAGTTCGATACCGGTCCTTGCCAGCTCAGCGTATGAGTAGCACAGGGATCTGTGCGGTAAAGTAAGGAGCTGGTGGTAGGTGTGGCACTCCACCTCAGATGCTAAAATAATCTCCTTGGTCTAGCGCAATTGTAAAGGGGATAGACTCCCTCGTTGACTGGTTGATACCGACATTAGGCCGCCCCGTCGGCTTTACTTTTTTAAAAATAATTACCAACACAGGAACATGTATCGTACATTAAAATAAAGCTGGTGTCATATTCAGTATTTCAGCAAAAGGTTTATTTTACAAGAAAATAAGGAAATGTTTTCTTTTAATTCTTTAGCTCTCATATAATCATCTAATTAGTTAACAATTGGTTAATTTATTTAATTAGTTAATTTATTTAATTATTTAATTTATTTAATTTGTCATACAACCATTTAGTTAATTTGCTAGAATTTTAAAAAAAGTTATTACTGAATGATTTTTGCCTTTTTTAAAAAGCTAATTCAATCAAGAAATTCATTTTTTTTTAAATATTAGACTAACATTTAAATTTTATTCTTTTGATTATCTCCACGAATATAAATGAAATCTCTATTATTTTTGCTCAAAAACCAAGCCCTGGTGATATTTAATGTGTATATATATATTTACTTTGTCGTTAATTGTTTTATTGTCGAAATTTCCTCTGGACATACAGATTAACACAACAGCCCTTTATATATGTACTAGAAGTGGCTACCCGGCGTTGCCTGGGGAGAGGGGGCTTTAAAAAGTTAGTCTTACAGATCCATTATTATTTATCACAAGCTAGATCCTCACTGGATGCCCCATAAAACCTCCATTTAAATATATAACAATATAGTAAGAAATTTTAATTCAAGTTTGAGAAGGCTCCTGAGTTCGACAGGAGGTGCGTGAGGAGGGCCGGAGAGCACATCGGCCAAAACGTTGTACAGTCTGAATAATACAAATTATCAAGCCTCATTTCAAAAAGTCAGAGAAAAAGAATTCATTATTTGCTAATTCTTTTTATGTACAGTTGATATATATATATATATATATATATATATATAAAGGTACACGGTATTAACCTACTCGAGTTTCACCATAAGGATCTTCAGGTTTAAATCTACTGGATTAATCAAGATATTGATTAATGCCAGTTGATTACACGTGTGTGTTTTTTGCGATTCGAGTACGTTAATACCGTGTACCTTTATGTTGATAAATTTGCTCCACTAACGTATTGAGCACTTTATATTTGTTATATCGCTGCCTTATCATTGTGAAACTTGAATCAACTAACCACTGTGACCATTTTCACCGGTAAGTCACTTTTTCCACAAATACCATATATATATATATATATAAAGAGAGAGAGAGAGAGAGAGAGAGAGAGAGAGAGAGAGAGAGAGAGAGAGAGAGAAGAGAGATTTATAAGACAAGGTAAAACAAGGAAATTTGATAATATCGATTACGCAACCCCGTGTAAAACCAAAACATAATAGAGGAATGGACAAAAAGCTACATCCTCCCATTCTCGAAGAAAGGCAACCCTGGAATCACTAAGAACTAGAGATATATACCTTTTATTACAGTTCTATAATGCCCAGCTTCTCAATCGTATTCGACCCGGAGTTGATTTGGTTTGGTTTGGTTTGGTTTGTTTTACGGCATATCAACCTCAGTGGGTCATTTAATGCCGATAAAGTTTTGAAATAAAGTTATTCTTAATAGATAAATAATTTTTTTATAAATACATTTATTTAACCCATAGATGGGACCCTAACAGGTACTACCACTCTGGGTCAGAGTGGACCAGGGAGCAATAGCTACTTTAAGCTATAAATGTTTACAAAGTATTATTGGTTACTTGAAACCATATAACTGATTGGTTTGGTTTCGTTTTATTTACGGCATATCAACCTCAATGGGTCATTTAATGCCGATAAAGTTTTGAAATAAATTCATTCTTAATGGATAATACAATTTTGTTTATCAACTCAGGTTTTTCTATTTAAACCATAGATGGGACCCTAACAGGTACTACCACTCCGGGTCAGAGTGGACCAGGGAGCAATAGTGATGAAGGGGTGCTCCACATTCCCCAGGCCTCCAAAACTGGAACCATACTATCAGATAGAGTTTAACGCCATTCCCAGGACATGTAGACTCTCAGCCACCACCTTCTAGCACCCATGTGATAAAAAGGGTTGGGACAATCATATAGGTGCTAATGCTTGACGTGACCAGCTGATTGATCGGAGGGGTCCTCTCCGACCGTCTGTATAGCCTAAATAAGGTTCTAAGTGGTGTGTTGCATGTCATGGACTGCTTATCCACCAAGACCGCATCACGGGTCGCCACCACGGCCAACATTTGGGTAGTCTTACCCTCTGCAGAGGTACAGTCGGTGCATTCTAACGCCTCAGCCGACAGGGCGGACCTGGGATTGAGAAAATTCTCAGAAAAATTCAATACTTTTCTTAGAGAAATCAACTGAACCATTTACTAGGACAATAACCGTTACACGAAGCGCGCATTCTGGTGTAACTGTTACTAGCATCGAAAATGGAATGGGTAAATTAATTTCGAGTAAGTTTATACTTTTGGCATGATATACATTGGAAAAAATCTGGATCCAAATCCCCTGGGGCGGATTGATGTCACTTGATATTAAGCAAAACCGTCAGTTACTCAATCACCGTGAAGACTCAATGAGTGCAAAAATAATAAAGTTTCAAGAAGTAACTCGCTGTTAAATGCAATGGTTTTGTACCGATTGCTCTGAGTAGAGAAATACACCTGGACAAAAGACTGGTGTTCATGTCTTTGTACGTATTTCCCACCGAGTTATTCTGCATACTTGAACTAGTACAAAAAAAAAAAGAAAAAAAAAGAAAAGAAAACACAGAAATATAATACTCTGCTTCTTTTTTGTTGTTGTTAATCTCCAGAGAGGAGGTAGTGCAGTTTCATGCCAACCTGTTACAATCTGTACTTGCTCTTTAAAAAAAAAAAACTGGATTTTTTACCCGTGCATGAAAGAAGACTGTCAGGTATTTTATTTTAACCAACCCGTTCGCCACGGGTAGAATCAGACTCAAGGTCGCAAGTATGGGGTATTCAATGAGGATTGAAATCGCTATTAAGTAATAACTAGAAGCGGTTACCCGGCATCGCTAGGGTAGAAGGGGGGATTTAAAAAAAAAGTTAATCCCGCGGATCCATTATTACTAAATCGTGAGTTGGATCCTCATCGAATGCCCAATTAAAATCCCCATGTAAAAAAAAAGGACCTTGCATTGATCCAGCCACTCTGAAAATAAACGGTAATGTCTACTATTCAAAATATTAAGTGCAAAAAAATATTCCATTCTTTTATCATTTAAATTTTATTTTTAAATCCTTTTCACAAATATAAACCATATCTTTATTATTTTTGCTCAAAACCAAGCCCTGGTGATATTTAATGTGTATATATGTTTACTTTGTCGTTAATTGTTTTATTTTCGAAGTTTCCTCCGGGCATACAGATTCACACAGCCGCCCCTTATATATGTATTAGCAGCGTCGCCTTGGTAGAGGGGAATTTTAAAAAATTAGTCCTAAACATCCATTGTTACTGAATCGTGAGTTGCATCCTCGTGGGATGCCCCATTTAAATCCCTATATAACAAATAGACCTTGCATTGATCCAGCTACTCTGAAAAGAAATGTTAATGTCTACTATCTAAAATATTAAATGAAAAAAATCCATACTGTAATCTTTTTAAATTTTTTTAAATTATTATCTTCACTAATATAAATCAAACCTTCGTTATTTTTGCTCAAAAACCAAGATCTGGTGATAGTGAATGTGTATATATATTTACTTAATCGTTAAATGTTTTATTTTCGAAGTTTTTTTCCGGACATACACATACACACAACTGCCCTTTATATATGTATAGATTGCCAAAAATATAAAATGTAAAAAGTACACAAGATGATTCTCCCAATATAGTTCTAAAATCATTTTATGCCAGAACCTTAGGCGGAATATTCCTCAGTAATTTTTTTACGGGACCGGGATCATGTATCCCTCTGTTAAAATATAAAGCTAAATTTGGTTACAATAGTTCGGTACGTAAATTTGCTTCACCCCTATCGTTATAACAACCCTTTTTATACTGTATTGACTTTAAGAAAATCCAGTGCTTTCATTTCCAGGAAATGAAATACGGAATCTTTAATATAAAATAATATACAAAAGAAACTCGACTATCATTGGATATGACATAATGCGTAAACTATCACCGAGTCAGGAAATATTTCATTGGTGAAAAATAGAAACCATCAAACGGAATTTGGTACGAAAATGAAAGGGTTTAAAAAATAATGTCATCTCTCTCACCAACATTTTTTATTGGCATTTCAGTCTCGGAAGACTATAATATAGTTTTTGTGCCTTTGACGTTACAGCGCTATTACAAAAATAGAAAGAAAAACGAACGAATTGAAGGAAAACTACAAAAGAAAAGAAAGGAAGAAAGAAAGAATGAATGAAAACAGTTAAAATAATAGAAAGAATTACGAAGGAATAGCAGGAAAACTACAAAAGGAAAGAAAGAAAGAAAGAAAGAAAGAAAGAAAGAAAGAAAAGAATGAATGAAAACTGTTGAAAATGAAGAAAAAGATACGAACGAAGAGAAGGAAAACTACAAAAGAAAGAAAGAAAGAAAAAAAGAATGAATGAAAACAGTTGAAAGTGAAGAAAAAATGCGTAAGAAGAGAAGGAAAACTACAAAAGAAAGAAAGAAAGAAAGAAAGAAAGAAAGAAAGAAAGAAAAGAAAGAATGAAAACAGTTGAAAGAATAAAAAGAAATACGAAAGAATAGAAGGAAAACTACAATAACGAATAAATAAATAATTAAATAAAGAATGAAAATAACTGAAAGTGTAGAAAGAAATACGAACGAATAGAAAGGAAGACTACAGAAGGAAAGAAAGAAAAAAGAATTAGATAAAAAAATGAACTAAAGAAATAACGAAAGTGAAAGAAAGTCCATATCTTAAATATCAATAAAAAATATCTACAACAAGTTTAAAATTGTCATTGTTTTCACTTCAATAATTTCTTTTCTTTCGATATTTTTCCAAACGGAAGAAAAATTTGGAAGACATTTAAAAAAAATATTAATGAAGCTTATAAATGCAAAAAGTTCAAGGCAGGAAAAAAATCTGCCTTGAAAGTAGAAAAAAAAAAACGAAATAAGCTGGTTTATTTTTAGCTCATTGTGTTAGTGTTAAATAAATCGGCTTTTACTGCTTGAGGCTTCGGTTTATAGACGAGACAGATCCAGACATAAAAGTCGTCAGTGAACGCGGCTAAATTTTATTCATTGCATTTGTTGCTTCGATTTTCTTGGCCTTTCATTTGATAATTCAATCAAAATTTTTTTTTGTTTTTTCTTTTGTGATCTCATTGTTTTCAAGAAGATTAACGAATAGAAAGAAAGCACAGAAGAAAGAAAGAAAGAAAGAATGAAATAAATAAATAAATAAAGAAATAAAGAAATAATAAGAAAGAGAGAAATAAAGAAATAAAGAAAGAAATAAAGAAAAGATATATAGAAAGAAGAAAAGCAGGAACAAATAAAGAAGAAAAGAAAAGTGAGAAAAGTTAAAGCATTAAAAGAAAATAGTATTAAAAAAAAGACTGGCAGAAATAAATAAATAAATAAAGAAAGAAAGATAGAAAGAAGAAAAACTAAAGAAAGAATGAACATGAAAGAAAGTCCATATTTAAATATCAATAAGAGAAACAATAAAAAAGAAAGAAAGAAAGAAAGAAAGAAAAAAGATATAAAGAAAGAAGAAAAGCAAGAACAAAAAAAAGAAAAGAAAAGAAAGAAAAGTTAAAGAATTAAAAGAAAATGGTATTAAAAAAAGAAAGACTGTCAAAAAGAAATAAAAAGCAAACAAACAAACAAATAAATAAATAAATAAAGAAAGAAAGAAAGAAAACTAAAGAAAGAATAAACCACAGAATGAATGAATGTGAAAGAAAGTCCGTATTTTAAATATCAATGAGAGAAACAATAGAAAGAAAGAAAGAAAGAAAAGAAGAAAGAAAGAAAGAAAGAAAGAAGAAGGAAGAAAAAGAAAAGAAAAAAAAAAAAAGAAAAGAAAGAAAGAAAGAAAGAAAGAAAGAAAGCTGAGGAAATGGCAACCAGTTATGAAGACGAATTATATAACAGAAAAACTAGTGAAAAGAAAGTTGGTTGGTTGGTTGGTTGGAATTTACGGCATGTCAACCCTTGGATTCTTGAATGCTGAAGACGTTTGTTTTATTTATTCTTATTGGGTTTTCAATTTTTTTTTAAAAACACATTTTATTTTAAAAAGAAAAAGAAAAAGGGAAAAAATCTCGCGTATAATCTTGTAAAGGAAAAAAACATTTAAACTAAAAGAGAAAATAGGAGAAATTAGAATGAAATCTCGCGTAGAATCTCGTAGAGGAAAAACAAAACAAAGAAAAAGTAAATCTTTTTAAATTATTAGAAAAAGTGTGTGAAATTAAAATTAAATCTCGCGTAGAATCTCGTAGGCGAAAAAGAAAGAAAGAAAAAACAAAAGTTTTTTTTTAACTAAAAGAGAAAGTGGGTGAAATTAGAATAAAATCTCGCGTAAAATCTCGTAGAGGAAAAGGAAAATAAATAAAAAGTAAAGCTTTTTAAATTGTAAGAGAAAGTGGTTGAAATTAGAATAAAATCTCGCGTAGAATCTCGTAGACGAAAAAAGAAACAAAGAAAAATGACAGACAGAAAAAAGAAAGGCGAATGAAGTAACGAAAATAAACCATATAAAAGCAAAACTAATGGAAAGAAAAAAAAGAAAGGAAGGAGAATGAATAGAAAGAAATACAAATGAATTGCTAGAAAACTATAAAATAAAAGAAAAGAAAATAAAAAAAGAAAGAAAGCAAGATGAATAATATCAAACATTCTAGAAAAAAAAGAAAATAAGAGAAAATATGCAAGAAAAAAGACGTGAAACCAAAAAATAGAAAGGAAAAGATTTTTAAATTAAAATAGATAGCTGGTGAAATTAAAATAAAATCTCGTGTGTATACGAGACTTCAGTTTTAGCATTCCTGAAATGAACAGAAAGTTCGTTTCCACTGATGAAGATACAAATCTAAGAATTCTGTGAAACCATTTCAGAAAACGCTCTCAGTACACTAAGCAACAAAGAACTATTTATTTCTCTAAAGTTTGTTGGAGTATCGGAAATCTCCTAATTTTCAAATAACAAACATTCACACTTCAAGTGTGCGATCGTTACCGAGATTAGCAAGCAAATCTCACCACACATAATAACTTGATCTTAGAACTTAAACAACAAAGTTTGTTTGCTCGTTTTTTTAATTTTTATCTTTTTGTTTTTTATTTTATTTTATGCAATCAACAAGAATTTTATGTTGTAAACAAAGTGGTTTCGTATTCATGGTATCAATTGTTTCGTTGAAAGGACGAAAAGTTACCCTCTGCACACACACACACACACACACACACATATATATATATATATATATATATATATATATATATATATATATATATGCACGTATATATTATTTTCACTCCTTTTGAGTTTTTCACATCAGTGTTAGCTTATGATATTTCACGGGAGTCTGAGTGACAACAAGTCTCTTTAGGTCTTCAGAACTCTTCTGAGTATTCTAGCCGATTGCAGCAATGCAGTAGTCTAAGTCACAATTCATCCTCTGATTTCCAGATTCTTCAGTCTTTTTCCATGTTTTTGGGGACTATTCCAAGTACACCAACTACAACTGGTATCACTTTCACCCTCATATTCCGCTGATCTTTTAATTCTCTGGCAAGGTCCAGGTATTTGTCCATCTATGGTTTCCTTTCAGCATCACCCTGTGATCTGCTGAGACCGCAAAGTCCACCAGTTGACACGTGCTCTTTTTTTTTTTTTTTTTTTTTGTTAACCAACACTAGGTCTGGTCTCCTGGCTGGGATAGGCTGGTCTGTCTCTACCTCGAATTCCCAGAGATTTTTATGAGTTTCATTCTCAAGAACAGATTCTGGTTTATGCATATACGATTTTGTTGTATGGTCAAAATTTATTTTTTTGCATAATTCCCAGTAGATGACCTTCCCAACCCACTAGTGCTTAGCTTTGTATTCCCATTGTGCTAGTTTGCTACATTCGCTTAATACAATGTTTACGGTCTGATCTCAGCCACCGCACAGTCTACATTTACTGTTTGTTGTGTCTTATCAATTTTTGCTTTGATATGATTTGTTCTTATGGCATTATTTTGTGCTGCAATTATTAGGGATTCAGTTTCTCTCTTGAGGTTTCCTATTCTTAACCATATCCAAATCTTTTCATGAGCAAACTCTCCGATTTGTCTTGAAGTGTCCATATAATTGTTTTTCTTCTCATCTTTGTTTTCTAGTTTTCGCTGTTTTTCTGTTTGTCCATATATTACATCTGCTGTTGTTGGCTGCTATAATTTTTCTTTGCTCTTTTTTTTTGTGTATTCTTCGAGTCCTTGGATTGCTGTCCCTACACAGTCCTCTATGTTGGCAATACCTCTTCCACCTTCTTTTCCTGATACATATAGCCTATCTCTATCATCTCTAGGGTGTAGAGTCTTGTTCATTGTCATTAATTACCTAGTCCTTTAGTCGATCTGTCTGACTCATTCTTTTGTCCATCTTAAGAATGGCCCAGAGTATCTTATAACGGGGAACATCCAGGTATTTCTGCTGTTGAGCTTGGTTTCTAAGAGATTTCTTGTTCTTCTGAGGTATTCTTTTTGAAAAACAACAACTTTTGCTTTCATTTCTGTTTGCTTGATATTGTCTGCTTCTAAAATTCCTAAGTATTTGTAAGTTTCTTTTTCTTCAAGTGATTTTATAGTGTCCTCATTTGGTAGTTGTATTCCGTCCATGAATTCCCCCAACGTTTTATTACTAGCATAGCACATTTTTCAATTCCGAATCCCATCCCTATATCTTGCCTATATATTTTAATGGTTTGTCCCATGGTTTCTAGTTATTTTTTATTTTTTTCAAATATTTTTATGTCATCAAATTCAAATTCAACGTCACTTTCAGCATCAAATAACTGTTCCATTTATAACTGTTTCCAAACATTGCCAGACAGCAAATAGAGATCCGGACATTGCTTAGGAAATATATTTCATTTTTAACTTCGTATATAGTACACATGGAGGCGCGCGGCCTAATGATTAGAGTCTTAGGAAATGGACTCCTCGACCGAGTTCAATTCCAGGACGAAGCTGCTTGCAATTCGCATGGCCCTTGGGAAAGGTATGAATCCAAAGCAGGGTAGACTGGGCTCTATAACCTTGGCTAGGTAACCAGTTTAGGAGAAGGAAAACTCTGAATTCAAACCTGTTAAACTCTGCTTAAGAAATTGACCTCGTGTCACATCCTGCTCGTGTGGAGGGGTTGATATATATATATATAGTACATACTAGGGATTTTGAATTTTGGGGGAAAATGCGGATTATGCTCGAGGATTTACCGTAGAGAGATAAAGAGAGAGGGATATATATATATATATATATATATATATATAGAGAGAGAGAGAGAGAGAGAGAGAGAGAGGGAGAGAGAGAGATGGTGAGACGGTGTAGGTTTGTGATATCTCTATAGATAGATAGATAGATATATAAGGTTAAAGAGAAATTGAGAAAAGAAGGAGAAAGACGTTGTAGGATGTGATATATCTCGATAGATAGATAGATAGATAAATGAGTCAACACTCTTTACACGAACGATGGTACTTTTTTACCCTCATCTCACCAAAGCAAAGGGTATAAATTGAAACGCTGTGAAAGTACACTTAAGATATCGAACGATCAATCTTCCAGGCCTGATGAACATTTCGATTAAGCACGTACACGGGGATTAAATCACCTGCGTTATTCCGGGACATCATTACCTCACCTTACCAGCTACCTTAGTTCAAAGCAAAGGAATTGGCAGCCGTTCAAATGAGAATGTCATCAAGATCTTGCTTAACGGCTCACAGGACCGAGGCGTCATATGTTTATCACTATCATCACCTGAAATAACAGAACATACGTTCGACACTCGATTCTAAATGCGGCTTTAACTATCCCAGTCCACTCGCCCAGGGTAGAGAAATGAAAAAGGGATGAGGGGTAACGGCTTGCTCAAATAGCAGGGTTTTACCTGTCATTTATTGCCACTCCTGTTGTAAATGTTCTTCCATTTTGTTGTTGTTGTTGTTGTTGTTGTTGTTGTTTTCTATCCATTACACTACGCGCCTCCAACTGAACTGCGTTGTCTAACCTAATCTAACTGGAACACAACACATTACCCCTGAAGATGGCACTTCAAAGTGCCGAAAGTACTTGGGATAAAAACTTTGGTGGACTAATCCACAGATTCCATCCAAATATCAAAAAGTTGGCCATAAAGATTGAAAAGATTAATAAAATTGTTAAACAATGTTTTGTTCACTTCCACACACACACACACACATACACACGCACACACACACACGCACACACACACACACACACACACACACACATACACATATATATATATATTATATATATATATATCATCATCATCATGTCACGCTTTCAGCGCGGATATCCATGACAACCTCTCTTCATCCGTCCCTATCGTTTATCATTCTCAGGAGGTCCTTTATACAGCATCCTGCATCCGCACAGTGCTGATCAACGTACGTTTTTGCTGGTCGGCCCACACTGGATTGTCCATGTGCTGGCTTCCACAGGAGGACGTCACTTATGAGTTCGTCCTTGCTTCTCCAGCAGTGTATATATATATATATACACACACACATATATATATATATATATATATATATATATAATATATATATATATATATATACTGAATTAGCACTACTTTTTCGATCCATTTTTTAAGGAACAGGACAAAATGTCCCAAATTCATATTACTTAGAGAAATTAACTAGTATTATTAACTATTACAGGGCCGGGTTAGCTCAGTCGGTAGAGCGTTCGTTGTAAAACCACAAGGTTCCTAGTTCGATCCCGGCCCTCGTCTAACTCAGCGTATGAGTAGCACAGGAATCTGTGCAGTAAAATAAGGAGCTGATGGTAGGAGTGGCGCTGCACCTCAGATGCAAAAAAAAAACAATCTCCTTGGTCTAGCGCTAGTGAAAAGGGGATAGACTCCCTCGATGATTGGCTGATACCGACTTTATGCCCCGCCGACGACTTTACTTTTTTATTAACTAGTATTAATTGTTTTTTTTCTATCCATTACACTATGCGCCCGCTACCGAACCGATTTATCTAACGAAATGGTTTGCTCAATAGCAGGGTTTCGCTTGTCGCTTGTTGTCACTTGTTGTCACTTGTTTCCACTTCTGTGGTAAATGTTCATCCTATTTTGTAGCCTTTAGTTTTTGTTTTCGTTTTTTTTTCTTCTTCTCGAATTCCATTATTATTTGGCTTAATGAGAAACTTTGCTAATAACTGCGTATGAAAATCGGTGAAGAGTGAAAGTGTAATGAATGCGTGAGAAACTATCGCTGATATAGTTAATTGGGGGAGTCCCTGTTGCTAACGTGCTGGGATGTAACCTCCTAGTAAGCGAGTTCGATATCCAGGCGCGCTATTGCGTTCATTTTCGAACCAATAAACCCCTAACACACTAATGTTCATCTACAAGAATGGATTCGGCCTTCAATAAGATTTATATGCCATTATACCATGTTTGCACGTCTATATGCCCGTCTATCCTAGCGTGCATATATTTGCTTACATTGCGCACACGCGTATTTGTATACTTAAGTATGAAAAAAGAAAGTGTATCTATACGTTGATGCGACTGTGTAGATCCATACACACACACTCTCTTTCTTTCTTTCTTCTCTTTCTCTTCCTTCTTTCTTTCTTTCTCTCTTTCTTTCTTCATTTCTTTCTTTCTTTCTTTCTTTTCTTATCTCTTGTGTAATGAGGCTTTACGTGTTCGAGTCCGTCGTCCGCGCTTGAGTTGAAACAAACGACTGTTCTCTATTTCGCATAAGGACGGCACATGTGAAACCTTGTCAGATACATGGGGTGAAGGAGACACAACAAAAAAAGATTTAGGGAGATTTTTATTTGTCATCAGGGGCGGAGAGAGGGAGAGAGGGAGAGTATATTTCCTATGTGAACTGTAGCTTCGTCCAGGATTTGAACTCAGGTCGCATATCCATTTCCTACGACTCTAACCATTACACCACGGCCTTCAACTATCGGCACATCTGTTGCTAATTTTAACGTTATTGTTTAAATCTTAACTTGGGTTCAGGGCAAAGTTCCCGAGTCTGAAAAGAAGGTTCGAGTCCGAGAAGGTTCCCGAGTCCGACAAGAAATACCTGAAGAAGGCTGGAGGGCATATCGGCCGAAACGTTGTACAAATAACAATAAAGATGGGGACAATAGTCCGAATAACGCAGATAATACTAATCATCAAGCCTCATCTCAAACATTCAGAGAAATAAAACAATCAGAAATCAAATTTTTAATATCAATATGCAAATTAAACTTCCCGTTATCACGGTAAACAGCTATTTTTTTGTAAATATAAATAGAATTGTACGTTAGTATTATGTTGGTAAGGATAACAGTATGAATAATATATAACAATTCTATTTATAACTGAGGTTTAAATAAAATCATAATCATGAAGAATTTGTGACTTGAGTAGTGATATAGTTTCGATTACAGACAGACAAACACACAATTAGTTAGTGAAATAGATCACTAATTAGGACTGAGCCTATTCTAGTAGTGATCACCACAAGCAGAGTTTAACAGGTTTGAATTCAGAGTTTTTATTCTTCTAGACTGGTTGCCTAACCAAGGTTAAAGAGCAGAATCTGCCCTACTATTTATTCATAACTGGAGCGAGAGTAGTTGGATTCATATATTTCCTATGTGAACTGTAGCTTCGTCCTGGATTTGAACTCGGGTCGCAAATCAATTTCCTACGACTCTAACCATTACACCACGGCCTTCAACTGTCGGCACATCTGTTGCTAATTTCAACGTTATTGTTTAAATCGTAACTTGGGTTCGGGGCAAATAGTAAATTATTTACTGACACGGCGCGACACGAGACAGAATCGTATAATTCTTTGTCGCGTTCGTGTCTCAATAAAAACAGCACTGCGCATGTCAGCGAATAAATTATCCGACTGTTATGTTATCAAATCTAAATTTTATTACGCTGTCGCCGTAACAAAAACTTTTGCCCCCGTGGGTTAGAATCTACGAATCCTCACCGTGGGACGCATTCACGTCGTCGTAGTAAAAGGGCTTTAAAATTCACTGTCTATGAAGTAAATAAATAACGATTTTTTAAAACTATTTTCGGTATTGAATATCATCATCATCATCATGTTGCGCTGACAGCACGCATGCCCATGACTCTCTCTCTCTCTCTCTCTCTTGCCAACCGTCCCAATCGGTCGTCGACCCTAACGGTCAAAACGGTCTGGTCCTGCTGAGAGAGCTGGTTTCTGCTAGATCGTCGAAGTTAAGCAGCCTTATTTTATATATCTATATATTAATACTCATGTTCCTTAATTGTACAACCATTATCATCTAGTGTGGTTGGTTAGTTGGTCGGTTTTATGACATGTCATTTGTTGTCAGGTCATTTAATGTCACTGTCAGTCTTTGAAATTAATTATATATCAAATAACAAATAGTAATCATATATAAACAATTAAGATTTAAAGTGACTATTCTACTAATACTAATAATCTATTTTATTATATGGTTTCAACTATCTATATATTAATACTGGTGTTCCTTAATCTTCTGACTGTTATCATCTTATGGTTAAAAATGAGACCGTCCTAATTGTTCAAGATGAAATGCAAAAATTTAAATCCTGACTATGGTGTTGCTTATCTGCCGAATTCTTATTTTTTATAAGTGTTGTCACCTCAGCTAAATAATGAACCATTCCGTTCATGCATTGTAATTGCCTTCAAGCAAAAATATAATATATACTTTATTCAACAATGCTTCTAAAAACAAACATCCCAAAATCTTATATATATATATATATATATATAATATATATATATATATATATATAAGATTACTTTATTATTTATTGGCTCTGCTTTTTTTTTCGACCACTTTTGTATTTTTAACTTAGGCAACTTTTTACAGTATTTTTTCTTTTGGCCATTTTAATAGTACCATCTGATTATCTTCAGGAGGTGCATATGATTTAGTCTTTTATTTTTTTATGTATTTTTTGTCTCCAGGCGAAAGTTTGTATTGAGCAATTACAAACGATAAAGCCGGGAGTCTTTTTATATACCGTCGAAGTTTAGAAATATATATATATATATATATATATATATATATATATAATATATATTAATATTTTATTTACAACGGTAAAAATTTATTCAAAAATATTTAAGTTGACCGTTTTTATCTTAAATTCAAAAGTATACAATGTTTCAATTTATAACGGAAATAGGATAGGCAGCATTAGACAGAAAAAAATCAAATTACTTCTCAACATAACTTTACAAAGGTAAGACATTATTTTATCTTATCCAATATTTTATATAATAATTGTATTAATTCAATGCTTCAATAGAGTGTTCCATATGATGTGAAAAGTTTTTTTTCCATTAATAACATCTCTCAAAAATTATTATCATTTTTTTTTTGGGGGGGGGGAGAGGTCCCACGGAAAAATATTTTTTCAATTATTCTATTCATTTATTTATTATTCATTAATTTATTTTTGCATTAATTCTTAACTATATATATATATATATATATATATATATATATAAATATATATATATATATATATATATATATGTGTGTGTGTGTGTGTGTGTGTGTGTGTGTGTGTGTTTGTGTGTGTGTGTGTGAGGTGGGATGTATGCATCTCTCTCTCTCTCTCTCTCTCTCTCTCTCTCTCTCTCTCTCTCTCTCTCTCTCTCTCTATTTGGGGAGAACCAAAATATTCGAGTATATTGAAAGTATGAAATTCTTGTTTGTAGATTTCTCAGACGCATCTGATTCCATGCAGGGAGAAAAGATGGAGCAGTTACCTCTAGCATATGGTCCTCCCAAAGAATCTGTTACAGTTGTAATGATGCTCTACAAATACGCTAAGCCAGGAAGATACATTAGAGCCATTTCTATTCATAATCTGCCTAGATTACGTACTACGAAAGTCAGTAAATCTAATGTAAGAAAATTGTTTCACACTAAAAAAAAAGGGCGGTTAACAGACGATATCCCGTAGAAACAATTACTGATGTAGAATACGCAGATGATCTAGAGCTTCTTATGTTGTATTATGATAAAATAAAGAATAAAAAAAAAATGAACGGAAAATCATAAGTGCGGGTCAATAAATCTATTTAGCAACTATTAATGCAAATTTCTCTGGTGATTAAGTGTTTTCAAAATACACAGCAAGATCTTATGATTTTAATGACTATGATCCTCACCGAGAGTCACACTCCGTGAAAAAAACATATAACTATATATAAATTATTCATATTGAGAATAGCTATTTGAGGCTGTATTTTTTCCCCAAATTATTACACTGGCCTGTGGTGTTTTCAAAGCCGAATATATAATAGCTGATTTTTACGCAGCTTTTTTATGCTATCCAAAAATCATACTCATTTTTTTTGTAACCATATCAAATTTTTAAGATACAAGCCTTGAAATGTATAGATTATAACTATTTATTTGTGACAAGTAGAATCTACAGGTTTTTGTAATAAGTGTTATTATTATGTACAACTTAAAAACCAGCCCTGAACAAACACAATGAATGGTATTTTTGAATTCAGCTTAAAATGGCGATCATATTTCACTTGGTAAAGCTTTGACCTTTGGAAATTTTTTTTTAACGCTAGCCAGAGTTATCATTAGTTCCTGTAAACCATGTCATTGCTTCACAATCCTTTTAGTGCTGTTACAGTACGGGTCTTCTGTTAGTGCGAATTAAAGGGAACATCTGTCCAGACATTATGCGCAGTAGGCTTGGTTAGTTCAGGGTTCTGTTTAATTACTCTTTAAAATTTTGTTTTAGAGAGAGGGTATTGTCTGTTTGAACAATTAGCAAGTAGGGATGATAATTTACAATCTATTTGATTGTCAGAGTTAAAGACATTTATAAAAATACTTTAAAAAAATCATTTAGCCTATTGAGCAGATATGAGTGGCAAACTTTAAAAAATCATTTAGGCTATTAAGTAGATATGAGTAGCATATCTAGCCACCTGTTTAATCCGTCAAAATTTGAAGTTACCTTTCTTCATCCTAGTCGGTTAAAAGACATTTTCATCACAGTATTTTTCTTTTCTTTCATTCTTTTCGTTCTTTCTCCTCTTTCTTTCTTTCTTTCTTTCTTTCTATCTTTCTTTTCCTGTGCTTACATTTTTATACCATTTTACTTTCAATTTTCCACGTTTCTATCTAACTTCAACTTTCTTTTTTTATTTCCTTCTATCATTCTTTCTATTCTTCTCTCCCTTTTTTTTTCTTTACTAATTTCAAATTTGTAAATCCAATCCCGAAAACACATTTCAAGGTTCTAAACATTTGTTCTCATTCGTAGATAAGTAAACCCAAAGAAGTTTGCATTGAAAACACACTATCAGTATTCTAAATCGTTATTCTATTATATTTCTCAATCGTATTTAATCAGTAACTTAAATCCAATCCTCAACAGAATCTCTATTCTTCTAATGATATTGTATTCGAGTATCAGAGTTAACAGAGAAATAATAGAGAAAAAACACAAGTATTAAGGATATGGAAAATGTTTACCAAGCAAAGATACAAAGGGAACTGAGTAATTAGCAATTTCCAGGTAGAAGTAACAATGAAAGATACGAAGGAAAATATTCCAAAGAAAAATATTTGAAAAGAAAGAAAGAAAAACAAATAAAGAAGAAAAGAGGAGAAAGAATGATTTAAAAGATACGAAAGGAAAAAAAATGAAAATGGTGGAATAAAAGTCAGATGGGAATTCATTCGAATCAAAAAAAGAAAAAAAAAGATGAAGAATGAATCAAAGAGAAAAAAGAAAGTGAAAATGGTGAAATAAAAGACATTAAATTTACTATTTAAAATTAAGGATAATCGATAGATAAATACGATGCCTATAATCAATTAACGATTGTTATTGAAGTGGACAGGGCAAAAAACTCCACAGAGACCGGGACATCGGAACAAGTGAAAAAAAAATATCAGAATTGTTAAGTATCTGGTCGGCATCCTAGGTTCCAGATGTAATAAGTAAGTAAGCAAGCCAATAAGAATCCGGTGTTAAAGTATTCCTTGTAAGTCCTTCGTCCAAGAGAATCCAAATGTCAATGAAATAAGCTCAGAATGTTGTCTCTATTAATACAGCAGAAGCAGCAGCAGCAGTGCCAGTGATTGGACAATAGAAATGCCTTCGGTGGTCACGTGGTAGTCAACGAGTCTATATTTAGGAGTGACCATTTGCCCCATGCCTTATATCTAAATAACTCAACAAGAATATCCTAAATTTAATTTTCTAAGAAAGTTATATAATAACGACCCTTTTTTGGAATTGACAAGAGAGTTTTTGACCATCAATTTGTCAGAGATAATTTTGATTTGTCAGAAATATTTTTTATTAAAGTGGACAGGGCAAAAAAACTCCACAGAGACCGGGACATCCGAACAAGCGAAAAAAATATCAGAATATTCAAGATTTAATTTTCTAATAAAGTTATATAATAACGACTCTTTTTCGGAATTGACAAGAGAGTCTTTGACCATCAATTTGTCAGAGATAATTTTGATTTGTCAGAGATAATTTTTATTGAAGTGGGCAGGGCAAAACACCTCACAGAGGCGGGACATTGGAACAAGTGAAAAAATATATCTGAATATTTTAGATTTAATTTTCTAATAAAGTTATATAATAACGACCCTTTTTCGGAATTGACAAGAGAGTCTTTGACCATCAATTTGTCAGAGATAATTTTGATTGACACGCCGTCAGGGATAGAAGTGAATTTTGCTAGCAGAGAGTAAAGTTTGCAGTTGGCGAAAAAATTCTAATGGCCCCTTACGTTCTCTCTCCTTTTCCGAAACTGAGCGCGAAATAAATATAGTAGTGAAGCAGAATTTTTCACCGTTTGCGTTGGTTAAATATTAACGTAATAATTTATCCAGAAGAAGCCGGGAAAAGTAGAACTGAGGATTAAGGTTCGAGCTGTGCTTTACGTATCTCAACATCCACTCCCCGAATAGCACCCTAACATAGCATTTTAGGCTGTAATTTTTCCATGCACGGAGAAAAGATGGAGCAGTTACATCTAGCACACACACACACACACACACACACATATATATATATATATATATTATATATATATATATATATATATATATATATATATATATATAAGTTCAAAACAAAAACCTTGATGTTGCAAAAAAAAAAAAAGAAAAGTTATACAATAGTTACGAATGTGAGCACTTGCGCCGCATTTTTCTCGGTTATCAGATTATGTATATCTTATTGTAACAGTTTTTAAAAAGGAAAACATATGAACAAGTTTGACACTAGACGAATTCTCCTATTCTCATATGACTTTTGTCTCCGCTCTTAACAACACTGAGTATAAACAAGCTCTGAAGATGATTTTCATAATATATATATATATATATATATATATATATATAGAGAGAGAGAGAGAGAGAGAGAGGGGGGAGAGAGAGGGGGAGAGAGAGAGGGGGAGAGAGAGATGAGTGTCGTTCAGAAAGTTATAAACCACACACAGATACTTTATGACTGGTCTGGCCTCTGTTTTGTTCATTTTTAGATTTGTCGCTTTCCCCTTTAAATCTATATGGGTCTTAGCTATACATAAATTAACATAGTATACTAAATTATTTTTCTAGTTTTATAAGAAGTAGCTGTTCTTTCTGCGTCAGGCTCATAAATTTTTGAACGACCTTAGCATGTAAGAGAAATGGAGGAAAACATTGTGCTATACTTCTTTTCCAAAGTGTCCAAGGCACATAGGTTGTTTTAGTAATCCCGCGACAAATGACGACGGTACATTACTGTAGTATATTACATCCATACCAAGAACTAAGTACATGTGCTTTAGTATCAAACTAAGTTAAATTTAGTAAGTACTGTCATGCCTCCTATCGTTTTTTTTTGTTTTTGGTTTGTTTTGTTTTAAGGCATATCAACCTCAGTGGGTCATTTAATGCCGATAAAGTTTTGAAATAAATCAATTCTTAATGGATAATACAATTTTTTTATAAATAAATTTTTCTATTTAACCCATAGATGGGACCCTAACAGATACTACCACTCCGGGTCAGAGTGGACCAGGGAGCAATGGTGATGAAGGGGTGCTCCACATTCCCCAAACCTCCAGAACTGGAACCTCACCATCAGATAGAGTTTAAAGTCATTCCCAGGATATGTAGACCAACAGCCACCGCCTTCTAGCACCCATATGATAAAAAGGGGTTGGGGCTAGCCATAAGGGCAATAGGGTTGGGGAAATCATATAGGTGCTAGGGCTTGACGTGACCAGCCGATTGATCGGAGGAGGCCTCTCCGACCGCCCGTCTAGCCCAAGATAGGGCCAAAGTGGAGTATTGCATGTCATGAACTGCTCATCCACCTGGGTTCTATCGTTAAGCATCACGGGTCGCCGCCCACGGCGAACAGGTGGCCCCATTGGGGGGAGTCTTACCCCTCTGCAGAGGTGCAGTCGGTGCATTCTAAACCCCAGCCAACAGGGCGGCCCTCCTATCGTATCATAACAGGTTCTCAACCTTTTTTTAAACAAGATGAGTGCTTAAAGCTCCCTCTTGCGGTGAAGTGCAAATGAGCAATTTTAGACAGCCCTTCCAATCTCTTAAAATATAATCTTTTCTCCGAGATCTTTTAAGCTTAGTGATCGACTTGAAACAGCATGATTTACGATCGTGCTGTAATATCATTTGCCTTCACTAAGTAAAGATTCTTTTTTTAGATTATCAACATTTAAGATTCGGCTGTATATATGCTAAATAGTATATTCGGCAAATTAGTGTTTGCTTATCAGAAAATCTAAATTTGTCTACTTTTAGGAAAGGAAAAAAATATGCATTATGCAAGACTTGGAAATCTGTTACTGAATTAATAATCGGAGTGAGTATGGAATGAAAACGAGTCATGGAAAACGGTTGGATTTCTCTTTCAGTAAATATCAAATAAAAGAATGCTTATATATATATATATATATATATATATATATATATATATATATAGTAAATGAAGAAAAACTCTAAACTTGCTTCATTACAATAATTTATTTCAACCGTATTAATACGGCATCTTCAGGTAATCACAAGAACATGACTCTTACTCAGAGTAAGAGTCATGTTCTTGTGATTACCTGAAGTTGCCGTATTAATACGGTTGAAATAAATTATTGTAATGAGGCAAGTTTAGAGTTTTTCTTCATTTACTAAATATCTTGCTCTGTCCTTTTACTCACTGGTATTAGGTACATTGAGCTCTCCTTATGGTCTACCTGCATCAGTTTGGTTAAACCACACATGGAAAGACCCTAACTACGGAAAAAAACTATATATATATATATATATATATATACAGAGAGAGAGAGAGAGAGGGGAGAGAGAGAGAGAGAGAGAGAGAGAGAGAGAGAGTGGGGTAGATAGATAGATAGATAGATAGATAGATATGAACAGACTGAAATAGATAGATATAAACAGACACAGAGATAGATATGAATAGAGAAGAAGGAAAAAAAGATGTGAAAAAAAAGAATGCTTCTTGTAATTCTAATTTGGTTGGGAGATGTGGGTTTGACGAGAGAGTTAGGGAAGAGAGAAACGAGTTAGAGAAAGAAGGAAAGAAAGAAAGATGAGGAGAGATGAAGGACGTAGGGAAAGAAGAAAACAGGATGGACTTGAATGAGGGTGGAATAAAGAAAGAAAGAAAAAGTGACAATTACAGTCTCAGCTGCGATCCCAGTAACCGATGTATAGATAGATATATCGATAGATATAAACAAACTGCAATAGATAGATATGAACAGAGTGAGATATATAGACATGATTACAATTACACACATATATATATTATATAATATATATATATATATAATATATAATTATATAATACAAGAATAGACTGAAATAGATAGATATGAACAGGCTAGGTTAGTTAGATAGATAGATAGATTGATAGATCGAAAGATAGAAAGATAGAACAGATTCAGATAGATTTGAAGGGATAGATCTATATACATGTACAACCGGATTTTAACAGCATGTCAAACCCACTATAACACTTGAACTTTTATAATTCTTCTATAATGCTCCCTTTCTAATAATCTATCAACAATTTCTTCAAATAAGAAATTTTCTCCTGACGATGACTTAAGGTCGAAACTAGTTGAGAATAAACAACATACAAGAAATATTCCTGATTGTCTTAATACTTTTTGTTCACACTATATATATATATATATATATATATATATATATATATATATATATATATATAGAGAGAGAGAGAGAGAGAGAGAGAGATGAACAAAATGCAATTCAGATATATATGAACAGACAGAGATAGATTGATAGATATGTACAGACTGAGAGAGCTAGATACGAACAGAGTGAGATAAATAGATAGATATGACTACAGTTATATCTATAGATAGATAGATAAACAGTAATAGACTGAAATAGATAGATATGAACAGGCTAGGTTAGTTAGTTAGCTAATTAGTTAAATAGATAGATAGATAGATAGATAGATAGATAGATAGATAGATAGATAGATATGAACATATTGAAATAAATATGAACAGATTGAGATGGATTTAAATAGATAGATTTATATACATGTACAAATATATATATATATATATATATATATATATATATATATAGAGAGAGAGAGAGAGATAGATAGATAGATAGATAGATAGATAGATAGATAGATATGAACAAACTGCAATTCAGATAGATATGAACAGATTTAGATAGATATGTACGAACTGAAATAGGTAGATACGAACATAGTGCGATAGATAGATATGACTACAATTACATATGTATATAGACATATAAACAGGAATAGACTGAAATAGATATATATGAACAGGCTAGGTTAGTTAGTTAGTTAGATATATATATAGATAGATCGATAGATAGAAAGATATGAACATATTGAAATACATATGAACAGATTGAGATGGATTTGAAGAGATATATCTATATACATGTACAAATATATATATATATATATATATATATATATATATATATATATATATTATATATATATATTAGAGAGAGAGAGAGAGAGGGAGATGAACAAACTGCAATTCAGATATATATGAACAGACAGAGATAGATAGATAGATAGATAGATATGAACATATTGAAATACATATGAACAGATTGAGATGGATTTGAAGAGATAGATCTATATACATGTACAAATATATATATATATATATATATATATATATATATAGAGAGAGAGAGAGAGAGAGAGAGAGGGGGGAGAGAGAGATATGAACAGACAGAGATAGATAGATAGATAGATATGTACAGACTGAGAGAGCTAGATACGAACAGAGTGAGATAGGTAGATATGACTACAGTTACATCTATAGGTAGATAGATAAACAGGAATAGACTGAAATTGATAGATATGAACAGGCTAGGTTAGTTAGTTAGTTAGCTAGTTAGTTAAATAGTTAAATAGATAGATAGATAGATAGATAGATACATATTAAAATAAATATGAACAGATTGAGATGGATTTGAAGAGATAGATTTATATACATGTACAAATATATATATATATATATATATATATATATATATATATATATATAGAGAGAGAGAGAGAGAGAGAGAGAGGGGAGATGAACAAACTGCAATTCAGATAGATATGAACAGATATAGATAGATAGATATGTACGGACTGAAATAGCTAGATACGAACATAGTGAGATAGATAGATATGACTACAATTACATATTTAGATAGATTGATAACAGGAAGAGACTGAAATAGATAGATATGAACAGGCTAGGTTATATATATATATATATATATATATATATATATATATATATATATATATATGAACATATTGAAATAGCTATGAATAAATTGAGATGGATTTGAATAGATAGATCTATATACATGTACAAATATATATATATATATATATATATATATATATAAGAGAGAGAGAGAGAGAGAGAGAGAGAGAGAGAGAGAGAGAGAGAGAGAGAGAGAGAGAGAGAGACAAGAGAGAGTATGAACAGGCTAGGTTAGTTAGTTAGATAGATAGCTAATAGATAGATAGATAGATAGATAGATATGACATATTGAAATAGCTATGAACAGATCTAGATGGATTTGAACAGATAGATCTATATACATGTACAAATATATATATATATATATATATATATATATATATAGAGAGAGAGAGAGAGAGAGAGAGAAGAGAGAGAGATGAACAGACTGATATGAACAGAGAAGAAGGGGAAAAAGATGAAAAAACGACGAAGAATTTGGAATGAAAATAAATAAATAATGAAGATGGGCAAAAAGAGGATTCTCTTTTTAAAAAGGGGGAAATTGAAGGAAACCGAAAAAAAAAAGAAAGAAAACAAAATAGAGAAAATTTAAAATTAAAGAATCGAACAGAAAATCTAAAGAGGTAGGAAAACAATGAAAAAAAAAAATAAAGAAGGAACAAAATAAGAAGAATGATGAAAAGAAAGAAAGATGAGGAGAGATGAAGGGCGTAGGGAAAGAAGAAAACAGGATGGACTTGAATGAAGGTGGAATGAATAAAGAAAGAAAAAGTGACAATTACAGTCTCATCTGCAATCCCAGTAACCGATGTATAGATAGATATATCGATAGATATGAACAAATTGCAATAAATAGATATGAACATATGATTTTAAAGCGAAAGAAAAAAAGTAAATAAAGAGAATGAAATGAAATATAAAGAGAAAAGAAGGAATAGAAAATGAAACTAAGTGGGTTTATACATTTCTTAGAGTATTTGTTCGAAAGTAAACCTGATAGCGTAAATATAAGTTTGGACGCATTTGCTACGGTGTGGCATCCCAGCGCGTTAGCAACAGGGACCCCTATAATTATCCCTAAATGTCAACTATATCAGTGATAGTTTTTCACACATTTATTAAACTTTCACTCTTTGGCGATTTTCATACGCAGTAATTAGCAAAGTCCTCATTAAGCCAAATAATAATGGAATTCGAGAAGAAAAAAAAACAACATAAAAAAAAAAAAAAAAAAAACAAAAAACAAAAAAAAAACTACAATAATAAAAAAACAAAACAAAGCAAGACGAAAGGCTACAAATAGGATGAATAATTACCACAGAAGTGGAAACAAGTGACAACAAGCAATAAGCGAAATCTTGCTACTGAGCAAGCCATTACATAATGGTTTGATTTTACGGCATATCAACCTCAGTGGGTTATTTAATGCCGATAAAGTTTTGAAATAAATCAATTCTTAATGGATAATACAATTTTGTTATAAATACATTTTTCTATTTAACCCATAGATGGGACTCTAACAGGTACTACCACTCCGGGTCAGAGTGGACCAGGGAGCAATGGGGATGAAGGGGTGCTCTACATTTCCCAAACCTCCAAAACTGGAACCTCACCATCAGATAGAGTTTAAAGTCATTCCCAGGACATGTAGACCCGCAGCCACCGCCTTCTAGCGCCCATATGATAAGAAGGGGTTGGGGCTTGCCATAAGGGCAATAGGGTTGGGGAAATCATATAGGTGCTAGGGCTTGACGTGACCAGCCGATTGATCGGAGGGGCAAGCCATTACGTTAGATAAAGCGGTTCATACCTTAATGGAGTTATAGTTATTTACTAAGCTTAGCTTAGATGTGGGACAAGACCAGAAGTATGGGCACCAATGGGAATCGAAGTCACTAACAATGGTATGCAAATTTAGTTTGCTAACCATTACACCACGTGAGATGCCCTTAGTTACTTTACTAAGCTTCGCTTAGATATGGAACAAGGCCGAATGTAAGGGGCACCGTGTGAGGCTCGAACTCACTAGTAATGGTTTGCCAGTCTAACTTGCTAACCATTACACCACGAGAGGTGCCCATATTTTGGAGATATAGTTATTTACTAAGCTTAGCTTAGATGTGGCACAAGGCCAGAAGTATGGAGCGTCCAATGAGAATCGAACTCACTAACAATGGTCTGCAAATCTAGCTTGCTAACCATTACACCATGTGAGGTGCCCATATTTTGGAGATATAGTTATTTACTAAGCTTAGCTTAGATATGGCACAAGGCCAGAAGTATGGAGCGCCAAATGAGAATCGAACTCACTAACAATTGTTTGTAAATCTAACTAGCTAACCATTACACCACGTGAGGTGCCCATATTTTGGAGACATAAAAAGGTGTGCTGGAGTCCACCACTTAAACTTATAGACTCTGCGTGGCCCCGTGGATTAAAGCCAGCCAATCAACAACTCGTATACGTGGTTAGTTAATTATTTAATCGCTGATCTTGAAAGTCGTTTATTTGCACTTATTCGACACGGACGAACGGATCTGCCACCAAAGACTCTGCTCAACCAAAGGATTCTACCCAACACTAAGGAACACCGAGGAACAACCAAAGGATTATTCACTAAGGATCAGCCTCGGCTTAACATAACGGATCTCCACTGTAAAGTGCTCTCACCTGCAGCCTCAAAATGGCCACAAAATCGTAACAACTCTCCTGATGGTATTAGTTCGAAAGTGAACAGCGAGACTGGAGTTCGAACCCGCTTACTATGATGTAGCAGCCACTACGCCACGGGGATTCTCCGCTTTGGGTTATTTGATACCGATTTCATATTTTTAGGGTCCAGTTTAGCTCAGTCGGTAGAGAATCGGCTTAGGAATCACAAGGTTCCTGGACCGATACTGGTACCTGCCAACTCAGCGCATGAGTAGCACAGATTGGGTAATCGGATATGTGCGGTAAAGTGGAAATCTGACGGTATGTTTGGCACTCCACCTCAGCAAAAACAATCTCCCTAGTCTAGCGCTAGCGAAAAGGGGATAGACTCCCTCACTGTCCGGCTGATACCGACAATAGGCCACCCCACCAACTTTTTTCATATGATTTTAGGGAGACATTTAGCTCAGTTGGTAGAGCATCCACCTTGTAACCAGAAGTTTTCGGGTTCGATATTGGCTCTCGGCAACTCAGTGTATGAGTATCACCACTTGGATCTGAGTGGATAAGTGGGAAGCTGATGGTAGGTGTGGCGCTCCACCCCAGACACACAAACAATCTCTGATTTTTAGCTACGAAAATTGGGCGTGGTATTATTTTCGTGATTGTATTGTACGAAACCTACAGTATGGCGAATTAGCAGAGGGCACCCGACCAGTAGGGAGACCACGCTTGCGCTTTAAAGATGTCTGCAAGAGAAACATGAAGACATGCCACATTAACACCAACACATGGGAGGCTTGTGCAGAAGACCGTGCGACCTGGCGCCTCCTCGTCAAACAAGGAACGAAATAGAGTGAAAAGGAGAGGAAAGAAGCCGCCACAGAAAAGAGAGCCAAAAGGAAGGAGAGACACAGCAACTCCAGCAAGCATCACTGTTTGTTTGCAGTCACTGCACCAGAGATTGCTATTCAAAAATTGGTCTGTTCAGCCACTCACGCAGTTGCATATATATATATATATATATATATATATATATGATTTTAACATTTTTTGAAAAAACAAATGATGATAATAGTTTGCTGACAGAATCTGTTTCGACCGTTTTAATTTTTTCATATTGTCTATTGAAAAAAACAAAATATCTGGATTTTTACATCCCGGAGGCTCATATGATCTACAACACTACGGATTTGTCAACACTACAAATTCTTTTGAAACTTTACATCTTTCTTCAATTGTGCTGTGGACTTTTAACTTACTTTTTGTAGCTGGAATATATCATGAAGATTTTTGATAATTATTATACACTTTTTTTAATATATTTTTACATCAAACTCTTTTGAGTTTTATTATGGATTATAATGCTTCTGATTTTAAAAATAAAATTTATTTATTTTATTTTTAACACAGAATACGCATAAAAAAATCCAACATAGAAAATCAGAGTTCGTTTGTATCCCTCCTTCTAACGGTTATTTTTTCCGTCTTTCCTTCATATGTTGCTCTTGTTGAAGACCGCTCTATTAAAAAGGTCGAAACAGATTCTGTCAGTAAACTATTAACATCATTTGTTTTTTAAAAAAATGTTAAATTCATACTGTCGGGTTAACTTCCATTTACTTCATATATATATGCTTTATTTTTAAATAAAATTCATTTTATTTTTAAATAAAATTCATTTTATTTTTAATATAGACAGCGCATTTTTTTAATTAATTCCAACGTTTGACTAGCAGCGTTCTGTTTTTGCTAACTGTCATTTTTCCCGTCTTATTTTTTGTTGATGACCGACCCACGTGCGATCGATGCATGATATTACGAGGGTCCTCATATATTAGTGAGGAAGGGCCGGTGTTGCTTTTTTAAACCGTCGAGAGAAGGCCCCGAAACGGTTTGCACACTCTCTCCTGATGAGCCCATTCAATTTGTAAACATCTTTTGTTTTTTCATTTTATCATATTCATATATATATATATATATATATATATATATATATATATATATATGGACACTACGCCATCGTCTTTAGTAGACGGAAGGATGCCTACAATTGTAAGATACTTTACAGCGTTGAATGACACTTTTCCCCTCTAAAGAAATGTAATCTGTGTTCTTTTTGAAGATAGAACAGCATTCGTAAGCGGTGGAAATCTCCGGGTAAGACGCACAAGAATTCTCTCTCTTTGATTTTATTTATCAATCGTTGATCCCTGGTTCAGTTTTCTCTTCTCAAGAGAATTATCTAAAAATCCGCAATATCAGGACTTCGATTTGAATATCCAGTATTCCCAAGTCAAAGTGGCGAGGGATTTGGGCAAACGGTCTTTCAATGACGTCTCTAATCTTCGCCACGGTAACAAGTTTTATGCGTCTCCATGCTATGCATACTAAAGTGGCCGAACTGTCAACCAAGATGGCAACCAAGGAATCCCGACAGAAAAGCAGGTGGGGGCCAAGAAACGAATGCAAAAGAAGGGAAATGTGTCTGGACTCAGTCGAATGACAGAATGTCATGTTAGCTTCGCTCTTTTCGCTGGAATTCTTCAATATGCGAATTCTATCGATATGTAGAGAATGGAAACAGAATCACAGAAATAAGTATCGATTGACAGGATCAGACCGGAGGTGCGATGATAGCAATATAATCGATGATAACATAATCTTATATATATATATAGAATTACAAATTACTTTTGCCTGATAAGCGTATGGAAAACTAATCTTTAATTTCAAAGGGAAACAGTTTAGATTTAAAGACTAAAGTTTAGACTAATTAAAAGACAGGGAGAGAAATAAAAAATAATTCTAGACAAAAGAATATATATATATATATATATATATATATATATATATATATGAGAAGTACACAGCGATGTGTTTATGATATGGCTTTTTTTTCTTTTTTTTTAGCCGACAATTTTTTGGAGAATATGTGCTTAATTGAAGTCGTACCTAATTTTGAAAGTTAATTAATTAATAATTAATTAATTAGGCGGGCATACCTATTTAAATGTAAGGCTAAACAAATCGAGAAAAATCAATCTCTGTGTGTACATTTCGGCCTATTAGGCCTCATCAGCAGAGCTATAGACAGGAAGACCGCCTTGTGCGTGATTCGAAACCCGACTGTCAAGCTGACAGGCGAGCATCTTAACCCCTACACCTTGTTTAGCCATACATTTAAATAGGTATGCCCGCCTAATTAATTAATTAACTTTCAAAATTAGGTACGACTTCAATTAAGCCACACACACACACACACACACACACACACACACACACACACACATATATATATATATGCGTGTGTGTGTGTGTGTAGAAAGTTTTGTAGAAAAAACAACAAGATGTTTAAAGTTTTGCTGACAGAAATCTGTATCAACTATATGCGGTCTTTATCAAAGCAACATTGTAAACGGAAAGATGAAATAAATATATCATTAATCACGAGGCACAGAACGCTCTCGATCAGTACCAGAATTTTCAAATAATTTTTAAAAATGCGTATTTTATGTTAAAAATAAAATAAATTTGATTTTTTAAAATCATAAGCATTTTTATCATTAAAAAAGCTCAAAAGAGTTTGCAGTAAAAGTGTATATAAATATCAAAAAGTTCAGGAAAATGTCCCGGTTACAAAAGAAAGTTTAAAAAATATAATACGTCCAACCGTACAATAGATGAAGATGGAAAATTTCAGGAATCTGTAATAATGACAAATCCGTAGTGTCTGGATCCGTATTATATTCGAAATTTGAGCCTCCGATGATATAATTTATATAATTCCAATTATTTTTTTTTTTCTGTGAACAGTATGAAAGTATTTCACCTTTCATATATATATATATATGTAAAAGTAAAAGTATGCAATTGACTGGCATGCTCGTTATAATTCTATTTGGGATCATCAATATCTACTGTATATCCACAATGCAGGAACATGTTGATGTACACTATACAGGGGTTTTATAAATCCCTTAGAGAGATCAATGTATGATAATTAATAAATTGATTATATACAGAGCAATATTTACTCTTTCAATAAGAAAGAAAAATGTATTATACCCAAATGTCGGTTTGTTAACTTATTCTTTCTTATTGAAAGTATATATATATATATATATATATATATATATATATATATATATATGTATGTATAAGTTATGTATAGTGTGTATGTCCAGTTGTGTGTATGTGTATGTCCGGAGGAAACTTCGAAAATAAAACAATTAACGACAAAGTAAATATATATACACATTAAATATCACCAGGGCTTGGTTTTTGAGCAAAAATAATAGAGATTTGATTTATATTCGTGAAGATAATTAAAAAATAAAATTCAAATGATACCAGCATGGATTTTTTTTTCATTTAATATTTTAGATAGTAGACATTAACATTTCTTTTCAGATTAGCTGGATCACTGTAATGTCTATTTTTTTACATAGGGATTTAAATGGGGCATCACACGAGGATTCAAATCACGATTCAGTAATAATGGATCTGCGGGACTAACTTTTAAAAATTTCCCCCTTCAGGAGACGCCGGGTAGCCGCTGCTAGTAAGATATATATATTTACCAACCCCTCCGCACGAGCAGGATATGACACAAGGCCAATTTCTTAAGCGGAGTTCAACAGGTTTGAATTCAGAGTTTTCCTTCTCCTAGACCGGTTGCCTAACCAAGGTTAAAGAGCCCAGTCTGCCCTACTATTTATCCATAGCTGGAGGGAGAGTAGGATTCATACCTTTCCCAAGGGTATTAGCGCTAAGTGAAATGCAATTACCACATCCAGGATTTGAACTCGGGGCGACGAGTCCATTTTCCCTGACTTTAACCATTACACCACGCTGCTAGTAAGATGTAAGTGATGTAAGTATTCTAGTCAGAGTACATCAATGTATAAGAACAAACAGTGTGATTGATGTATTCGTTCAGACCTAGACAGACTCGATTCGAGATGGATTCGACTTGAAGTTGATTGATTCAATCACACATTATAAAGATTCGATTTGAGCTGTCTAGAGTCAAAGTTTGATTGATATGATCAAAGGTTAGTGGATAAATTCGATCAAAGATTGACCAATAAAGTCGAGCAGTAATAAAAGTCATCTCGACGATAAACTACAGTTGATACATACATCCAGAAATATGTTACATCAGACAATGACAGGGTTGATTATAAATATCTATAATCAGGTTGGTTGGTTGGTTGGTTGGTTGGTTCTTTTCAAAAATCATTTATAAGGAGTAACTACTTTGTTAGAAAGAAGAAAGAGATGTGATCTAATATGAACTTTCAAAATATTACATGGAATTAATAATTATGGTAGAGACTTTTTGAACCATATGACCTTTAGGCACCCCTTTTTGATCTCGATTCAGAAGGACATGGTTTTCATTTACACCGTCAATATCCGTTTTTTGTTAGGGTTAGGGCTAAGGGTTAGGGGTTAAGGATTAGGGTTAGTGTTAGGGTTTGGGGTTAGGGTTAGTTTTATAATTAAAAAAACTCTAAAAATCGTATGTTAACAAACAATCAGATATTGACGGTGTACATGAAAAACATGTCCTTCTGAATCGAGATCAAAAAGGGGTACCTAAAGGTCATATGGTACTTTTACTTTGTTTCCCTTCCGATATTGTCGTTTGCCTTATTTTTCTTCCACCCTCAATTCTTCTCTCTTCTTTTCAGCTTCATCCTCTACCTCATCCCCACTCACTCTCTCTTTCACACATATACTATCATCCTCCTTCTATTTCTCATTCTCTCTCCTTCCTCCTTTCAGTGCATACTCCCCCTGTTCTTGATATTGACGGTGTAAATGAAAAACATGTCCTTTCTTAATCGAGATAAAAAAGGGGTGCCTAAAGGTCTTATGGTCCGACTTTTTTATATTCCTCCTTGAACTGGAAAATTACAAGGTAGATTTCAAAAACTAAGTCTATTAACCAATTAGACTTTTTTGTTAATAGAGTAATCCATTTTTGGAATCAAATGCTTAATCAGATCAAGAAGAGCAAAAACATACAAAATTCTAAGATTGATTTGGATGAATTCAGAAAAGAAATTGTATGAGGAAAAATTAACGAGGACATTTTTGGGAACTATTAATAAACAAACTTAGATCTGTTTGATATTATATCAACCGGGGCGGTGTTTAAACTATTAAATACATATGTTTGTTTATATATTTTACGATCACCAGAGAGATCCAGTCTGCGGACAGACGATCATTGCTTATTATATACTGGCAGTGAAAGTTAATTTAAATCACTCCTTCGAGAGCACTACAAAGTGTTGGAACACACACACACACACACACACACACACACACACACACACACATATATATATATATATTATATATATATATATATAATATTAATGTAGTTCACAATTAGTTAGAATGATATGTTAAATAGGCACGTGGTCTTGCTGGAGACGCGTGGTCATTGGTGGCGCGTGGTTTAATGGTTAGAGTCGTAGGAAATGGACTCGTCGACCCGAGTTCAAATTCTGGACGAAGCTACAGTTCACGTAGCGCTAATACCCGTGGGAAAGGTATGAATCCAACTACTCTTCTTCTAGCTAAGGGTAAATAGGACAAACTCGGGTCTTTAATCCTGGTGAATCAACCAGTCTAGGAGAAGGAAAACTCTGAATTCAAACCTGTTACATTCCGCTTGGTGTGTCACTACAAGAATCATCATCATCATCATGTCGCGCTGTTGGCACGGATATCCATGACAGACTCTCTCCATCCGTCCCTATCGCTCATCATTCTCGGGAGGTCCTCTATGCAGCATCCTGTATCCGCACAGAGCTAATCAATGTACGTCTTTTTTGTTCGGCCCACACTGGCGTGCCCATGTGCTGGCTTCCACAGGAGGACGTCGCTTATGAGTTTGTCCGTGCTTCTCCACCAGTGTCCCGCTGTTTTAATTAGTAATCTATTTAACTAATTTAACTTAATTTAATAATCTAAGAAGTCCGTTTAGTGTAGAGGTTATGGGATCGGCCTGTCAGCTTGGCAGTCCGGTTTCAAATCACGCACAGGGCGGTCTTCCGATCTATAGCTCTGCTGATGAGGCCTAATAGGCCGAAATGTACATACAGAGATTGATTTTTCTCGATTTGTTTAGCCATACATTTAATAGGTATTCCCGCCTAATTCATTATTAATTAATTAATTTTCAAAATTAGGTACGACTCCAATTAAGCACTTATTCACCCAAAAATTATCGGCAAAAAGCCATTCTAAACAAACCTTGTTTATAATTTAATTTAGTTTAATAAGTTAAGGTCGATTTGAAACACAACTGGGTCGCTAACAGGTACTAACATTCCGGATCATTGTAGGTCTGGTTGTTGTATCAACAAAGGTGTAACTCCATACTTCCCATAACTCCAGAAATAGACCTTATCTACCGGATATAATTTAATATCATACCCAGCACTCGAGAAGGGTAAGGCAGCTGTTGATCCCAGAAGTGGAGGTTTTTTTTTCAGACAAGTGAAAAGAGCTGTATGTGTGGTCCGTTTGAAGGGGTTGGAAAGAACTAAGGCGATATTCCGTTTATAGTAAATGGCTGGAAATTTTTCGGACGCTGTTGAGGAAAATAAGTGGAACGAGTGTTTGTGGATAGGATAGTCGATCCGAGTTCAAATCCTGGACGAAGCTGCAGTTCACGTAGCGCTAATACCCGAGGGAAAGGTATGAATCCAACTTCTCTCCCTCCGAATTCAGGTATTCAAGTTTTAATGTAGTGAACTATATTAAATTAGAAAGACTGATGAAACTAAATAAGAATGCAGATAAAATGATTTGAAACATAGTGGGTATAATCTAAAAATAGAACAACTTTGAAACTAACTCTTCCATCATTCGAAACCTCGACTGCCAAGCTGACAGTCACACACAGAGCAGTCTCCCATGTCTATAACCTTGCTGAGGAGACCTAATAGGTCGAAATACAGGGATTGACATTTTCTCGATTTGTTTAGCCTTATATTTGAACATATATGCCCGCCTAAATTCATTAATTATTAACTAATTAATTTTCAAAATTTTCAAAAATTAGGTATGACTTCAATTAAGCACATATCCTCCAAAAATTGTCGGCTAAAAAGCCATATAAAAAATAAAACACATTGTTTGTTTACTTACTTTCATATATATATATATATATATATATATATATATATATATAATATATATATATATATAATAAAACGGTGCACATTCTCTTCTGATGACTCCAAAACCAAAGAGATAACAAATAAAAACAAACATAAAAAAACAATTATGGAGTTGAACTTCTCGTTGGTTTTGCTAATGGATCGAAGAGAATTCCACAGACCGCGTACTTACAGTTACTTATCAAGGAACTTCATTTTTTGTTTGATGCTTCAAAATAGTTCAGTAAAAATAAATTTGGTTCCAAAAACGATTTCTTTTCAAAAGTATTTTTCTTAGAAATACATTTTTGGGTAAAAAATGTTTCATAAATACTTAACTATATATATAATATATATGAGAAAGAATGAATAAAGAAAAGAAAGAATAGAATGGATGATAAAATATGAATTTAATCAATATCACTTACACATGTGTTTCGGTCAGTTCATCTGTGTGAAACAATGAATTAATGACCGAAACACATGTGTAAGTGATATTGATTAAATTCATCTTTTATTATCGCATTCTATTCTTTCTTTATTCATGTCTTCTCTCAGATGTTCGTGGATTATTTCAATTTCCATTTTACACACACACACTTGGCGCACACACACACACACGCACACACATATATGAGAGTATATTATAGTTACTATTACTATATATGTTATATTATAGCCGATATAAACCCATTTTTGTGGAAAATTATTGTTTTCATGAAATTTTTTAACTCTAGTAATATAGTATAAATAGTTCAAGTAAAAATAATTTGGTACCAAAACCGATTTCTTTGAGAAAAAGTATTTTTCTTAAGAAGACATTTTGGGAAGAACTTTTTTTTATAAATTCTTATCGCCCTCTTCTCTCCTTTTCCTCTCTCTGTCTGCGCTCTGTCTGCTGTTCTGGCTCTGTCTCTGCTGTCATTCTTCCTTTTCACACTGTCGGTCTCTGTGTGTCGTCACTCTGGTCATCTGTCTGTCCTGCGTCTGTCTGTTGCTCTTCTGTCCTGCTCGTCTGTCTCTGGGTCTGCCTTGGTCTGTCTGTCTTCACCGTTCTGCTCTCGTGTCTCTGTCAGGTCTCGTCTTCTATATATAGTATAGTATATAGCTATATTAGGGTGAAAGGAAGGAGTCGGTCTGGCGGCGGCCTAGTAAGTTCGAGTATTCAGCCAGTCGGCGAGGTGAGTGTCTATCCGCCGTGTTTTCAATAGGGCGCTAGACCAAGGAGATTAGTAGCGGCGCCTACAACTCTACCACATCGATATCGCTAATATTAGCAACCCGGCCAGATCCCTGGTCTAGACTGCCGATAGACGGAGGCTGATTGGCCGCGAGGACACGGTATTCGAGGGGGAACTAGGAAAACATTGCTGATTCCTAGCCGAACGGCTCTAGAAGAGGGCGTAGGTTGCTGGTATGGCCGACTGGGGAGCAAGAGGAAAATGGTCCTAAAAAGATGCGGGCAAGCGATATTTACACTAAAATATTGTAGACAAGCCAGAGAAGAGACGTGGCACAGACAGACCAATAGCGCATGTTGGCTATATCCAGGATTAATTAACTCCATAAAAAAGTGCGGAGCGCAGTCCTAGCAGAGTATTTCTCCAGTTCATAGCGAGATAGAGAAGAGAGATTATACTTAAAAGCAATAGTTTCTTTTCTATTGGGTATTGCGTATCTCGAGGAGACTGGGATGCTTTAATTGGAGTGTTAGCGCAGCTGAAATAAATTCCATTAAATAGCGCAGCTGACAGTCTGTTGAGTTTGTTCCTATATAATATATATATTAATTATATATATATATCATTATGTAGAAATATTGTCGGTGGCTTGAAAAAGGCAGACTAAATCAACAAAATCATCGTTGTTTTGTTTTAACTTCCGTAAGTTCGTGTAGAGGTCACTTAAGGAGGAATAAAAACACTTACTACTTAACAAAACGAATAAATCATTGCTAAGTCCGTTTGGTGTGAGGTAAGACGCTGCCTGTCGATTTGACAGAGCGGGTTTCGAGTCACACATGGCGCGGTCTTGTATCTATAGCTTCTGCTGATGAGGCCTAATAGGCCGAAAATGTTACAGTACAGAGATTGATTTTCTCGATTTGTTTTAGCCTTACATTTAAATAGGTAAATCCTACGACCTAATTACTATATTAAGAATTAATTTCATAAATTAAGGTTGACTTCAATTAAGCACATATTCTCCCATATATATATATATATATATATATATATAGTATATATATATATTATCTAACTCTGTAAACCCGCACCCATCGGTAGTGGGGGTTAGCAGGGCCTTCGGTCTGGATCTCTTACAAGTTATACGGTCGATCCCAGAGGGGTTCCCCCAGGCAATCACATGCCCCTGTGATTTTAAACGGACAGGGCTGGGTTTTATTGCCCAGCGCGCTGAGGCGCCCCCTGTGAAGGCGGATGCGACGGGATCGACGGCAATTTTTTTCCACCAGCACCCATGAGTCGGGGTTGTGGTGGTCCCACATAAAAACGAGACCTTCGTGTCCAACCAGTACAAGAGTAGTGTATGAGGTAATAAGATGGTAAAAACCGTGTGATATATATTATATATATATATATATATATATATAAGATTATAATGGAATGGAATGGACTCGTCACCGAGTTCAATCCTGGTGCTGTGGAAATTGCATTTCACTGAGCGCTAATACCTTGGGAAAGGTATGAATCTATCTCCCTCTCAGCTATGGGTAAATAGTAGGGCAGATTGGGGCTCTTTAAACTTGGTTAGTGACCGGTCTAGGAGAAGGAAGAACTCTGAAGTCAAACCTGTTGAATCCGCTTAATAAATTGACCTTGTGTCGCATCCTGCTCGTGCGGAGGTGTTGGTAAAATATATATATATATAGATTTTTGTTTTGATAAGCATGCTGGATAAAGTTATATATTATTATTATATTTTTGCTTGAAGGCAATTACAATGCGTATAGTCGATAATTGATAGAAATAACCATGACAAGTGAATTTGGCAAACGATTATGCTATGCTAGAAACACGTACAGTCTGTTTCAACTTTATTAAGTCTGATCAGCGATGTATTACTAACGATTTCCCTCCGACAGAAATGGAAACCGGTAGTCCACAGGCAAAAGTCTGTGACTTATACCGCTCGGCCAACGGTCCGCATCGACAAATCCCTGCGAAATTAACCTGTCAGATAATAGCACGCCTCAACCATATGAGGTACGTCTTAAAGTGAGCAGACTGTATGATGTTCTAGCATCGCAATAATCGTTTGCCAAATCTACTTGTCATCGTTATTTTCATATATTAATCGAATTTTATAGGATATACGCATTGTAATTGCCTTTCAATCAATGAATATAAATTAATGATATTATATATATATATATATATATATATATATATATAATATATAACATATATATAAGGGGTATCAGAAAAGTATTGGGATTTTTGTACTTTTGACACAACCATGTATTCTGAAAAAATAACATTCAATTCATTATCTTTCAGAATATATAGGTTGGTCAAAAAAGTTAAAGCTGTATTTACCAAGATAGAAATGAAGAATAAATGGAACGTTATTATTTTTAAGAATACAAGCTGTGTCAAAAGTACAAAAAAACTCGATACTTTTTTGACACACCTTATATATATATATATATATATATATATATATAATATATATAGTATGTGTGTGGTGTGGTGTGTGTGTGTGTGTGTGTTGTGTGCAGTCGGTAGAGCGTTCGGCTAGAACCTCAAGGTTCCTAGTTCGATAGCGGTCCTCGCCAACTCAGCGTATGAGTAGCACAGGGGTCTGTGCGGTAAAGTAAGGAGATGACTGGTGAGGTGTGGCGCTCCACCTCAGATGCTAAAACAATCTCCTTGGTCTAGCGCTATTGAAAAGGGAGATTGGCTGATACCGACTTTAGGCGCCCCGAGACTTACTTATATATATACTGTAATATAGAGAAAAACTCAAAAGACCGCCATTTGGATGAAGTATATATATATGTATATATATATATAAGTTGTAATTGATATCCATAAATAAGTTGATCTGCAGTGTAATGTGTTGAGGCGGAAAAAATGCATGAAGCACAAATTTGCTTTCAGAAGAAAATCTACAGAGAAGATGACAAATGAAGCCGAGAGGAAATGTTTATATTGTCCAAACTATTGTTGGTATTTTGTCGGCAAGTTAATAGATATTTCAACTTTTCAGACACTGCAATTATTGGACATAATGAACAAACAGTAATAAGTTGTCAATAGTAATTTTGTTTTTTGAATTTCTATTTTTAGGTGAAACATTGTGAGTCAATTTTATATACAAGTTGTGGTAGTAGGGGCGTTCGTAATGTAATGGTTATCGTCGTATTGTTATATACTAGAGATACCCCAAATTTGTCGGCTTCTAGCTTTTTAAAAAACTAATTAAATTTATTAAATCTATTATTTAAGAGGTCAAACTTTTGTCTAAAATGATAAGTAGTAACATAATGACGATCATTAAAAAAAAAGAAAATATCATTACATATGCAGTTTATTTTTAATAGATTAAAACAATTTGTTTCGGTCATTTTCGACGCCATCCGCCATTTTGGCTGTTTTTCAATGGTTTTTATGGCGTTTACATTTTAAAATAACATTTGGCTGGAAAAAAAATACCAAAAATCAGGTAATTATCCGATTTTAATGAAATTTCAGTATTGATTTATTAATTAATGAATTTATAATGCATAAGTTATTTTATTTCAAAATTTTAATTTAGTATTTTTGCTATGAAAAATTAATATATAAAATTCCTTTAAATTATGGAAAGCCTGGGGTCATTTCAGATATGAGGACATCTTCATCTTTTCTCTATGTTATTTTTATATTAGTTTAATATAGAGTGCTCTTCACAAGAGATAATTTTCTGGGTGCGTTTTTTTATTTATTTTGAATTCATTTGATAATATTTTTTTAAATTAATATAACATAAAAAATAATTCAAATATAATGCATATAATGTAAATATTTAAAAAGGTAAATTTCTAACCCAAATGTGTAAAAACAAGGTGTTACATATTAATTGGATCCCTATTACTTTTTAAGGTAGTATAGAAATCCTTATGGCGATCAGTGCACGTGATGGCCTTGAGAGTGAGTGACAATGCTTGACCTCACTCTCACCTTGCGTTCTGGGATGATCGTGAGAATCGGAAGTGATAGAAAGCCCGTTCCGGTTAAGGAGTAGGCAACTCAGAGTTGCAGTTAGTTAGTTGCAGTAAGTGAGTTGCAGAGTTAGAAGCTAGCAAGATGTGACCTCCACCGCGCATTGTCTGGTCTGGGTTCTGAATAAAGAAACATCATTATAAATCGAAGTCTTGTTGTTATTACTAAAAGCTAACAATGACACAAGGCTTCTGATAAGAAATGATCCCCAGCAGAACCAGACAGGAACCCAGATAAGAAGGACCAGACGAGACCTGTAGAAGTATACCCGACCATTAGAAGATAGAAGACTAGACAAGAGAAAAAAGAAAAGGCGCTACGTAACAAAGGTGCTATTTCCTCAAACAATGGAACAGTAAAAAGATCTAATTTTTTTATCAGTATTCAGTATACTAACACACAAATTTTGCATAGAATGGACAATTTGAATTTTTAAAAAGTAAAAAATCGACCTATCCTACTGGTGATCTCTTGTTTTATCAATCAAATAAAGCAAGACTTGTTTTTCTTTAAGTCTTTTATTTAAAACAACCAGCCCATATTCAACCGCACGGTGAGTGCGACTCTGGAGACATCTGCTCTCGGTTGGGTAACTGCTCACAACTAAAACTAAACTATCTCACGCCTCCAATCGCGTGCTACCGGAAGTAGGAGGTTAAGTGAGGTTCATCACTGAACAATCATAACCTACGGTTATGGAAGTTTCCCCCTTAACTCCCTCCGATTTTGAATTTAAAGAACTTTGATTAAAAATATCTAACTACAGTAGATACATAACTCATATGCAGCCTATGAATTATGTAACAATACTGCATATTCAAGTGGGGATTTGAAATATATCTTCTATTCAGACACAAAATCCACTACTACTCGATCGGGTAATTTATGAGGAAGTGCGTCCCGGTCACCTGCCTCAGAAATTGCTACCCGGTGACTATTAAAAAAACGTCTTTTAGGGGGGGGTCTCTTTTTTTTGGTGTAATTCTTATTTATTTATCGTAATTTGTCGTAATTTTCTTGTTCATTTATGAAAATTTGTCGTAATTCTTGTTTAGATTGAGATGGATATATAGTTTGGAAGACTGAGATAGATAAACAAAATAATATAGATAGATATGAAACAAATGGAAGATAGATAGATATTTTCTACAAGTAATTGTATTTGTGGTGTGTGTCGCTTCTTTTTTTGTCGTAATTCTTGTTTATTTAAACTAAAAACCAGACATCAAACAAACATGAATAAAAGAAAATCTGAGACAACATAGCTGTGGACGTTATTTTAATAGTCACCGGGTAGCAATTTCTGAGGCAGGAGCCCGGGATGCACTTCCTCATAAATTACCCTCGATCGTTTGTAATTTTCTAAGTATAGTTTCTGCTTGTCTGTTATCAACCTTTTTTGTCTACCCGGTCCTCTCTTTCAATCACTCAGAAAGCCAAAATAAATAAATGAATAAAAATAGGTTGAGTGATATGTTTCGTTGTGGGTTCCTACAACCCCCCCACCACACACACACACACAGACTCCCCCTCAGACATAGCATCCATTTTTTACCGGGCAGGCAGGCAGGCAGCATTCTGCTAATTCTTATCGGTGTGTATCAGCCTGCTTCAATTAATCGTCCGTCAGAATAGAATGACGATCACGTGGTTAATTTGAGCGGGAAACTGATCTCCTTCTTGTCCCGATGACGCTTGCAATCAACCAACACTACTCGGTGTTTCGCAGTTTCATTTCGTTTTTTTGTCAGTATAAGCTAAGCTAATTAAAACACCTACTTTCGTGTTGTTACCCTTACCCATCATAATGTTTATGCTAATTTTTATCAGTAGTTGTTAATAATTATTTATTTATTCATTAAGAGGTAAAACATTACATTCATACACACATAATTACTTAATTAATAAAAATAATTTCTTAATCATAACAATGAAATAAATCATGTTAAAAAGAGCATATCTTCAAGAGAAAAAAACTGTAAAAATGCTCCATTTTGATTGATACAAATTGTCAATTTATACTTTTTTTCTCGAGCAGTGTACATATTGAGTTTGATTTTTTATAATGTTTGCTAATAATAATTTCTAGTTGGTAGGCTCTGGTCTTGTGCTACTACTACTACTACTCTTACTACTACTACTACTACTACTACTACTAATAATAATAATAATAATAATATAGTATTATTATTATTATTATTATTATTATTTTCACTCCGTTTGGGTTTTTCACATCAGCGTTAGCTGATGATATTTCAATGGAGTATGAGTGACAATAAGTCCCCTCAGGTCTCCAGGACTCTTCTGAGTATTCTAGCAGATTGCAGCAGTGCAGTAGTCTGGATGGTCTCAATTCTTTCTCTGATTTCTAGATCCTCCAGTTTTTTTTCCAAGTTTATTGGGACCCTTCCTAGTGCACCAACTACAATTGGTATCACTTTCACTCTCATGTTTCGCAGCTTTCAATTGTCTGGCAAGGTCCATTTATCCATCTTTTCACTTTCCTTCAGCTTCACCCTGTGATCTGCTGGGACCGCAATGTAAACCAGTTGACACGTTCTCTTTTTTTTTTGTTAATCAACACTGGTCTGGTCTCCTGGGTGGGATAGGGTGATCCGTCTTTATCTCAAAGTCCCAGAGAATTTTATGAATTTCATTCTCAAGAACAGATTCTGGTTTATGCATATACCATTTTGTTGCATGGTCAAAATGTAATTTTTTGCATAATTCCCAGTGGATCACCTTCCCAACCCAGTCGTGTCTAGTTTTGTACTCCCGTTGTACTAGTTTACTACATTCGCATTGTACATGGTTTACAGTCTCATCTCTATTACGGCATAGTCTACATTTACTATTTTGTTGGGTCTTATCAATTTTCGCTTTGATATAGTTTGTGCTTATGACATTATTTTGTGCAGCAATTATTAGTGATTCAGTTTCTCTTTTAAGGTTTCCTTTTATTAACCATGTCCTAGTCTTTCATGTGCAACCTCTTCGATTTGTCGTTTGAAGTGTCCATATAATTGTTTTTCTTCCCATTTTTGTTTTCTAGTCTTTGTTGTTTTTCTGTTTGTCCATCTGTCACTTCTACTATTGTTGGCCGCCATAAGTAATTTGTCTTTGCTCTTTCTTGTGTAATCTTCAAGTTGTTGGATTGTGGTTTCTACGCATTCCTCTATGTTGGCAAGACCTCTTCCCCCTTCCTTTCTTGACACATATAATCTATCTCTATCGTCTCTAGGCTGTAGAGCCTTGTGCATGGTCATTAATTTTCTAGTCCTTTGGTCAATCTGTCTGAGTTCTACGGCATAGTCTACATTTATGATTTTGTTGGGTCTTATCAATTTTCGCCTTGATATAGTTTGTCCTTATGTCATTATTTTGTGCAGCAATTATTAGTGATTCAGTTTCTCTTTTGAGGTTTCCTTTTCTTCCTTTTCTTAACCATATCCAGGTTTTTTCATGTGCAACCTCTCCGATTTGTCGTTTGAAGTGTCCATATTATTATTATTATTATTATTATTATTATCATTATTATTTTTTTTGTTGATGTTGATGTTGTTGTTGTCGCTATTGGATGTTTGTTGGTGAATCTTTGGCGCCCAAAGACGCCAGACCTCATTCTAGGTTTTCAGAGTACGGTACATGCGAGCATGCAAAAATCATCGAATCGAGTTATTTTCGAGACAAACAGGCACCCTTGCAAGAATTTTTTTCTTCTCGAATTAAAATTAATCCCCAGACTTATTGTTCCATTGCCAAATTCTACAGATTCTTGGTAGATTTTAAAAATGTTTGGCAAAGGTTAGGATCGACAGGCGGAGAAAGCGTAGAATTCAATGCGTTGGCCATTCTGAATAACAAACGCAAACACGTATATAGGAATATGTGATGTGATTATATATATATATATATATATATATATATATATATAATATATATATATAAGTATGTGGTAGTGATATGAGGAACACAAGGACAAAACTCAGACAAACTTATGTAGGATATATTTCCCTTAAATTATTAGGATTAAACTTGGTACTTTTTTGACACACCTTGTATTCTGAAAAAATAATGAATGAAACGTTATTTTTTCAGAATATATATATATATATATATATAATATATATATATATATATATATATACCGTATTTGACGGCAAAATGCAAGGGCATATAAGACGCACCCCCATTTCAGCAGGTCAGATTCAGGAAAAAAACTTTTTTCGTATTAATAATCTCAAGAAAATCAAGAAAAATATGAATATGTAGAAATCGAAAAATATATATTTTACATATATGTTTGTATTGCTTTTTTTTATTTGTGTTTACAGTGTTCCAAATGCTGAAGCATTTGATAATAAATAATAACTAATGATATCCGTTTTATCCAAAATGATAAACTCCATGAATATTTGGCTTAGAAGAGATTAGACATTTTATGTTTTAAAATGATAAGAGTCGACATTAGTTTAATCATGGACGAGTCTGTTTGCATTTCACATAGTACTAACACTCTTGGTAAAGGTATGCATCCAACTATTCTCCTTCTGGCTAATGGTAGATAATAGGGCATAGTAGGCTCTTTAAACTTGTTAGGCAACCAATCTAGGAGAAAGAAAACTCTGAATTAAAACCTGTTAAACTCCGCTTAAGAAACTCACAATGTGACAATACTGCTCGTGCTGAGGGGTTGGATATATATATATATATATATATATATATATATATATATATATATATATATATTTCAGAAATTCTCCGTATTTTAACCGCTTCAATTTAAAACACCAAAGAATTTACTCTGACGAAGGCCGTTATTCCTTGTATACTAAAAGATTTTGTAGTTTTCTATTATTATTATTATTATTATTATTATTTAAAATAATAATAGATAAAGTGCATGTGTGCATGGACAAACTCCTGGCTGAAACACGTGTCAGTAAAATAAAATCTATTTTATCCATTCAGCATTTTCTTTCCTTTGTTTATTTTTCCTTTCAACATGCCGTCGGATTCGCTTCAATTTTCAACCTATATATATATATATATATATATATATATATAAAGAGAGAGAGAGAAGAGAGAGAGAGAGAGAGAGAGAGAGGAGAGAGAGAGAGAGAGAGAGAGAATCCTTGGGCAGTTTTTAAATTGCCTTCAATCACAGTTGTGACATCTCGTTCGCTTACAAGATAAACCGAATGAAAAGCTAAACAGGAAATCCTTGTCGTCTGCAATTTTCAGCAAATATTCTCACTAGATTATTTTCTGCACACACACACACACACACACACACACACACATATATATAAATATATATATATATATATATATATATATATATATATTACCAGAAATTTTCGGCCCATAAACAAGACGTGAAGTATTTTAGGAACACCAGAGAATAAGAGATACTGGGGGAAGAAAAGAGTAAAAGAAATTGATTTTAACTATAAAAGGATTAGAAAATCGTGTATCATAATATTCGTTTATTTTAACAAATGTTTATTTTGTTTGTTTATATTTAGAATATCATTTTTTTAAATGTAACCCAAAACTCGTGATTTGTTTGAAACATAATTTTAGATTTCTAAATGCTAGTTTTTGTATTTTCTAGGGAAGAACGTTGATATTTAATTATTGAATTATATCATTTAATCAGTAAAAATCAAAAGCAACTTTTTGTAATTTCCTTATCTTGAATATATTAATTTGTAAGAGCGATGATAATGCTCGATGACGTCTATTTTCTGAATTATAAGTCGACACGTACACACATAAACAGTTGTCACTCATATATATATATATATATATATATATATATATATATGTGTGTGTGTGTGTGTGTGTGTGTGTGTGGAGGCGCGTGGGCTAGTAGTTAGAGTCGTGGAAAATGGATTCTTCAATTCCTAGACGAAGCTGTTGGCATTTCACATAGCGCTAATACCCTTGGGAAAGGTATGAATCCATATATTCTCCCTCCAGCTATGGGTTAAATAGTAGGACAGACTAGGCTCTTCAGCCTTGGGTAGGTAACCAGTCTAGGAGGGGGATAACTCTGAATTCAAATTCCTGAGGTCGTCGTTGATTGGGTTTGTGGCAACCCTTGATGCACCAATTCTTTCCTATCGACTGTGTCAAAAATTGTGGATGGTCCAACACAAGCCCACCACTAAAACAAATCACTGTGTGGATATTCATTGTATGAAGACTCATACGTCGAAATCGACAGGAGAGTCCATTATCATATACATTATACCTATTCATAGATCAACTTTCAGTTTTTTGCCTTTTTAGAATCTTTTTGAAACTTGATTTATATATATTTCTTAAGCGGGGTTCAACAGGTTTGAATTCAGAGTTTTCCTTCTCCTAGACCGGTTGCCTAACCACGGTTAAAGAGCCCAGTCTGCCCTACTATTTACCCATAGCTGGAGGGAGAGTAGGATTCATAGCTTTCCCAAGGGTATTAGCGTTAAGTGAAATGCAATTATTACGTCCAGGATTTGAACTCGGTCGACGAGTCCATTTCCCATGACTTTAACCATTACACCACGCGCTTGAAACTCGATTTATACACGGTTATACAGGGTAGGGGAATAAAACAGGATTAGTGGTCTTCGAGATGATTACTCCCTTTTGGTTATTGTTCTATTCCTGTCCTTAATTCTTTCAGGGATTTTCCATTTACAAGCCAATATCGTAGAGTCTGGTTTGTGGTCTCATAACTTTTTCTCATGTCAGCGTTTGTGAAAGAATTTTTTTTTTGATTGAACGTGACATCTCGATCTGTTCACGCAATCTTAGAAGTTTACATTATACGTTCAGTATATATATATATATATATATATATATACCCATTCCCTCACACACACACTGATATATATATGTTTATATAAGGAATAATAATTAGTTTGCATAGGTCATTTTATTTAATTCGCTGTCAGTTTTTCTTGTTTCTTTTTTAATAGTGACTTTTTCTTTCTTTTATTTTCCTTTCTTTCTTTCTTTTTTTCTTCTTTCTTTCTTTCTATTTCTTTTTTCAATCTTCGTATTTACTTCCGTTACATACCATCCTCCCCCTCTCTTTCTCTTCCCCCTCCCATCTTTCTTTCATTCTATTCTTTCTTTCTTTCTTTCTTTTCTATTAACTGTTGTATTTCTTAGTATTTATCTTTTTCTTATGTTTTTTTCCTTTTACACACCAGAGGATCTGAAAGGTATATGGGGGGGGTGATTGTGGGTGAGAGGTCGTTAGTTTGGGGTGTCAAGTGAGGAAAAGAGAGGGTTAAAGAAGAACTTCTCTTCCTACTGATACTACTCCTACTCCGACCCTTCCCCCCACTCTTCCTCTTCTTCCCCCTCCTACTCCTCTGCCAACCACTCTCTTCAATTTTTTTCTTGGACATCAGTGTATGACAGAACTGAATTTGCTCAAAAATACAAAAAACAAAACAAAACAAAAACAAACAAAAACAAATTTAATTCTTTATTCATTTTTTCCTTTCTCTTCTCCCATCTTTCCTTTTTGTTTTCTACTTTCTTTTATTTTGTTTCTTCCCTTTTCTTATATATATATATATATATATATATATATATATATATATATATATATATGTGTGTGTGTGTGTGTGTGTGTGTGTGTGTGTGTGTGTGAATTGATAAAAACGGAAGTGAATCCGACAATATGTTGAAAAAATAACTAAAGGAAAGAAAATGTTGAATGGATAAAAATTGTTTAAGGAAGTGCCGACATGTGTTTCGGCCGAGAGGATGTCCTTGTACACAATGTATTCTATTTATAATTTAGTGGATTTTTCCGTTCCAGTTTCAAATTCTCTGGGATTTTGAGGTACGGATCACCTAATCCCAGCCAGGAGACCAGATCTTGTTTTGATTGACAAGAAGAGGAAGACTTGTCATCTCGTGGACTTTGCCGTCCCGGCCGATCATAGAGTGAAAATGTAAGAAAACGAAAAGATCGACAAATACTTAGACCTTGCCAGAGAACTAAGAAAACTGTGGAACATGAGGGGTAAGGTCGTGTCGATCGTGATTGGGGCCCTTGGAACAATCCCCAAGGGGTTGGAAAGGAGTCTGGATGAATTAAAAATCGGAGGAAGAATCGGACCATCCAGACTATAGCATTATTGAGATCGGCTGGAATACTCAGAAGAGTCCTGGAAACCTGAGGAGACTTGCTGTCACTCAGCCTTCAGTGAACCACCGGCTTCTGCAGGCGTGAAAAACTCAAATGGAGTGAAATAACAATAATAATAAATACCTGGACCTTGACAGAGAATTGAAAAAGCTGTGGAATATGAGAGTGAAAGTGATATCAATTGGTGCACTTGGAACGGTCCCAATAAACTTGGAAAAAGGACTGGAGGATCTGGAAATCAGAGGAAGAATTGAGACCATCCAGGCTACTGTACTGCTGCAATCGGCTAGAATACCCAGAACAGTCCTGGAGACCTGATGAGACTTTTTGTCACTCAGCCTCCAGTGATATACCATAAGCTAACGCTGATGTGAAAAACTCAAAAGGAGTGAAAATAATAATAATAATAATAATAATAATAATAATAATAATAATAATAATCCTTGGCTTGAAGCTTGATACGAGTAATTTGCACAGATACTATGTCACCGGGTAAAGGGGCAGGACTGGGTTTATTGCCCGGTGCTTGAGGCGCCCCAAAAGGGGAATGCTAAAGGTATTCACGTACTTTTTGCACTTGGCCACTGCATGAGTTTCGGTTTGTGCGTGGCTCCCCACGTTAAAAAGTCCTTGTGTTAATCCGTCTGGTGGAAGGTCAGGAAATTAGTTACTACGTCTCCGGGTCAGATTGATGGCAAGGTATACTTCCCAGAAATCCACAACATTACGATCGGATGCAGTCATACCCAGGGCGCCTCTTTTTCGTGTGGTCTTATCCCGGCTGAACTTGCAAATCGGTCGGAAAATTAAAACATATTGCTGGGTGACCCAGAAAAAAACAGAACCCAAATTATTTATTTATTTTCCCATTAAACTAACCCTAAACCCCAACCCTAACCCTAACCCTAACCCTAACACTAAACCCTAACTCCCTAGTTAAAATTAACAGTTTTGTTACAAAATTTGTGGGTTCTATTTTCTTCTGGGTCATCTTGTATACATAGTGACCCAGAAAAAATAGAACCCAAATAATTTATTTATTTTCCCATTAAACTAACCCTAAACCCCAACCCCAACCCTAACCCTAACTCTAACCCTAAATCCTAACCCTAACACTAAACCCCCCTAGTTAAAATTAACAGTTTATTACAAAATTTGTGGGTTCTTTTTTTCTGGTTAACCCTAATTTTCCGACTGATATGCAAATTTAGCCATTATTCCTTTTCAGAGGATACAGTCGGCGTATTCTAAACCTCGCCAACTAGGCGAGTTAATTTTCTATTAATTTTATAATCTGATGTCCACTTTTGCTGGCAGACAGCTACTAGAAAGAATGTAATAGAAGACAAGTGGTGGATATTTTTAAACTGTTCGCGAATGAGAATAAAGAATGGGAAATATTTTTATCACGTACATAAAAAGAACGGCGAGCCGTGAAAATGGTTTAAATTTAAAACCAATGACTTTTGTGAAGGTTAATTAAAAGAAATTGATTCTTTACATAAAACTATGCGTATATTTGTCTAGATATGTTGGCTGGTTGGATTTTACGGCATATCAACCCTTGGTCTATTTTATGCCGAAGACGGCCCAGTCGGCTGAGGTTTTAGAATATACCAAATACACCTCTGCCGAGCGATAAGACCCCACCCACACACACACTCAAGGCTGTTGGCCGTGGGTGCGACCGTGATACTTAAGGGCGGAATCCTTGCGGCTAAGCAGTCCAGACATGCAACATTCCACCTTGGTCCTTACTTGAGCTAGACGGTCGGTCGAAGAGGTCTCCCACGATCAATTAGCTGGTTACGTCAAGCCCTAGCACCTATATGATTGTACAACCCTATTGCCCTTATGGCAACCATTGCTTCCAGGACCACTTTGACTGGGAGTGGTACTACCTGTTAGGATCCCATTTATGGGCTAAATAGAAAAGAAAAGTGTTTAAAACAAATTGAGTAACTATCAAGAATGAATAAAACAAACACATATTTGGCATAAAATAACCCAATGAGTTGGCATGCCGTAAAACACAAACAACCAAACCAATCCAAAAATTATGCCGACGACGTTTCATAAACAAATTGGTAGGAATAATTGGCTGAACTTGCACAAAGGTGTCAAAATTAGGGCGACCCAGAAAAAACAGAACCCACAAATTTTGTAATAAAACTGTTAATTTTAACTATGGGGTCTAGGGTTATGGTTTAGGGTTAGGGTTAGGGTTAGGATTAGGGTTAGGGTTAGGGTTAGGGTTGGTGTTAGGATTAGGGTTAGGTTTAGGGCTAGGATTAGGGTTAGGGTTGGGGTTTAGGGTTAGTTTAATGGGAAAATGAATAAATAATTTGGGTTCTGTTTTTTCTGGGTCACCCTGTATACCGGTAACCCAGAAAAAACAGAACCCTCAAATGTTATAATAAAACTGTTAATTTTAACTAGGGGGTTTAGGGTTAGGGTTAGGGGTTAGAGTTAGGCTTAGAGGTTAGGGTTAGTGTTGAGGTTTAAGATTAGTTTAATGGGAAAATGAATAAATAATTTGGGTTCTGTTTTTTCTGGGTCACCCTGCAATATTTTACACCTTTGGGCAAGTTCAGCCGAATAATTTTCATTAACTTCTAAACTTGAGTTAATCATGCATCGAGTTGTCGAGGACCAGTGCCGAATCCGGAACGTTGTGGTTCCTAGACGGATGTTCTACTGACTGAGCTAAACCGATATATATATATATATATATATATATATATATATATATATATATATATATAATGGAAGTGGGTCCGACAATTATGTTGAAAGATAAATGGAAAGAAAATGTTATATGGATAAAAAATTATTTATTGAAATGCCGACACGTGTTTCGACTAAGAGTTTGTCCTTGTATACATAGTATCCTATTTAGTATTATTTTGAATATATATATATATATATATATATATATATATATATATTATATATATATATATATATTAATTAATATTTTATTCATTTTATATCTAAAATAATACTAGATAGGATACTAGGTATACAAGGACAAACTCTTGGTCGAAACAGGTGTCAGCATTTCAATAAGTACATTTATATCCATACAACATTCTATTTCCATTTATCTTTCAACATGTATATATATATATATATATATATATATATGTGTGTGTGTGCTTCGGAACCACAAGGTTCCTGGTTCGATATCGGCCCTCATCAAATCATCCTATGAATAACACAGGGATCTGTGCGGTAAAGGAAGGAACTGGTGGTAGATGTGGCGCACTACCTCAGATGCAAAAACAATCTCCTTGGTCGAGCGCAAGGGAAAAGAGGATAAACTCACTCGCTGTCTAGCTGATACTGACTTTAGACCACCCCGACAACTTTATTTTTACTTTATATATATATATATATATATATTATATATATATATATATACTAGCAAATATATGCACCCTCCGGGTGCAAGTATTTAAGTTTTAGTATAATAAAATATCATATTAAATTAGAAAGGCTAATGAAACAGAATAAGAATGTAGATAAAAAGATTTTGAACAGAGGGGGTATGATTGAAAAATAAAACAACTTTGAACTGACTCTTCCATCATTTTCCGTTACTCCCGTCTTTCATTGGTAAATTTTCCTAATTTAATTGTTTAGTTAAAATAGGAAGTAAAGAATAATATTAGTTATTTCTTCTTGTTAAGGGATTTCTTTTAAGATTTATTGAAGAGATTTTTGCTCATATTCATTAAGATAAAACCAAACAATTAGAAATCAATAATACTAAGCATATATTTATTAAAATCAAATGTTTAAGATCAATATGCAAATTAGCCTTTCCATTCATACTGTAAACCGCTATTTTGTTGTATATATAAATACAATTGCATGTTATTAGTATGTAAATATGGTCAACAGTATAAGTAATGTAAAACAATTTTATTTATAATTGAGGTATAAATAAAAATAAAATCATGGTCAATGTGATGTAAATAACAAAGGGAATTGGAACTTGAGTAGTAATATAGTTTCGGTTACAGACAGACAAACCCACAATCTCCATTATAATAAGATATATAAATACGACGTGCGATAACCTGAGTTCATCAGCCACCAACCAGGTCTGATAACACAGTTTCGGTGCTAAAAGCGGGACTGCCACCCGTTGCGCCACCATCAGCCTCTTGGCAACCGGAGAGCATATTTTAGATAAATAAATAAACATAAAAATGGCCGTGTCATTATGAATTTAGTTTGTGATTTTCTTAACAAAATGCGTTTACTTTCGCCTTTCGTTGATAACATAACTAAGGACGATGGAGTAGTGTCCAAAAAATAAAATAAATATACAAATAAATAAATAAAAATCATCTGCATCTGCGCAAGTGGCTATGCAGGCCTATCCCTGTGTAACAGTCTTTGGTGCACGGACTGCACACAAACTGTGATGCTTTCTGAGGCTGCTGTTTATTCTTCATCTTTCTGGCTCTCTTTGCTGTCGAGGCTCCTCTCCTCTCCAAGTCACTCCTCTTTGTACCTTGCTTAACCTTAAGGCGCTCGTAGTAACCGTTATTAACTGTCCTTGATGTCATGCAATCATCTGAGTAGGACGTAAGTTGATGAATTGTGCGAAGGTGTGGTAAATTTCGCGGGGGTGTCCTATCTGCTTAAGATTTTTGGTTTTCTGTTTCTGTGGGGGTAATCCTGAATATTCAGCCAATCATTCGATTTACATTTCCCGGCAGGATAATTACGTTGTTCGCACCTGGGTGCCTTATAGATTCGCAAACTTCGTTTTCTTTTGAGTAAGTCTGATAGGTGATATATTCTCAGACTCCGCAACAGACATTCTTCGTCTTCAGTACTCTTCATGAATTTTAGGTTCCTATCTTTCCAAGGTGTCACTCCAGCTTCCAAAGAGTCTCTACGGTGTGTGTATATATATATATGTGTGTAGTATATTAAGAAAGAATGAAAAAACACAGGTTTAAAATAAGTGGTGAGTTTATTGGCCGACGCTGCAGTGTTTCGATCTATTAATTAGATCATCTTCAGGGCATTTGTTGGTATATGGAAGGTAATAAGAATTTTTTTATCACAGAATAACGAGAAAAGCGAGTGATAGTCCTTGTTTATTTTCAAACTTCAAAATCTTAAACTGACTGATAAACAAGGACTCTCAGACGCTTTTCTCGTTATTCTGTGATAAAAAATTTCTTATTACCTTCCATATACCAACAAATGCCCTGAAGATGATTTAATTAATAGACCGATACACTGCAGCGTCGGCCAATAAACTCACCACTTAACTCATTTTAACCTGTGTTTTTTCAATCTTTCTTAATATACTACATACCGTCGGATTCACTTCCTTTTCTTCACACACACACACACACACACACACACACACACACACACACACATATATATATATATATATATATATGTTGTACCGGCCGTTCCTACAGTGGAGAATATACACCGGTTCTCACTATAAATAGTGAGACACCGAGTGAAAAGGTTGTGCTGTTACCGTACTGTTACCGTACTGTTACTGTTTAGCGGCAAGCTAGCCGTTCTGTACCTTATTGTAAATACACTTGTCTCTTTTACCCTACCTCGACTTGACTTCTTTTTTTACTGTTGAACTAACATCACAACAATATATATATATATATATATATATATATATATATATATATATATATAAATGAAATAAATATATAAAGGTTTTACATATCTATTTATTTGGTGACAAAGGAATAGTCACAACCATTTTGGTTTCATGCGTCAGAAATCATCAGGTGAACTTATTTCAAATGCAAGGAAAATCGAAAAATTACAAAAAATTACAAAAAATCAATAGGCATAGGATGTGTATGATTGAATGAAATGTTAAGCTTATGTATGTGGTGTTGTTTTGAATGTGTATGTGTGTTTACAGTGTACAATGTCCATAAACATTCATGCACATTCAAAACAACACCACATCAGAGCATAATGATAATTAGGTCCGTTTTTAGATGTAAATGTTTTAGTCCGGACTCATCAAGAGAGAAGCAGAAAATATATAAAATATAAAAGCAGAAATATATATAAAATATAAATATATTATATATATATATATATATATATATATATATATATATATATATATAAACCATATTCAAGTATAAAAACTTATTTATAACCTAAAGATATCTAGAGTAGTATAGACTCATTTGTTTTCGTCTGAGTATAATATAGCACTCCCTCTTTATCTCTCTGTCCGTCGACTCTCGCTCTCTCTGTCTCCTCCACTCTCTCTCTCTATCTCTCTCTCTCTCTCTATATATATATATATATATATATATATATGTGTGTGTGTGTGTGTGTGTGTGTGTGTGTATATACATCATGTTCAGATTCAATCGCATCATTAAATATCTGTCTGTAAGTACGCACACACACACACACACGCATATATATATATATATATATATATATATATATATATATATATATATATATATATATAAAGAAAATTTGAAAAAACAAGTGTTCCGAAAATGGGATGAATTTCGGAACACTTGTTTTTTCAAATTTTCTTTATATTGTCGGATTTAATTTCCATATTTACTCCCATATATATATATATATATATATATATATATATATATATATATGTGTGTGTGTGTGTGTGTGTGTGTGTGTGTGTGTTGTGTGTATATATATATGTGTATATACATATATATATTATGTATGTATATATATACATGTA
>CM042157.1:17952829-17962829 GCA_023376005.1 Doryteuthis pealeii
TAATGTCGGTATCAACCAATCAGCGAGGGAGTATATCCCCTTTTCACTAGCGCTAGACCAAGGAGACTATTTTAGCATCTGAGGTGGAGCGCCACACCTACCATCAGCTCCTCACTTTACCGCACAGATCCCTGTGCTACTCATACGCCGAGTTGGTGAGAGCCGGTATCGAACCAGGAACCTTGTGATTCCTAGCCGAACGCTCTACCGACTGAGCTAAACAGCACCATTTTCCCTGGTCCACTCTGACCCGAAGTGGTAGTACCTGTTAGGGACCCATCTATGGGTTAAATAGTGTTATAGGTGATACACCCTATACGACTAATGGAATGCGCCGACGGGTTACTATAAGTAACAGGACAATTGTGGCTTGGCAGTAAGCTAATGCGAGTAAGCCAATAACTCTATTTGTCGGACGTAATTTCCACTTATCTGTATTGTATTTGTCTATTTTCTGTTAATACATTTTCCTACATTTGTTACCTGTCGTTTTGTTCTTATCTGACCCCTTAAAACCTCACAACAAATAGAAAAATTTTATGAAAAAAATTTGAGACTCCATTAAGAATGATTTATTTCAAAATGACCCACTGAGGTTGATATGCCATAAAACAAAGCAAACCAAAGCAAACCAAATCTAGTTCTTAACTAGATCTTTTTTAAACTGTGATATTCAACCACAGAATGAGACCACGCACGGCTACTTTTTTTTTTTTAGCCATGTGTTAGTTGCCTGTTAAAGAACCGCCGTTATCTGGGTGCCTCTTTTAATGACAGTGTGAAGGGGGAGGGGCAGGTTCAGGACTGTGTGATGGATGAAAAGAAGTTTGTCCAACCATGCGTGATGACTGTTTGTCTGGTCTTTATTTAAGCCTTTCATTATCGTGTTGTAAAAGCATACCACCCATTTTCAAAGGTGGCCTTGCCCGAAGAAGACTTGCACTAAGTTTTGTCAATGTTCCCACGTACGAGTCAAAATTGATAACGGTGTCACTACCCCTCTCTCTCTCTCTCTCTCTCTCTCTCTCTCTATATATATATATATATATATATATATATATATATATATACATATGAGGTAAGTAAACAAACAAATGTGTTTATTTTTATATGGCTTTAAGCCGACACTTTTTTGAGGATATGTGCTTAATTGAAGTCATACCTAATTTTGAAAATTAATTAGTTAATAATTAATGAATTTAGGCGGCATATATGTTCAAATGTTCGATTTGTTTAGCCTTACATTTGCCTTACATTTGAATATATCTGCCCGTCTAAATTCATTAATTATTAACTAATTAATTTTCAAAATTAGGTATGTCTTCAATTAAGCTCCTATCCTCCAAATATATACCAGAGGTAGCTGCTGAAAAAATAAGTATAGCGTCACTGATGAGGGGTAAGCCCCGAAACGCGCATCTTTGATTGCTTTATATATATATATATATATATATATATATATATACAATTACAAAAATACAAACACACGCGCACACACTCATACATATGTATAATTTATACACATATAAAGGGCAGTTGTTTGTATATGTATGTCCGGAGAAAACTTTGAAAATAAAACAACTAACGACAAAGCAAATATATATATATATACATTAAATATCACCAGGCTTGGTTTTTGAGCAAAAATAATAGATATTTAATCTATATTCGCAAAGATAATTACAAAATGAAATTTAAATGATAACAGCGTGGATTTTTTTTTCATTTAATATTTTAAATAGTAGACATTAACATTTCTTTTCAGAGTAGCTGGATCAATGCAAGGTCTTTTTTTTTTTACATAGGGATTTAAATGGGGGATCCCACGAGGATTCAACTCACCATTCAGTAATAATGGATCTGCGGGACTAACTTTAAAAAAAGACCTCTAACCTGGCAACCACGGGTAGCCGCTGCTAGTCATAGATAAATATATATTTATGTGCCTCTGTGTGTCGTGGTTGGTAAAATGTTCTATAAATCTAATTGCAGATACCCTGCCAAAAACAATACATTAGAAAGTTTGAAAGACAATTTCATATCTATTATATCAACGAGCAAAATAAAAAGACACACTCCGGGCGATGTAAAAATAATTTTTTGAAAGATATTGCCTGAGAGGAGGGAAGCTGAAAATTCAATGTCATTGAGTGTGTACCATAAGTATGTTAAATTGTCAAATTTATTAAAGGAGTAAAAAAAAAGAAAGAAAGAAAGACAATTTGAAATGGAAACAGTTCCGATAACTTTAAATATTATATTAGAATAAAACAATCTATATATAAATATATAACACCGGGAATCTATTTATTGAAACAATGAGGATTGTCTAACGTTGCATGCTCACATTTTGAGTATATTTATTCTATGTTATGACGTTGGATTATGTGTTGGGTAATGTGACGTAAGCAGTGACGCAATTTTTGTTACAGACAAAAACCGGAAGCGAATCTCCATTATTAATAGATATATCACTTTTTGTCTGAAACCGAAACTACGTTATTGATTACGTCCCCGAAAATTTTTAAAAAATTCTATAAAAAAACTAATTAAGAGTCAAATTTTCACGAAAATTTTTATACTTATTTACCTTTAGATGAATTTCGGTTTAAAATAGTCTTTTCCTTAAAATGTATTAAGGAAAATGTTTTTTTTTACTAGGTCGGTCCCGCCCCCTTATTTCATTCAATGAAATCCGAACAAAATATATTTTCATATATTTTTTTTTTTTATGTATTACGACTTTTAAATATTTATTTGTTATATCCCGATATATATGTATTATATGCAGAATGATAATAAAAACAGGGAATATGTTAACAATAACAATATTTGTTTTGTTTATTCTCACTGGCAGGGAATACAGTGAGATGGTTTTGGATTCAGACCCGGCTTGATGTAGAATACGCGTGTGTCACGTACCGTGCTCGCTTCTTTTCTGGTCTGGTTGTCAGTATTTTCCCCCTCCTCCTTTTTTCCGGTAGTATCCGGTTCGAATCTTTAGGGGGAGATAACTCTTCCTAACAGAAATAGATCTACGATCACATTGGTTTCATGCTTTTTAAACTTGATTATTTCAGTGGAGCAATCTTCGGGAATAAACATTAATATGTGCGTGCATGACAGAACCCAGTCTGGCTCATTATTTTTAACACTTAGCTGGCAGCACTTTGCATCAATGCCCCTGGGAAGGGTGTATTAGCACAAAATAAAACGCAAACAACCTCGTCTAGGTTTTGAACCTGGATCGCCGTGTCCATTTCTGACGACGATAACCGTTTGGTGTCTCCACTATAATTTCCCTTGTAGTTAATTACATTGAAGGTTATTGAATGTTTGAATTTCATTCTATGCGCTAAATCTATTATTTTTTAAAACTATTTTATTTTATTTTTAGAGAGGGGGAAGGGTTTGTGCTAATCTTGCAAATCGTCGTCAAAATTAAAACGGAAAATTTTGACGACGATTTGTAACACATCAAACTAAAGTCAGATAAGTCAGGTTAGTAATTGTTTTATTTCATTTATTTAACGAATCTTGAAATATTTTGTAAACTAAAATATTTATGTGCAGTTTAGAAAATATTTAAAGATTCGTTAAATAAATGAAATAAAACAATGACTAACCTGACTTTCCCCCCCAAAAAAGTCAAGTAGGAAAACATATATAAATAAAATAAAATAAATAAATAAAAAAAAGGGAAAAACATTTTTTAATTGATGAAATAAAACAATTACTAACCTGACTTACCAAAAAAAAGTTAAGCATTTTGAATCGGATTTTTAGATTACTTTTAATTTGAAAATTTCGTTTGGTGTGTTGCAAATCGTCGTTAAAATTTTCCGTTTTAATTTTGACGATGATTTGCAAGTTTTGCCAGGGTTTGTTGATAATACTTTTCAATATCGTGGAGACGGCGTCAAACAAAGTGAAACGCAAATAGCCTCGTCAAGGATTTGAATCTGGTTCATTTTCTACCACTAAACTGTTTAGTGTCTTCACTAAATTTTCCCTTGTAATCACTGTTACTCTAAAGGTTATTGAATTTTTGTCTAATTTTTTTGCTCTAGATCTGTTTTTATTTTTATTCTTGTTGTTGAGTTCTTCATGGCGAGAGGAATTAATTGATAATACTTGTCAATATCTCAGAAATAATAAGAAATAAGAAATTTATTTATCAATAGTAGGTACAAGTTATAAAGAATAAGTAAAAGAAAAAACTTTAATTTTTGTTAAACTACTATTGAAGGGAGGCCATGCCTAATAGCGTGAAGCTAAGCCCATGGACATGACCACCCTTGGACGCTCACAGGAAACGATACAAGACACACCAGACAACACAAACATAGATATATATCATGAGACAAATTAGCCGTGTGAGAATCTAAATGCAAATCTGTTGTTTATAAGAGGCAATAAATTGCTTTTTTAAAAGTGTTTTAAGGACAAAATAATTTACCGAAACAAACTTCACCTTTTCCTCCTTTTCTTCATCAAACAATACCGAGACAGCGTCAAACAAAGTGAAACGCAAATAGTCTCGCCTAGGATTTGAACCTGGACCACGTGTTCATTTCTGACGACGATAACCGTTTGGTGTCTCTTCCATGCTTTTTCTTGTAGTCACTGTTACTTTAAAGGATATTGAATGTTTTGTATTTTTTGTTGTGCTAGGTCTGTTTTTATTTTCATTTTTTGCTGTTTATTGTTGAGTTCTTCGTGGCGAGAGGAGTTAATTGGTAATACTTGTCGATATCGTGGAGACGGCGTCAAACCACTTCCTGAGATCTCGTTGGCGAAACACGAGTAGAAGAGGACTCATATGGTGATTTTTATTTGATAGGAATCCATTATATACTCAAGTGGTGCCCATTACGCGGAACATGATGTGTCAAGTAGGGTCGGGCATCTAAAATCTATCCTCGCGTGCGTCCATTAGAAATGTATATACAAGTATTTCTTGGAACTGTTTTTTTGTTGTTGTTGTTGTGGTTGTTGTTGTTGTTGTTGTTGTTGTTGTTTTTCCTAGTCCCAACGCCGTGAATTTATTCTGTCTTCTCTTATAGTCATCTGCATTGCCAGCGAAATATACACATACATACGCATGCGCGAGCTCGGATCTTGTCTCGAAAGATCGCGTAGATTTGATCGTAGAATTTTAATTGGACAGCGACATGACATAAAAATGTAAGCAGTATTTCTCCAGATTTAGCATTTAACCTTTAAAACTCGCCCGGCAGAATTACAGTTGAAAGCGTAAAATTTGGGGGAATAACGATGTAGAAATAATATTCTTAATAATGATATTGTCGATTAAATAATAATAATAATAATAATAATAATAATAATAATAATAATAATAATAATAAACCATATACTCTGCGAATGTAACAAACTAGCATATCGGGAGTACAAAACTAGACACGACTGGGTTGGGAAGGTAATCCACTGGGAATTATGCAAAACATTTAATTTTGACAACAATATTAATTTTGATATGCATAAACCAGAATCTGTTCTTGAGAACGAAACGCATAAAATTCTCTGGGACTTTGAAATAAAAACGGATCACCTTATCCCAGCAAGAAGACCAGATCTAGTGTTGATAAACAAAAAAGAAAGAACTTGTCAACTGGTGGATTTTGCAGTGCCAGCAGACCACAGGGTAAAGCTAAAGGAAAATGAAAAAAAATGGACAAATATCTGGATCTTGCCAGAGAACTGAAAAAGTTATGGAACATGAAAATGAAAGTGATACCAATTGTAGTTGGTGCACTTGGAACAGTCCCAAAAGGATTGGAAAAGGGTTTGGAAATCAGAGGAAGGATTGAAACCATTCAGAACACTGCACTGCTGCAATCTGCAAGAATACTCAGAAGAGTCCTGGAGACCTGAGGAGACTTGCTGTCACTCAGACTCAAGTGAAAGACCATCAGCTAACACTGATGTGAAAACTCAAAAGGAGTAAATAATAATAATAATAATAATAATAATAATAATAATAAAAAGAGATGGAAGAAAAAGTTAATAAAGAATCCCTCAGACGAACAAAATATATCAAAGCAAAAATAAATAGGACACCACCGAATAGGAAGTGTAGGATATGTGGTGACAGAAAGAAACGGTTAATAAGTGAAGGCAGCGGGCTAGCACAACGGGAGTAGAAGACTAGGTACGACTAGTTGGGAAAGGTCCTAGGGGATGAAATTCATTAAATATTTTGGGATTTTGAGATACAAATGATCACCTAATCGAGACCAGAAGACCAGGTTTAGGGTAAATTAACAACAAGAAGAGAATTTGTCACCTGGTATATTTTGACGACCAAGGGGACCATCAAGTGAAGACCTCGTGGAACATGAGTAATACCAATTGTAGTTGATGCCCTTGGAACGATCACCAACAGTTTGAAAATGAGAGGCTAGAATACTCAGGAGAGTCCTGGTGATTTGAGGAGACTTCCTGTCACTCAAACTCCAGTGCTTGACCGCCAGCTATTGCTGGGCTGAAAAACGCCCAATGAATATAATAATAATAATAATAATCTTATTATAATGGAGATTGTGTGTTTTCTGTCTGTAATCGAAACTATATTACTAATCGAGTCATAATTCACATAGTTATTTACATCACATTCTCCATGATTTTATTTATATTTAAACCTCAATTATTAATAAAATTGAGTGTTGTCCATACCTATATGCTAATAACATTAGCGGTTTACAGTGTGAACGGGAAGGCTAATTTGCATATTTATATTAAAAAATTGATTTTAATAAATATGTGCTCAGTATTATTAATTTCTAATGAATATAAGCAAAAATCTCTTCAATGAATCTTAAATGAAATCCACAAGAAAAATAACTGTCATTTTATTCTTTATTTCCTAATTTAACTAAATTGTTAAATAAGTAAAAATTCTGCTGGAAGAGGAAGTTTCATTTCTATTTTTCTATTATACCCCCACTCTGAGACTTTCTAATTTAATACGTGCATATAAGTAATATAATGGAGATTCGCTTTGGTTTTTGTCTGTAACAAGAACTACGTCACTGCTTACGTAATAACAGAATAATACACTCAAAATTTGAAACATGCAGCATTGGACAGTCCTCATTGTTTTTTAAAACAAGTTTTATAAATACATGACTGGTATTATATATTTATATATAGTTTGTTTTATTTTAATACATATTTAAAGTTTACATTTCAAATTGTTTTATTTTTTAATCCTTTAATGAATTTAATGATTTTACTTACTTAGGGTACAAACTCGCTGACATTGATTTTTTTACTCCTACCCCTCAGGCAATATGTATCAAAAATCTATTTTTACATCGCCCGGAGGGTGTTTTTTATACTACTACTACTACTACTAATAATAATAATAATAATAATAAATAAATAAATAAAGTGGCGTATAAGATGAATTCAATATGTCGGTTTTAATTAGATACATTTTTAGTGTAAAATTTTACTTATACGGAAGATAGAGAGAGAGAGAGAGAGAGAGAGAGAGAGAGAGAGAGAGAGAGAGAGAGAGAGACGCACACACACACATACACCCACCCACCGACACATACGCATATATATATATATATATATATATATATATATATATTATAACATTCTTGTCCATTTATGTAAAGTATATATATATATATATATATATATATATATATATATATATATATATATATATATATATATATATATATATATATATATATAATAAGCATTCTTGTCCATTTATGTAAAGTTTTGCTAAAAATAAATGTTTTATTTAGAAAATAACAAGGAAGTGTAGCAGACCAAAACGAAAAAAAATTCCTCATAATTACTTCTGAAATATACGTATTTACCAAACTCTCCACACGAATAGAATGTGATATAAGGTCAATTTCTTAAGCAGAGTATAACTTTGGTTTGAATTCAGAGTTTTCCTTCTCTAGACTGGTTGCCTAACCAAAGTTAAAGAGCCCAGTCTGTCCTACTATTTACCCATAGCTGGATGGAGAGTAGGATTCATACCTTTCCCAAGGATATTAGTATAAGTATCCATGCCAATGTTAAACAGCCCATTCTACCTTTCCCTAGTTAGGGCGTCCTAACAAGCTCGACTCGCATACCCATTACTAATGAATATCAATAATGATTGTTCCAAAATCTTCTGACCGTTATCATCCTGAAAGACCTCTGGTTAAAAATGAGATCGTCTAAATTGATCAAGATGCAATGCAAATATATAAATGCAGATTATTTGGTGTCGCTGAATCGCAGAGTTCTTATTTGTCCCATTTCATTTCACCCAATTTTTAAAAAAATTCCCAACGTAAAATTAAAATGAATTGAACAAAAAAAAGTTTTATTTATAATATTGAAATTGTAAATTACGGAATATATTTTGGTAATTTCCGGCCCAACATATATTTTCCGAGTCGTGTTTTTGTCACTTTTTTGTCGGAAATTAATGTAGATATTTTAAACGCCTTCCCCCCATTTTTGTCGGCAAATCAATGTAAATGTTTTACAACCCAGCTTTTAAGAAAATGTGTGTGTATGTGTGTGTGTGTGTGTGAGAGAGAGAGAGAGACAGAGACAGAGACAGACAGACAGAGAGAGAGATAGAATCAAGATTATTATACTTTTTACACATTGAACTATTTTGAAATAGCTCTTAAGTAAACATATCAAACGTTGTAATAATTGAATTATTATACTTTAGTTACCACTGAATATAAAAGCACATGTTCCCAATCACAAGGATTATTTGGATTATTCTAACTATTGTCCTCATCTTTATTGTTATCTGTACAACGTTTCGGACGATGTCTCCTCCGGCCTTCTTCAGATATTTTTTGTCGGACTCGGGAACCTTCTCGAACTTGGGAACCTTTTCTTCAAACTCGGGAACCTTGTTTTCATAATCAAGAACCTTCTTGTAGCGGGAGTCTTCACGGCACCCTGAACGTTATGCAGATAACAATAAAGATGAGGACAATAGTCCGAATAATCCAAATAATACAAATATCAAGCCTAATCTAAAAAATTTAGAGACATTCTCGTTTATTGTACAAATAATATACGGACAGACATACAGAATCTTTCTTTTATACTTTAAATATACGTTCCTACATTTGAGCCGCGGTAGGTGTCGTCAGTGATGTAGTATGCATGGGTCACTGGGAAGTTTCGGGTCTTTCAACATCATATTCCCCTCGATAGACCGACTCTATCAGAGATGATCAAACTCTGATCCACCCACTAACTTGAGACGCTAATTGACGTTTGGCTTTTATTGTTTTTGGACGAGAGTAAAACTCTCTCCCTGGCCTCTGATTGGCTGGTGCTAACATCGTCACAATCTATTTAAGTGGTGTACACAGACAATAATACTTTTTTTTCTTCAAAACGCATTACAAGTTTTAGAGGGGAAAAGGTTAAACCATCGTTAATACAGACTTGGGAGGTCGACAAATTATCAAACCTCATCTAAAAAATTCAGAGAAATTCCAGTTTATTGTACAAACTAACATACGGACAAACGGACATACAGAATCTTTTATATACAAGGCGTGTCAAAAAAGTATCGAGATCTATTGTACTTTTTGACACACCTTGTATTCTGAAAAAAAATGACGTTCTATTCATTGTTCATTTCTATCTTGGTAAATACAACTTTAAACTTGGTTCTTTTTTGACACACCTTGTATTCCGAAAAAATTTATGAATGGATGTTATTTTTTTTTCAGAAGATAAGGTGTGTCAAAAAGTACAAAAAATCTCGATACCTTATATATATATATATATATATATATATATAAATAAGTAAAGTAAAGTCATCGGGGCGGCCTAATGTCGGTATGAGCCATACAGCGAGGGAGTCTATCCCTTTTCACTAGCGCTAGACCAGGAAGATTGTTTTTTTGCGTCTGAGGTGGAGCGCCACACCTTCATCACTCTTACTTTACCGCACAGATCCCTGTGCTACTCATACGCT
>CM042157.1:17967829-17992829 GCA_023376005.1 Doryteuthis pealeii
AAATTTACATCAACAGACGATATTTGTTTTATCCCGATGAATATTAGAAACACATGTCTAGTGCATATTTATTTTAGATATGTGTTCGATACTGAAATCACCAATAGAAGCACCGTGTCGATATGCATTTCTCACGTATCAATAATTCATCCTCGCTTTTCCTATTATTCCCCCCCCCCCACACACTCATCATTCTTCAAAATACGATCGGATTCATTTCTCACCTACAGAGAATTTTATGAATATAAAGTTTGATTTTTGGAAAATAACTAAAATTCATAAATATTTTAAGAAAAATTGTTAACCTTTATTTCTTAGTGATATATAAGACACATTACAGGATTTTAAACGCAGGAATAATATAGGCTGTTTTGAGAAAAATCTAATCCGAATTTTCGTTGAGTCATCGTTAATAAATATACATATTTACCACACGAGCAGGATGTGACACTTTAGTCATTTTTAGGCGGAGTTTATCAGGCTGGAATTCTGAGTTTTCCTTTTCCTAGACTGGTTGCCTAACCAAGGTTAGAGGCCAGTCTGCCCTGCTATTTACCCATAGCTGGAGGGAGAGCAGGTGGATGCATACCTTTTCCAAGAGTATTAGCGCTATGGGAAATGCAGACAGCATCGTCTAGGATTTGAACCCGGATCGACAAGTCCATTTCCTACGATTCTAGCCATTACTAGTTAATACTCGTTAATTAATATAAGATTTATTATATGTATTAATTAATGATGGACCATATTACCTTTAGGCACCCCTTTTTGATCTCGATTAAGAAAGGACATGTTTTTCATTTACACCGTCAATATCCGGTTGTCTGTTAGTGGTTAGGGGTTAGGGGTTAGGGCTAGGGTTAGTTTTATGATTAAATTAAATCTAAAAATCGTCTGTTAAAACAACCGGATATTGACGGTGTAAATGAAAAACATGTCCTTTCTTAATCGAGATCAAAAAGGGGTGCCTAAATGGCATATGGTCCTTAATGATTTTGAATATAAATTAAATCCTCATTGATAAACTTACGCGGTTCCTTAGGGGGTTGTGACGTAAGCAGTGATGTAGTTTCGGTGAAAACTGATTGACAATGAATCTCCATTACAATAAGATATACCTTCACAACGATCCATTCCGAAAAGGTCCAACCTGAAATAGAAACATATGATCATAAAATCAAATATAACAAAACCAAAAGAGAGAACTACGTTTTGAAGTAGACAAATATGTGGGTAATTCCATGTCAAATCATCCAGGCCATGTCACCCCCCCCTCAATTTGTCTGAAATTTTGTACAGGTGTTAAAACTATCTTTTTGGTACAAATAATGTTCAATATATGTGAAATAATAATAGAAATAATTTTGTCTTAGATTTAGCGCCACATCGGGATATTGATCTTGCTATGAAAAAATCAGAAATCATCAATAACTAAAAATTGGTTAACTTTAGTACTTTTTTAATAGCATTTCTGGATTTCTCAAGCAAAAATGCTTTTATAAACAAATTTTTAGGAGTAGGGAAGCTCTAGAACTCATTTTAAAGACAAAAATAGATTACAAAAAGTCGCCATTTATTGTGATCTCCCTCAAATTTTGAGAGCTAAAAATCGAGATAACTCCGCCAATTCTTGGAATTGGAAGCTCAAATTTTGGGGAATGTCTAACTTTAACACAGTCTACAACTGTACCAAATTTCAGGAAAGGGGGTGGGTGACAATTTTACATTTTCTGGATGATTTGACATGGAATTGCCCATGTATAAGCTAAGTGAAATAAATTGCGCGGTAAAAGTCGAAAGAAAATGGCACTAATGGCAGAGTTCCTTTTATCCTCTGTAATTTCCACTCTGTGTCGACTTAACTTTAACGTCATTTGTAATATCCAGTGGCGCGTTCAGGAAAAAAAAAACAAAAAAAAAAAAAAACAAAAAAAAAACATCCCACTTGAATCTCTTCCGTTGTTCGTGCCGCAGATGTCATTAAATTTTCATTTTGCAGCAACAAAAAAAAAAAAAAAAAAAAAAAACAGAAAAAAAGTCGTGGGTGGAGACATTTCAAAAGCAGCAACACCCCTGGAAATTGTTGTTATTGTTGTTGGTGGGCAAAAGAGAAGTGACTGCCTCGTCCATCCTGCAAGGTTCCTCCCCCCCTCTCCAACAAGATGGCCCCGCTTCGTTTCCGTTCTTAAACACAAGCAGATTGATACTCGAATGAGAAAATAGTAATGATGATGATGAGGAGGATGATGATGATGAGAGAGAGAGAGAGAGAGAGAGAGAAGAAGAAGAAGAAGAAGAAGAAGAAGAAGAAGAAGGAGAAGTTGATGAAAGGATGTTTAGTCTGTGTACGTTAGCTTGGGCAATTTTCGTCAAGTCATTTGCGAAACAAAATGAGTGAACGGATATATATATATATATATATATATATATATATATATATATATGCATAAACTCTGCTACGCTTTAGTATGTCGAGGACACCAATTTACCAGATGATTATGTAAATATTATTTCGTGCTTTGAATTAGGATAACGATGAAATAACAATTTTATATTTATTAAATATGTTGTCACAAACGGACACTGAAACATACACAAATAAATAAATATATATATATATATATATATATATATATATATATATATATATATATATATAAGGTGTGTCATAAAAGTGTCGAGATTAACGCTGTATTTATCAAGTTAGAAATGAACAGTGAATAGAACTTTTTTTAAAATACAAGGTGTGTCATAAAAGTGCCGAGTTTGAAGCTGTATTTACCAAGATAGAAATGAACAATGAATGGAAGGTTTTTTTTTCAGAATACATGGTGTGTCAAAAAGTACAAAAATCTCTATAATTTTTTGACACACCTTGTATATATATACATATATATGTTTTCTATCTACCTTTAACTGCCTCTCTCTCTCACTCTCTCAGTTTATATATATATATATATATTTGGAGGATATGTGCTTAATTGAAGTCATATCTAATTTTGAAAATTAATTAGTTAATAATTAATGAATTTATGAGGGCGTATATGTTCAAATGTAAGGCTAAACAAATCGAAAAAAATGTCAATCCCTAAATGTACATTTCGATCTATTAGGTCTCATCAGCAAGAGGTCGAAATGTACATTCAGGGATTGAAATTTTCTCGATTTGTTTAGCCTTACATTTGAACATATATGCCCGCCTAAATTCATTAATTATTAACTAATTAATTTTCAAAATTAGGTTTGACTTCAATTAAGCACATATCCTCCAAAAATTGTCGGCTTAAAGCCATATAAAAATAAACACATTTGTTTATTTACTTAACCTCTATATATATATATATATATATATATATATATATATATATATATATATATATATATTCTATCTTTAACTGCCCGTCCTCTCTCATTCTCTATCTTTCTGTTAATACATCTATATATCTATATATCTACATTATATATATATATATATATATATATATTATATATATCTACATATACATATATATATATATATATATATATATATATATATATATATATAAACTCCAAATACTAGAAGCTTTATACATAAAACAATATAAACCATCCTTAAACAAAATTAATTTCCAATACAGTACACACATTCTAAAATACCTACAACACCTTTCTCACCAATTCTTCTCCTTCCAGCCTCCACATTAATATAATTTTAAAAAAAAAAAAAAAAAAAAAACAACAAACTTGAATACATCACCCCTGATGATGGCACTTTGAAGTGCCGAAAGTACTCGGGAACTGAACTTTGGTGGACTTATCCACCAATTCCACCCAAACATTAAAAAGTTGGCCAGAAAATTAGAAAAGATCAAAAATGAAATAGTTAAACAGAAGATGTGCCTTTTGTTTAATTCTACATGTAGAAATGAAAAAATGCAGCCCAAATACACACACACACACACACACACACACACACACACACATATAATATATATATATTATATATATACATGTGTGTGTGTGTGTGTATACCGCAGTGACAATAAAATCCACTAAGTAAACAAGTATACAACCGTAATTACTTTGGGATTTTTTCATTAAAATCGATTAAAAAGTGCTATATGCTAATCATCTGGTAAAGAATCCTCAGTATTGTAAGTTCCTTCGTCAATGGTGGCGAGTGGACTATGAAAGTATCAGTGTTTAAGTAGTGAATCAGCCGAACAGTATGGCCGTTAATTGGCGAGGGAATAGACCACGTGACCTCGTCTAGTCTATAAATTTAGTTGGGGTAGTGTAGCAGACTTTATAGCCGTGTTGTAATGGTTAGCAAGCTAGATTAGCAGACCATTGTTAGTGAGTTTGATTCTCACCGGGTGCCCTATACTTCTGGCCTTGTGCCATATCTAAGCTAAGCTTAGTAAATAACTATATCCGTGGTGTAATGGTTAGCAAGCTAGATTAGCAGTCATTTGCGAAACAAAATGAGTGAACGGATATATATATATATATATATATATATATATATATATATATATATATATATATATATATATATGAGAGTACGTAAATAAACACTGTGTTTATTTGATATGGCTTTTAGCCGGCAATTCTTGGAGGATATGTGCAACAGGGTTGGGACAATCATATAGGTGCTAGGGCTTGACGTGACCAGCCGATTGATCGGAGGGGGCCTCTCCGACCGCCCGTCTAGCCCAAGATAGGGCCAAAGAGGAGTATTGCATGTCATGAACTGCTCATCCACCTGGGCTCTATCCTTAAGCATCACGGGTCGCCACCCACGGCCAACAGGTGGCCCCATTGGGGGAGTCTTACCCCTCTGCAGAGGTGCAGTCGGTGCATTCTAACGCCCCAGCTGACAGGGTGGAAACTTGTTTTTCAATAAACTTAATACAGTGGTGAATATAAATAACGGGCATTGAATATTCTACCGTAAAGTGATGATAAAACATCAGTTAATAACAATTTATCTTTTAGCCGACTTACAATCAAGACAGCTGACAATACTACTCGCTTTTTGGAGGGGGGGAGTGATGGGTTCGCCACCCTGCGAGACACATGTTAATATTTCCTCTTTACTTTTATTTTCTCTTTTCTCTACATCATATCAGAAACAAAACAAAAAACACCCATCCTGTGAGTTCATTGATCAGCACATTTTAAAACGCATGTGTTACATAATTATTAGATACCTAATATTGATGGCAATAGTGTAGAAATCAAAATGGCCGTTATAAACTACAGCCCACGGCCTTGAAGGATGAGTGACAAGGCTTGACATCAGTCCTAACCTTCCGGTGGATACCGTGAGAACCGGTAGAGAGGACTCTCTCTTCCGGTTTAGATAGTAAGTAAGTCTCAGTCAGTCAGTTAGCAAGTAGGAGCCGAGCTCGTAAGATAATTCTCACTGCGCAGATATCTGGGTTGGGAATTGAGAATAAAGTAACATCAAAGTAAATCGAAGTCTTGTGTTTATTACCTAAAAACTAACAATGACACAGGGCTTCTGATAAGGAGTGATCCCTAACAGAAACCAGATCCGAAGTCCCCAAGAAAGTCCAGACCTTAGAAGATATCCAAGATGATAGAAGAAATGTCAAAGCCGACCAGAAGAATAGATGTCCAAGATATAGAAGCAAGTAAGAAGTAAAGAAGTAATGAAGGGTATACAACACATGTTCGTCACTTAAACCAGGGGTTCCCAACCTTTTTTAGTTCATGGCCCACTTTGAAACCAGAATCTTTTTGTGGCCCATGAAATTATTATAATAGAAAAAATATTTCCATTTTACATAAGATATTTATTCAACCAACATACAACCCTGAATTAGTTGACATCTTGTTTTCTAGAAAATATAAATTTCCTATATATATGGTTGGATTTTGTATATAGAAAGTATGCTCTGAAATCATATAGAATTATAATATTTCCTCGGCCCACCTGAAATTTGCTGTGGCCCATTTGGGCCATAGGTTGGGAACCACTGACTTAAACAATTAAGGAATCCGGTTTAGCTCAGTCGGTAGAGCGTTCGGCTAGGAATCACAACGTTCCTGGTTCGATACCGGCCCTCGCTAACTCAGCGTATGAGTAGCACAGGGATAAAGTGAGGAGCTGATGGTAGGTTTGGCGCTCCACCTCAGACGCAACCACAATCTCCTTGGTCTAGCGCTAGTGAAAAGGGGATAGACTCCCTCCCTGATTGGCTGATGCCGACTTTACGTCTTTACTTGTTTTTTTTTTACTTATAAAGCTCATTACAATTTTGATGTTTTTCGCATACTCTCTCATTTCTAACTTATGGATCATATAACCTTTAGGCACCCCTTTTGCAATCTCGATTCATAAGGACATTTTTTTCATTTACATTTAGGGTAAGTTTTATAATTTTAAAAAGAAACTCTAAAATCGTCTGTTAACAAACAACCGGACTTTGACAATCCGGTTGTTTGTTAACAGACGATTTTAGAGTTTCTTTTTAAAATTATAAAACTTACCCTAACCCCTAACCCTAACCCTAATCACTAACCATAACCCCTAACCATAACCCCTAACAAACAACGGTATTTTGACGGTGTAAATTAAAAAATGTCCTTATGAATCGAGATCGTAAAAGGGGGGCCTAAAGATCATTTATATCACTCCATTGTGCAACGGTTATCGTCGTAGTAAACGTGTAGGTGTCCACAGGAGAACGTCACTTATGAGTTCGTTTTTGGTTCTTCAGCGGTGTCTTGCTCGTCTTACTTTGTTGGTTTGTGTGATTGGAGATAACTTGTCATACAGTTACTGAAAGATTACAATGACTGTTGCATTTATAAATGGACACGGCGACACGAGTTCAAATCATGGACGAGGCTTGCTGTATTTCATATATAAGGTATGCATCCATCTATTCTTCCTCCAGCTATGGCTAGACAGTAGAGTAGACAGGGCTCTTTAACCTTGGTATGGCAACCGGTTTCGAGGAAAGGAAACTCTGAAATTGAATCTGTTAAACTCTGCTTATAAACTGACTTTTGTTTTTCACATCCTGGAAGGATTGGTTAAATACATACTTGACAGTTCAGGAAATGAAATATCGTGTCGCGGACATAATTACAATCTCATTGTTATTAATTTAGGTCAGAACACGGGGAGAATCGAACTCCCTATCAAACATTCTATTTAAAAAAAAACAAAAAAAAAAAAAAAAACAAAGAATTATAAGTTCACACTCAGATATATGTAATTCACACATACGCATAGGGTACTTATTTGCAGGATATATATATATATATATCTTATCGGGATGTCATAAGTAATTTATATATATATATATATTTATGTATATATATATATATATATATATATATATATATATATATATATATATTTACCAACCCTTCCGCACGAGCAGGATGCGACACAAGGTCAATTTCTTAAGCGGAGTTCAACAGGTTTGAATTCAGAGTTTGCCTTCTCCTAGACCGGTTGCCTAACCAAGGTTAAAGAGCCCAGTCTGCCCTACTATTTACCCATAGCTGAAGAGAGAGTAGGATTCATAACTTCCCCAAGGGTATTAACGCTAAGTGACGAGTCCATTTCCCATAACTTTAACCATTACACCACACACTTCTATCTCTCTCTCTCTCTCTCTCTATATATATATATATATATATATATATGTGTGTGTGTGTGTGTGTGTGTGTGTGTTTGTGTGTGTGTATGCATATATATGTGTGTTTGAGAGAGAGTGTTTTTGTGGGAGACTGTATGCGTGTGTGCGCTTTTTGTGTGTATGTGTATGTGTATGTGTATGTGTGAGTGTGCGTGTGTGGTGTGTGTGTGTGTGTGCTTGCGTGTGTGTGTGTGTTTATGGATGATAGTTATTTTCATGTACGTGATGCTACGCAAAAAATCCCGCTATTCTAAATATTTTTCTATCGGAGAAGGAAATACTTGATATTCTCGCAAACTGCTTTTGGAAATTGGATGAAATGTCTGGTTCCGGTTGCTCATCGAAAAAGCTGGGTCATCTAAAAAATGCATGCATTAACCAATTTGTTATATGATACCTATAAAGTTTAGTTGTTTGTCAGCTATAGACGTGAATTTGATAGCAGATAGCAGTACTGCTGATAGCTTTTTGATTTACTGCGTCTTGGGACGCTTATATTTGCTTTGAATGAGTCCCCGGGAAAATTTATGGGTCCCAACTAAACCCGTCTAACTCCTAATTTGTAACCTACCCTGTGTACCGTATTTGACGGCATATAGAACGCACTTTTTTCAAAAATTTTGGCTTAAAAAATTGCCCTGCGTCTTATACATCGTAGGCGAAGTTTGAGACCGTTCGTAGGCCTAGACTAATCTTTTCTATGATGCTCACTAACCCAGCTTACGCTCAGTACTTTTACCTACCCTAAATTGCCAAATTGCTTTTATACAGCTATGTTTCTTCTTCTGTAATGCACAGCTAGACTGTTTTCAACAATATATGCTTAAATACACTAACAACTTTTTTTTCCTGAATCTGACCTGCTGAAATGGGGGTGCGTCTTATATGCCCCTGCGTCTTATATGCTGTCAAATACGGTAATTCATTTCTAAGAAACTATTGGGATGTATTCATGGTTACATTGAAATGGTGAGGGAAGAACAAATAAAAACACTTGGAGGAATGGATACGACTTTACTGCGTCCTTTTAGATTTTTTTTCTGTGCCAGGGTCACAGGACGCGTAACTATTTTAAATCAGAGATTAAATATTATGGATTTAATATCCCGTAACAACAGTTTCATGCGTACTAAACAAGCCACCGTTTTTTTTTTTTTTTAGTGTTTACCCTTCCAAAACTTTAACCTTTGTTCTTATTTCTTTTTCTTCTCTTTCTTCAGAAATCCGATTGCTTTTTTTTTTTTTTTTCAGTCCCCAAATTCACCGTAGACCATAATGATTACGCTGCACTTACGCTAAACTATGAATGTTCAATTAACGCCTCCTCTAGAGTGCTCTACCGGGTATTGGGAGCATATATATATATATATATAGCATATATATATATATATATGTGTGTGTGTGTGTGTGTGTAAGAGTCAGATCTTAGCCCTGAAGAGCATTAAGCGAAACTTTTAGTAGGTTCGTCTGACTCATTAAATTGATCTTTATTATTTGCTCTACTTAGGTATTGAGCACTTTTTACTTATTAGCTTTAGTTTCCTGGCGGTTTTGTATGAATATATATATATATATATATATATATAACATATATATATTATATATATATATATATATATATATATATATATAAATTGTTTTTTTCTTTTGGCCAAAGTATTGTACCAATAGATTATTTTTTGTTGGTACAATTATCTTGGTCTTTTTTTTTTTCAAAAATTTTTTTTTCTCCTCGGTTGATGTTTGGTAGTATATTTTTACAATCAAACTATTTGCTGGTTTTTTTCCTCACCGCCAGGATTTACCAATAAGTTTGGTATATTATATATATATATATATATATATATATATATATATATATATATATATATATATGAAATAAAATTGGAATTTAATCCGACAGTGTAAATATGATATATTGAAAAAACAAAGGATGTTTACAAATGCATGGGCTCATCAGGAGAGAATGTGCAAACCGTTTCGGGGCCTTCCTCTCTACGGTTTTAAAAAGCAACACCGGCCCTCCTCACTGATGATGTTATCATTGAGTGAGGAGGTCCGGTGTTGCTTTTTAAACCGTAGAGAGGAAGGCCCCGAAACGGTTTGCACATTCTCTCCTGATGAGCCCATGCATTTGTAAACATCCTTTGTTTTTTCAATATATCATATTTATATTTGTATATATATATATATATATATATATATATATATATATATATATATATAACATTCGACCATAGGGTATTGTCAGGAGAAAAGTTCTAGCGGTTAAATTTTTTTAGAAAGTTTTTGAAATAGCTTTTAAATGAGTTGATAGGCTATAAAAAAGCGACAAGAATAAACTGGTTACACGGAATATCTATTTGATGAATGAAAGCTATTACAACCCCCCACACACACACACTCCCCCTCTCTCTCTCTCTCTCTCTCGCTCGTTCTCTCTCTTAATGGGTGTACTTTACCTACGTATTCACACACACAAACACACACACACTCTCTCTCTCTCTCTCTCTCTCTCTCTCTCTCTCTCTCTCTCTCTATATATATATATATATATATTATATATATAGTATGTGTGTATGTGTGTGTGAATACGTATAAGTGTCTGAACGTATATATATATATATATATATATATATATATATATATATATATATATATATATGTATGTTCACATATATACATACAGGCACATGACACTACTTAACGTTCGTATCGTAGATAAACGTTTCACTCCGAACCGTAATATAAACAACAGCAATTTAGATCGCATTGATAGAGCCAGTTTAAATCGGTTCTCTCCATCTTCACACGCCCACGCCACCTGGTGTCGTATTTGGCAACTGTCTCGGAATAGTTGAATAAAAAGTGCAACCCAACCAACACGTGCTCTGTCTTGTCCATTTGAGAACGAGTGAGGCCGTCAGCACGAAAGATACTTTATGTAATGTTGGGAAGTCTATATCATTCAATATGTTGTCTGGAATGAATTTTTATTGCATTTGATTATCACAAAGTTTCGGTATGTCCATTCCACGGCCTCTCTTACTTTCCAATTCGAAAGGAATCCTATTATGGTGTATGATGTAATGACTATGTAAATACCTAGGTACCCCTCACTTTAATCTAATTGGATAGTGTCCTCTATAAATATTCGACACTGTGGTGGTACAAGCGTCTAAGCTTACTCGCCTAAGCCTACTAGCCACACTACCACCACGACTGCTCGGAATACGTACTGCCATTCGACGCACCAGCTACTAGTGCTATAAAATACCTGACTACCAACTTCATAATATACCCCTTAATCCGGGTATATCAGTGTAACTAGTAAGTAAAATCGTCGAAGTAGTCTAAAGTCGGTATCAGCCAGACAGCGAGGGAGTCTATCCCTTTTTCTCTAGCGTTAGACCAAGTAGATTGTTTTTGCGTCTAGCGTGAAGCGCCACATCTACCAACAACTCCTTACTTTACCGCACAGATCCCCGTGCTACTCATACGCTGAGTTGGCGAGGGCTGGTATCGAACCTGGAACATTGTGGTTCCTAGTCGAACGCTCTAACGGCTGAGCTAACTCGCAGTATCTATTACTACTGAATAGCGAGTTCAATCCCCGCTGGATTCTTCATACTTGCGACCTTGTGTCACGCACTACCCACGTCGAACGGGTTGGGTAAATCAAGAAATAATATCGCCGTGGTGTAATGTTTAGCATGTTAGCCTCGCAGCATCCGCTACAACTGAATAGTGAGTTCGCCTCTCACTGAATGACCTATACATGCAACCGAGGTGAACGGTTTGGGTAAATAAGTTTACCAACTCCTCTTGATATATATATATATATATATATATATATATATATATATATATATATATATATTGAACTGCTCGGAGGATGTGACTCGGAGGATATATATATATATATATATATATATATCCTCCGAGTCACATCCTCCGAGCAGTTCAATTTCTTAAGCGGAGTTTAATAGGTTTGAAAGAAAGTATATATATATATATATATATATATATATATAATATATATATATATATATATATATATATATGTGTGTGTGTGTGTGTGTATATTATATATATATATATATATATATATATATATATATATATACTTTCTTTCCTTTATTTCTCTTTTCAACATATATATAATAAAATAAATATATAAAGGTCTTATATATTTATTTATTTGATGACAAAGGAACAGTCACGACCATTTGGTTTCATGCATTCGTCAGGTGACGTTGGGGTTTTATGTTCAAATAAAACCTTTATATATTTATTTTATTATATTATATAATAGCCCTGTTTTTCATATTAAGCACTCTCCCAATAATACTGCACTTTGGCACACCATTCCAGTAAAAGCTGTAACAGTGCCAATCCCACGCTATAGTTATATATATTATTATTATGGACTCTCTCGTCGATTTTCACACACACAATGAACACCCACACAGTGATTTGTTTATGGTGGTGAAGGCTTGTGTTGGACCATCCACACTTTTTGGCACAGTCGATAGGAAAGAATTGGTGCATCAAGGGCTGCCACAAATTTTGAATTCAGAGTTATCCCTTTCCTAGACTGGTTACCTACCCAAGGCTGAAGGGACCAGTCTGCCCTACTATTTAACCCATAGCTGGAGGGAGAATATATGGGTTCATACCTTTCCCAAGGGTATTAGCGCTATGTGAAATGCCAACAGCTTCGTCTAGGAATTGAACTCGAATCGATGAGTCCATTTCCCACGACTCTAACCACTAGTTCACGCGCCTCCTATTAGTAAACCCTTGAGGTAAGAAAAAAACCGGCAAGCATTTTGTTAGTAAAAAAACTTGTGTTTTTTAATTTGTTCATAATATTACATACTGTCAGATTCACTTCCACTTTTTCTCACACACACACACACACATATATATATATATATATATATATATATATATATATATATATATATATATATATCATAATGAGCACAAATGTGAGACCAATCGTATACCTATTCAGAGGCAAATCTGCAATTGACCTCATCAATCCATCCTAGGGTCAAAAGGGGAGAAGGGACATCTCTATTAAAAAAGACCGTCTCATTGGATAATGGAGGTTTCTACACGCAACCACTAAACTACATGAGTTACCTCGTCTAATGATATAAAAGAGCCTCGTCTTTAGTGGCCGTGGAATTCGTATTCACTCTTGATACTGAAAAGTAATCAAATGTCAATACTACTATTACTACTACTACTACTTCATTGTTGTTACTTTACAGGAAAAAACCCGGATGAATATCTACACTTGAGCCTTTCTTCACTCGCAGTCATCAAAATGTCAGATACACGTTCTTATAATTGTCTTTTTTTCCAGTGATATTGATTCTCACTGAGTGCCTCATTACACATGCCAGACTTAAGAGTTAACTTTACAAAATATCGCCGCTTGGGTAGGAAAGAGCACTTAACATAGAGTGTAGGCTAACAATTTTGATTCGGAGACAGTTATCAAAATGTCAGATACACGTTCCTAAAATGTTTTTTTTCAGTGAGACTGATTCTCACTGAGTGCCTCATTACACGTGGCAGACTAAGTTATGTTTACAAAGTATTGGGTAGGAAAAAGCACCTAACATAGAGTATAGGCTAACAATTCTGATTCGGAGACCGTTAGTCTAGTGAGACCGATCCTTACCGAGTGGCACGGTATCGTAGTTCTGAACTTGGAGGAGACCGGCTTAATATCTGCACTTGAGCAAGTCTATCTTGACTGGAAGCCATCAACATGTCAGATACACGTTCCTAAAATGTTTTTTTTTCAGTGAGACTGATTCTCACTGAGTGCCTCATTACACGTGGCAGACTAAGTTATGTTTACAAAGTATTGGGTCGGAAAAAGCACCTAACATAGAGTATAGGCTAACAATTCTGATTCGGAGACCGTTAGTCTAGTGAGACCGATCCTTACCGAGTGGCACGGTATCGTAGTTCTGAACTTGGAGAAGACCGGCTTAATATCTGGACTTAGGAAAGCCCGGTTTAATATCTGCACTGAGCAAGTCTTTCCTGCCTGGAAGCCATCAGGATGTCAGATACACGTTCCTAAAATGTTTTTTTTCAGTGAGACTGATTCTCACTGAGTGCCTCATTACACGTGGCAGACTAAGTTATGTTTACAAAGTATTGGGTAGGAAAGAACACTTAACATAGAGTATAGGCTAACAACTTCGACTCGTACACCGTTAGTCTAGTGAGTCCGACCCTTACCGAGTGGTACGGTATCGTAGTTCTGAACTTGGAGAAGACCGGCTTAATATCTGGACTTGGAGAAGACCGGCTTAATAACTGGACTTGGAGAAGCCCGGCTTAATATCTGCACTTGAACAAGTCTTTCTTGACTGAAAGCCACCAGGATGTCAGATACACGTTCTTATAATGGTTACTATGGAAATTGAAATTCCACTTCTTCCTATTCTTCCTGTATTTTCGAGTGCCAACATTTCACACCGAGACGTTTATTCTTCTGCCAGTTTCTAAATCAAGAAGCTCTTGTGTCTGTTTGATCAATCAATTTTGTCGGGCAGAAAAAAAGAAACAAAAAGAAACAAAAAAGAAACAAAAAGAAACAAAACAAATGAAGAAATAACTAAACAAATAAAACTATAATAAAATTTCGGATTCTTAGACGAGCCGAAAACTACTTAAAACTCAGTTTCTGTATTTTGGCAGGGCGCTTTAAAAAAAAAACGTACCAGCCCGTAAACCGATTTGTTTAAGTGTAGGGGGCATTGGATATTCTGGAAAAAGAATAAGAATAAAAAAACAACTGGTGCGTGGGGGAAATTTCTATTTAAGTGAAACAACGAGAATCCGTGAGTTAAAAAAGAAGTTCTGGTTGCGCAATAAAAGAAAATCTTATTATAATGGAGATTGTGGGTTTGTCTGTCTGTAACCGAAACTATATCACTACTCAAGTCACAATTCCCTTTAGTTATTTACATCACATTCTCCATGATTTTATTTTTTACTTAAACCTCAATTATTAGTAAAATTGTTTTACATCATTAAGACTGTTCACCATATCTACATACTAATAACATGCAATTGTATTTATATATACAATAAAATAGCGGTTCACAGTATGAATGGGAAGGCTAATTTGCATATTGATCTTAAAAATTTGATTTTAATAAATATATGCTTAGTATTATTGATTTCTAATTGTTTGGTTTTATCTTATTGAATATGAGCAAAAATCTCTGGGATAAATCTTAAAAGAAATTCATTAACAAGATGAAATAACTGTAATATTATTCTTTACTTCCTATTTTAACTAAATAGTTAAATTAGGAAAATTTACCAAAGAAAGACGGGAGTAATGGAAAATGATGGAAGAGTTAGTTTCAAAGTTGTTCTATTTTTCAATCATACCCCCTCTGTTCCAAATCTTTTTATCTGCATTCTTATTCAGTTTCATTAGCCTTTCTAATTTAATATAATATTGTATTATATTAAAACTTAAATACTTGCACCCGGAGGGTGCATATATTTGCTAGTATAAATAAATACGTAACATTTTTCTCTTAAACAATAACACTGGCCTGCGTTTAAATTTTTATTTTCTAAAGGTCAAAGTTTTATCAAGCCATTTCATGCTGAATTCAAAAATACCATTCATTTTACTTAGTAAGATCTGCTTTGTAAGATGTGCTTGAATGATTCGCAACTTAATAACACTTGCAAGTTTCAAAGTCAATTAATGAACATACAATTCCGACACGTTGTGAGACAAAACATTTAATATACATAACAGCACATAGGAACGATAAGATACATAATGTACAGGAGAATAGAACATGTAAATACATATACAATATTTAGGTATAAACAAGATACCCAAATGTACCTAACATATAAATGTTACAGACATGGAACTAAAGGATAGTCCATGCTGTATAAAGTAATGTAGGGGGGGGGGCAAAAGCCCCACCTAGAAGGGGGGTAGATAGACTCTAGCCCATAGCAGTTCTTGAGAAGATCCGGCTAAAAAGAGGAAGCAGTGTTTGAATGAACGCGCTTAACTACCAGAGCCCCCCTAGTGGGAACAAACAGCAACGCAGCGAGAAGATAACTCTTCCGACAAATTGAAGATAATCCCCTACACACTTATTCTGTGGACTCTAATTGTCACAACTAAAATACTGTTCTATACATTTCAAGTAAGAGCCCGCCCTGTCGGTGGGGCGTTAGAATGCGCCGACTGCACCTCTGCAGAGGGGTAAGACTCCCCCATTGGGGCCACCTGTTGGCCGTGGGTGGCGACCCGTGATGCTTAAGGATAGAGCCCAGGTGGATGAGCAGTTCATGACATGCAATACTCCACTTTGGTCCTATCTTGGGCTAGACGGGCGGTCAGAGAGGCCCCCTCCGATCAATCGGCTGGTCACGTAAAGCCCTAGCACCTATATGATATTCCCAACCCTATTGCCCTTATGGCAAGCCCCAACCCCTTTTTATCATATGGGTGCTAGAAGGCGGTGGCTGCGGTTCTACATGTCCTGGGAATGACGTTAAACTCTATCTGATGGTGAGGTTCCAGTTCTGGAGGTTTGGGGAATGGGAGAACCCCTTCATCCCCATTGCTCCCTGGTCCACTCTGACCCGGAGTGGTAGTACCTGTTAGGGTCCCATCTATGGGTTAAATAGAAAAATGTATTTATAAAAAAATTGTATTATCCATTAAGAATTGATTTATTTCAAAACTTTATCGGCATTAAATGACCCACTGAGGTTGATACGCCGTAAAACAAAACAAACCAAACCAAACCGACACGTTGTGAGACAAAACATTTAATATATATAACAGCACATGGAAACGATGTACAGGAGAATAGAACATGTAAATACATATACAATATTTAGGTATAAACAAGATACCCAAATGTACCTAACATATAAATGTTACAGACATGGAACTAAAGGATAGTCCATGCTGTATAAAGGACCTACAGTAATGTAAGGGGGGGGGCGCAAAAGCCCCACCGAGAAGGGAGGTAGATAGACTCTAGCGATATATATATATATATCCCTCTTTTTCTCTTTCCCACTTTCTTTCTTGCTTTCTCTTTCTTATGGCTTGCTCAACGAAAATAAGCGATGATGAGCTTGTTCGATACTTAGATGGGTGACCACTTATTAAAAACAGGTACTGTAAGTAAACCGAATATCAAAATGACGATTCGGCATTAAATAACCCGAAAAGGGTTGATATGCCATAAACCAGCCAACCAACCGACCTATGGACATATGTTTGGTTGATTTGGTATATGATTGCCATTCTTTCTTTCTTTCTTTCTTTCTTTCTCTCTGTCTCTGTCTCTGTCTCTCTCTCTCTCTCTCTCTCTCTCTCTCTCTCTCGCTCGCTTTTTCTCAGTCTTAATGGGTGTACTTTACCTACGTATTCACACGCAATGTTCTCTGTACCTCTTTTTTCTCACACCTATCTTTTCTTTCTTTCTTTCCTTCTCTCTCTCTCTCCTCTCCTCCCTCTCTCTATCTATCTATCTCTCTCTATCTATCTATCTTTCTCTCGTTTGCGCTGCTATCCCTCACCGCTTGTATCTGTGCTCATGCTTTTGTATGATTATACATTTCTCTCTCTCTTTCTCTCTTCTCTCTCTCTCTTACAACTCTCTCTTTCTTTCTCTCTTGCTCATCCTCTCTCTCTCCCTCTTCTCTCTATCTCTATCTATCTATCTATCTTTCTCTCGCTCGCGCTGCTATCCCCCAGCGCTTGTATCTGTGTTCATGCTTTTGTATGATTATACATTTTCTCTCTCTCCTCTCTCTTCTCTCTCTCTCTCTTTCTTTTACAACTCTCTCTCTCTCTCTCTTCTTTCTCTCTTGCTCACCCCCCTCTCTCTCTATCTGTCAATCTTTTTCTCGCTCGTGCTGCTATCCCCAGCGCTTGCATCTGTATTCATGCTTTTGTATGATTATACATTTCTCTCTCTCTCTCACTCTCTCTCACTCTCTCTCTCTCTCTCTCTCTCTCTCTTGCTCACCCCTCTATCTCCTTCTCTATCTCTCTCTCTCCCCTCTATCTATCTGTCTTTCTCTCGATCGCGCTGCTATCCCCCAGCGCTTGCATCTGTATTCATACTTTTGTATGATTATACATTTCTCCCTCTTTCTTTCTTTCTTTCTTTCTTTCTTACAACTCTCTCTCTCTCTCTCTCTCTCTCTCTCTCTCTCTCTCTCTTTCTGTCTATCTATCTATCTATCTATCTGTCTATCTATCAATCTATCTATCTTGTGTCGCATCCTGTTGATGCGGAGAGGTTGGTAAATAACACATATTACTAAATCTAATAAGCCTCAAACAGACACTGACCATGGATGAACTCATAGTAAAAATAATTAGATAATAAAACTGAATTAGCGGACACATCAAGCTGGTTGAGCTAATTGATAATCTTGAAAACTTTCAGTGTGAATCTGACAGTAATAATGATAACGACCACGGAGAAACTTAAATGAAATGTCAGCTGACACTGACAGCTGTGATTTTTAAGCAAATGGGAACTACATTATATCAACATTTCTCCCTCTCTCTCTCTCTCTCACTCACTCTCTCTCTCTCTTCCTCCTCTCTCTCTCTCTCTCTCTCTCTATATATATATATATATATATATATTATCACACACACACACACACACACACACTCTCTCTCTCTCTCTCTCTCTCTCTTTCTCTTTAACTGTATCCACTCTATCTCTTTATCTCTCCTTCACTATTTTGTCTCCTAAAGCCATAAATGGGGGTTGAGGAGGTTCATACCTTTCACATAAGTATTACACCGAAAGTGAACAGTAGCGCAACTGGGGTTCGAACACGCTCGCTACGATGTCGCACTCCAGAAAGTTAGCCATTATGCCATTATGAATTAGGAAGTTCATACCTTTTCCACGAGTATTATTCTGAAAGGGAACTTAGTGACAGTGGAGTTCGAACTCGCTCCCTACGAGGCCATAGTCTAGTATGTTAGCCACTACACCACTACAACGACGACGACTACCCTGTACATACATTTAGAAGCAGCAAAAGGTTTTCTCTCGGAAGCCTAGCAGGAACATCCGGTCATAATTGTCCAGACAAGAAGTTTAAAATCATGACCTTTTATCGATTTTTCGGCCTTACCAAATTCGGCCGGACAATTATCGATCAATCAGGTCAACAGGTGTCCCATTTACATCTCAGACGATGTCGGCGCCATTTTGAAAGAAGTTGTGTCAGTTTAATCGTGTTTCATATGTAATATCCTCCAGCTAAGACTGACACCAGGAAATGGGGAGAGTCTGGGCTACATTCTTTTTCACTTATAAGTGCAGCGGATATAACTGATTAACATGGTGTTAATAACATATATAACCCCCCTCTCTCCCTCTTTATATATATATATATATATATATATATATATATATATATATATATATATCTTATTATAATGGAGATTGTGTGCTTTTCCGTCTGTAACCGAAACTATATTCCTACTCAAGTCACAATTCTCTTAGTTATTGACATCACATTCTCCATGATTTTATTTTTATCTAAACCTCAATTACTAATAAAATTGTTTTACATCATTAATACTGTTAACTATGTCTACATACTGACAACATGCAATTATATTTATATATACAACAAAATAGCGATTTACAGTGTGAACGGGAAGGCTAATTTGCATATTAATATTAAAAAATCGAATTTAATAAATATGTGCTTAGTATTATTGATTTCTAACTGTTTGGTTTTATTTTAATGAATATAAGCAAAAATCTCTTCAATGAATCTTAAATGAAATCCATTAACAAGATAAAATAACTGTCATTTTATTCTTTACTTCCTCTTATAACTAAATACTTAAATTAGAAAAAATAAGAATGAAAGACGAGAGTTATGGAAGAGTAAGTTTCAGTTGTTCCATTTTTTATTATACTCCCTCTGTTTCAAATCTTTTATTATACTCCCTCTGTTTCAAATCTTTTTATCTGTATTCTTATTTAGTTTTATTAGCCTTTCTAATTTAATATAATATTTTATTACATTAAAACTTGAATACTTGCACCCGGAGGGTGCATATATTTGCTAGTATAAGTAAAGAAATAACAAAAGACTTAGAGTTTTTTTTGTTTTTTTTTGCAACATCAAGGATTTCATTTGGAATTCATATCACAGGACTACAAAATTAAAAAAATCTGTTTTCAAATGCCTTTAAAGTAATAAAGAATTCATCATTCGCATCTGATGAGTCGGGAGAGTTAGACACTTTGTCTAAGCTCCCTGAAGTAGACTATAATGCTAAATCTCTAAGTCTTTTTTATTTCTTTACTTATATATTTGCTCTGTGACTCTAACATTAAGAGCATATATTGAGCTCTCAAACTGCGACAGGTTTTTTAAATAAAACTCTTGTGTCGTAAGGAAGATTTCTTATCAGGACTTTTAGATTAATATATATATATATATATATATATATATATATATATATGTGTTGTGTGGGGGCGGGGACTGTTGGAGAAGTAAAGACAAACTCATGTGATATTATGTTTCACAGCGGGGTTCTTAACGCTTCCTTGAAAAGCGTTACGAGGTAGAAGAGAGGACAGTGATGGGTATGGGTACATAATCCGGGAAGAGAAAGAGACATCCAAGTGTCTTGGGTTGGCGTTAACGAAAAAAACGCTTTGGAAACAAACAGATCCTCGGCCACCTACTTTCTTCCTGCCAGTAACACGACAATTTGTCCGGATAATTTCGAATGGGGATAAAGCAGAAAGTAAAACTCAAAGGGAAATAAACTACAAAGGGAAAATAAACCGCTTCAGATGTAATTCCAATTTAGTTCGCTAATTTGACTTCCTATATTCGTGTTGGTAACTCGTATGGAAGCGCGAAGCAACGCAACCCCGCCCCCAGAAAAAACAGTTAATGATGTAAACCGGAAATAGTTGTGACCACCACTGTGACACGAATAATACACACGCAAAATTGCTGTGGGCTGATAAAGCAAGTAATTATAACGCCCTGAAGAAGGTCTAACAGATCGAAACGTTACATAGTAAGACATTTAATCACAGCTGCACGCATCCTGGCCAAGGCACCAAAAGTATTGATGTTGGGAACTACGCAACATATTTCCGTAATCCAGGAAGGGCTTCATTTTATTGAGACCAGTAGGACTGTGGATATACAACAGCATGAAGATTTGATTATTAAAACGTCTGATATGTTTACTTAAGAGCTATTCCGAAATAGTTCTACATGTAAAAAGTATAATAATCTTTATATATATATATATATATATATATATATATATATATATTGGAGGATATGTGCTTAATTGAAGTCATACCTAATTTTGAAAATTAATTAGCTAATTATTAATGAATTTAGGCGGGCATATATGTTCAAATGTAAGGCTAAAAAAATAGAGAAAATGTTAATCCCTGAATGTACATTTCGACCTATTCAGGGATTGACATCCCTGAATGTACATTTCGACCAATTCAGGGATTGACATTTTCTCGATTTGTTTAGCCTTACATTTGAATATATATGCTCGCCTAAATTCATTCATTATTAACTAATTAATTTTCAAAATTAGGTATGACTTCAATTAAGCATATATCCTCCAAAAATTGTCGGCTGAAAGCCATATAGAAACAAACAGATTTGTTTGTTTACTTAACTATATATAATATATATATATATATATATATATATATATATATATATATATATATATATTATTTTGACATCAATATATATGTATGTCACATGAGGCCTTGTGAACCAATGAAATAAGACACAATCTAGAGCTGATAATACTTGAAATAACCTTCTGAGATTTCCCTAATATTAGCATTGAGATTACCATTTTTATAAACATTTCTATAATTAATATTATCCACACGTTTTTTTGTCAGCGTAACAGCTTTAATTGCTGGTTGCATAAAAAATAAATATTTATTAGAGAAGGCGGAATTTACTTCATTTTTTTATTGATCGAAAAATTATAACGCCTTCCATATTCTCCACTTCTCAGCTGTCACTTGAAAATATTGCAATATGGACTTTGTTCCGATGAGTCACGTGACCCCAATCGAGTGGATAGTCCCGCGCACTTGATACTTGAGGCTATATACACATTCGCTCTTATGGTTAACGCGAGTTTTACTCATGTTATGTTAGGTTGAGTGTTTGCTTGTTTTTATATATAACTAGCTGCGGCGGGGGATTTTTTTAAAGTTAGTCCCACAGATCTATTTTTACTGAATCATGAGTTAAATCCTCGTGGGATGCCCCATTTAAATCCCTATGCAAAAAAGACCTTGCCTTGATCTAGCCACACTGAAAAGAAAAGTTAATGTCTCCTATTTAAAATACTAAATGCAAAAGAAAAAAAAATCCATGTTGTTCGCATTCAAATTACATTTTTTAACTATCTTCACAAATATAAATCAAATCTTTATTATTTTTGCTCAAAAACCAAACCCTGGTGATATTTAACATGTATATATATTTACTTTGTCATTAATTGTTTTATTTTCGAAGTTTCCTTCGGACATACAGATTCACACAACTGCCCTTTATATATATACTAGAAGTGGCTACCCGGCGTTGCCTGGGTAGAGAATGGATTTTTTGAAAGCTAGTTTTGCAGATCCATTATTACTTATTGCGAGTGAGATCCTCGCTGGTTGCCCCATAAAAATCCCCACGGAAATATATGACAATATAGTAAGAAATTTCCATTCAATGATTTACAATTAAATAAAAAAGATATAAATGATGCAATTAATTCAATCAATCAATCAATATTATATTTCAAAGCGAAAAAAACAAACAAACAAAAAACAAAAAAAAAAACAAAAACAAAATAACATGCAAATGATTTTCCCTTCTGTTACTTTTCAAATTTGAATTTTTAAATATCTTCCCAAATATAAATCAAATCAGCGAAAATCCACCCCAGAGTGCTCAAACCTAGGGGGATAGGGAGCATATATATAGTCATCCACATACACGTGTTTCGACTTATCAAGTCTCTTCCGTGTGGCTAGATATTTGTAAGCTTCCTATAGCCAAGATTGAATTCTGATCGGTTCAGTGTCAGTCCGTCGTGTGTGTGTGTGTGTGTGTGTGTGTGTTACCCATGACTGAGAGAAGAAGAGATGGAGTCATGCTCTTCTCAATCACTAACACATAGGAAAACACAAAGAGCCTCGTCCAGAATTTGAACTGGGGTTGACCTGTTTCACGATAAACGTTACGCCATTTGCTTTCACCTTATACTGAAAAATGTGCAATAAACATAATTCTTTTTAATCAAAATAATATTAAAAAATGTGCTCAAAGCTTTTAGAAAGCAGCGTAGGTCTTTTAAAACCTGACATCTTAAAATAACCTAAAAGGGCTTTCCCCCATAACTTTGAGTTTCACGCGTAGGTAAATTCATTGGGCGGATAATAACTATTACGAGGCTTGCCTTCGTAATTTTGTTACAGTCTTATGGACTTCTTCCTTGTATAATCTGCTATATGTGTTGTCATCCTCCCGTCTACTAAAGACGATGACATAGTGTCCATTTTTAAAAATCTGCAACTGCGTGAGTTGCTGAACAGACCAATATTTGAATGGCAATCTCTGGTGCAGTGATTGCAAACAAACAGTGATGCTTGCTGGAGTTGCTGTTGTCTCTCCTTCCTTTCGGCTCTCTTTTCCGTGGCTGCTTCTTTCCTCTCTTTTTTTACTCCTTTTCGTTCCTTGTTTGACGAAGAGGCACCATATCGCACGGTCTTCTGCACAAGCCTCCTATGTGTTGGTGCTAATGCGGCATGTCTTCATGTTTCTCTTGCAGACGAGGAAAAAGTTAAAACGCTAATTAGACTCTTACAAAATTGTGACTTAAGGTTAGAGGTTTGGCCGAACTTAAAATAAATTACCTTACTTGACATAACACTTAACATCGTAAATGGAATATATGAGCCATATACAAAGCGAAACATGTTTATGCTTATAATATAAACATATATTATGTAAGTAAACATAAAATACGACCACCCGCCAACACTCTCCAAACATATCCATAAATCTATCGCTGACAGACTAACTACTAATTCCAACAAAGAATTTTCGATGAGGTGATAACAGATCATGAAAAGGCCCTAAAAGATATCAAGCCATGAAAATATGATATGGCTTAACCCTCCACCCACAGTAAAAATGTAAAGACAAACGTGGAGGGGGTATTTTTTCCATCTTGACTTAATGGGGCGGGGCTGGGTTTATTGCCCAGCGCCTAAGGCGCCCCCTTGTGGGGAAATGCCGAAGGGATCGACGCAATTTTTGTTCTTTCTCACCCATGAGCTTCGGTTTGTGGGTGGGCCTACGTTAAAACGAGGCCTTGTGCCCAGCCCATACAAGTGGGTTATGAGGCAAATGCATGTAGCTAAGGCCAACAGTATTAATAATGTAAAACAATTTTATTATTAATTGAGGTTTAAATAAAAATAAAATCATGGAGAATGTGTCATAAATAACTAAGGGAATTGTGACTTGATTCACAATATAGTTTCAGTTACAGACAGAAAAACACACAATCTCCATTATAATAAGATATGTTATTCATAAGTATTTGAAATCTTCCAATCTTTTGAGAGTTTAAAGGATAAACAGAGATTAAATATGTTATCCAGGGACAAACATGTCCATGACGAAAATAAAGCAATTTAAAGGAAGAACCAAATTTAATTCCTTCTTCTGTTTTGGTCATAGATTTTGGCTAAAACGCCAAAACTTATTTGATATATCTTCCTTCACCTCCCTCTTAGTAATCCATGGCCAGCTTAAGCAAGTATATACACAGATTTGGTACAAATTACGAAAACGTAATTTAAGAGAAAGGTTTTGCATTTTTGCCAACGTAGGATTATATATATATATAATAACCAAAGCTTCAACAAAGGCGGGAATTTAATATATACAGAAAAAGGTGCGTAGTGCAATACTTAATATCATAGGAAATTAACTCGTCGATCCGAGATCAAATCCTGGACGAGGCTGTTTGAATTTCCCATAGCACTAATACCCTTGGGAACAGTATGCATCCAATTACTCTCCCTCCAGCTATGGGTAAATAGTTGGGCAGACTTGCTTCTTTAACCTTAGTTTGGCAATCAGGCTAGGAGAATGAAAACTCTGAACACACACACACACACACACACACACACATATATATATATATATATATATATATATATATATATATA
>CM042157.1:17997829-18004840 GCA_023376005.1 Doryteuthis pealeii
ACAGCTTGTAGCTTCCTCTTCCATCACCTCCGTCTTTTCCTTGCTAAGTTTTTCTAATTTAACTGAATAGTAAACTTAGGAAGTAAAGAATAAAATTACAGTATTTCTTTTTGTTAATTGATTTCTTTTAAGATTTATCTCCGAGTCTTTTGCTCATATTCATTAAGATAAAACCAAACAATTACGAAATCAATACTACACGCACATATTTATTAAAATCAAATTTTAAATATCAATATGCAAATTAGGCTTGCCGTTCAACACTGTAAACTGCTATTTTGTTGTATATATAAATACAATTGCATGTAATTAGTATGTAGGTATGGTCAACAGTATTAATATGTAAAACTATTTTATTAATAATTGAGGTTTAAATAAAAAAAAATCATGGAGGATGTGATGTAAATAAATAAAGGGAATTGTGACTTGTATAGTAATATAGTTTCGCGTACAGACAGACAAACCCACATCTCCTTATAATAAGATATATATATAATATATTATCCTGAACAAAGACATGGAAACAACACCCCCACGAGAAACAGCTATACGGCCACCTGCCACATATCACTCAAACCACTGGAGTAAGACGGACAAGAACAACGCGAGACAACTGCTGCAGAAGCAAGGACGAACTCATTAGCGATGTCTCCTGTGGGCACGCTATAGTGTGGGCCGACCAAAAAATACGTACATTGACCAGCCTTCTCCGCGGATGCAGGATGCTGCATATAGGACCTCCCGAAGAATGATGAGCATAGGGGACGGATGGAGAGAGATTGTCATGGATATCCGTGCTAACAGCGCGACATCAATGATGATGATAATGATATATATATATATATATATAATATATATTAGATACTGGCAAATGCGAAGAGGATTTTAACTGTTTTAATACACACATCTGTAGGTATGTAAGGCGTCATATAGTGTCCCATCTCTTTTTATAGGAAACCGTTGCGTTTACGCTTTATATATATATATATATATTATATATATATTATATATATATATATATAATATATATATAGAGAGAGAGAGAGAGAGAGAGAAGAGAGAGTTAGAAATTAACGGTAAAATGAATAAATGGATGAAATAGAAATTAATGAATGAAATGAGGGGTATAAATGAAAAATCCTTTCCAAAAGTATTAAAACACTTTTGAGAGTGGGTCCCTGATAGAAAGTTTTTCTCATCTATTATTAGACTCCTTTGTAGCATCAAGTTAATACAATTATTCTATAAGTTATTAGAGAGATAACATTCGTCTTTTACCTTTGTAATATCTGTTGAGAATGGGTTTGAATTTTTATATACATATATATCTAATCTTGTCTGGTTAACTTTCCGGTGAATATTGATACATCGTAACTACCTTGCTATATATATATATATAATATATATAAGATATTATATATATATATATATATATATATTGGCTCTCAGTTTCAGCTCAGATAATAGATGTTACTGCTTAGCTGAGACTCACTGCCACACGCACGCTGTGATTAGTTAGAGAAATATGTTTAGTTAAGTAATAAAGGTTTAGATAAATAATATGGTTTTGTGGTTGATGAATGTCTTGCAACAAGACTGACCTAGAAGACCAGACACGAAGTCCCCAAGACTAGAGGTCCAGACGCTAGGAGAAGAACGTAAGATACCAAAGATGAGCAGAGAAAAATAGAAGAAAGAAAGGAAGAAAGGGTATACAACATATATATATATATATATATATATATATATATATATATATATATATATATATTATAGATCGAAATGGCGTATGCATTTTAAAATATAGAATTTCTAAAAATAAAAAAAGGAGGAACACTTTATATTTTTCTTTACTTTTTTTTCCTCAGAGAAATAACGTTGGCAAAATGTTTAAAAATGTTGAAAAAGACACGGACGAATCAAGGGGAGGATAAAGTTTTTTAAATAAAACGAAAATTCTTACTTTCTTTCCTTTTTCTTCTTTCTCCCTCTTTTACGAATGCATCGCTATTTCAATCTATAATTAAATTCTATTCCCAAAAAAACTTTATATATATTATATATATATATATATAATTATATATATATATATATGAAGGTAAAATGGAATGTGATCCGACAATATGTGGTAGAAAGTTTTGCAGAAAGAAAATTCCGTACTGATCGAGAGCATTCTGTGCCTCGTGATTAATGATATATTTATTTCGTCTTTCCGTTTACAATGTTCGCTTTGATAAAGACCCATATGGTCGAAACAGATTTCTGTCATCAAAACTTAAACATCTTGTTGTTTTTTTCTAACAAAACTTTCTACACATATTGTCGGATTCATATCCATTTTTACCTATCATACGTCCACAGAAAAAACAAAATTGGAATTAATTTAAATTATATCACCGGAGGCTCAAATTTCGAATATAATACGGATCCCGACTCTACGAATTTGTCATTATTACAGATTCCTGAAATTTTCCATCTTCTTCTATGATCGGTTGGACGTATTATATTTTAAAACTTCTTTTGTAATAGGAACATTTTCCTGAACTTTTTGATTACAGCAAACTCTTTTGGGTTTTTTAATGATAAAAATGCTTATAATTTCTAAAATAAAATTTATTTTTATTTTTAAAATAGAATACGCATTTTTTTTAAAATTATTAAAAATTCCTGTACTGATCGAAGAGCGTTCTTGTGCTCGTGAATAATGAATATATTTATTTAATTTTTCCGTTTAAATGTTGCTTTGATAAAAACCTCATATGGTTGAAACAGATTTCTGTCAGCAAAACTATAACATCTTGTTGTTTTTTTCTACAAAACTTTCCTACACACACACACACACACACAACACACACATATATATATATAATAATATATATATATATAATATATATATATATATATATATTTATATATCGCATTCAACAGACAATTTTGTATTCTGCTAATGGGGCCGGGTTTAGCTCAGACGTAGAGCGTTCGGCTAGAAACACAAAGGTTCCTATCTCGATACCGGTCCTCGCCAACTCAGCGTATGAGTAGCACAGGGATCTGTGGCGGTAAAGTAAAGAGCTGATGGTAGGTGTGGCGCTCCACCTCAGATGCTAAAACAAATCTCCTTGGTCTAGCGCTATGAAAAGGAGATAGACTCCCTGGTACTGGCTGATACGACTTTAATCCGCCCCTTCGACTTTTACTTACTTTATATATATATATATATATATATATATTATATATAATATATATATAAGGGTAAGATAATATGAATTCATTTCCTTACTTTTAATACATATATATATATATATAATATATATATATAAAATCAGAATAAAAAGTGTCCTGTTGAAAGCGAAAAAATAAAAGGACTCCCAGCCCAATCTATAATAAATGAGACACTGTTCGAATCCCTATCTAAAAAAAAAAATATTCTCGTCCAGCCAGTAAAAACTTATCTTGGTAAGAAAAAAGCGAAAGACTAAATAAGAGAATAAGTATTGAGCACTTTTTAAATTTTTTCTTCTTTTTTCTTCCTGCAGTAAAAAGTTCTTATTAGCCTTATCATACGTCCCTGTAGCTGGAGCGTCTTAGTGGGCAATTCCAGCTTCTTCTTCTTCTATTTGTTAGTTTTTCATTCTTTCTTACAGTAGATGTGGATGCCGTTCAAAATAGTCTCTTAGAAATATACCGGACGCTTAGTCAACACTTGTACCAGATACTTTACCTGGCAAAGAAAAAAATCGAAAAAACCTAATCAGGAAAATGACTCCTAGTTACAGTGAAGCGAGTGCAATATCGCAAGATTGCCTTTACTTCACACACACACACACACCACACACAACACACACTATATATAATATATATATATATATATATATATATATACTAATTAGAATGATAATTTATATACATTATATATATAAACTAATTAGAATGATAATATATATATTATATTTATATATAGATATATATATGCTTAATATACACACACACATACACACACCACACACACACACCACACATATATATATATGCTATATATATATATAATATATATATATATATATATATATATAATATGATCACGATTATATGCGTTCTTAGTGGGTTTTGCTTACAATTCTTACATACTTTTCATACCTATCTACATAACTACCTATATACGTTCTCACACCTACTCATACGCACACACATGCATGATTATATATATATAATATATATATATATATATATATATATATATATATTATATATGCATATCAACATATTTAAACCTATTGAGATATATATATATATATATATATATATATATATATATATAATCAAAATGTCCAGAGAAGAAATCTTTCTTACGACACAAGAGTTTTATTTTAAAAAAACCTGTCGCAGTTTGAGAGCTCAATGTGTGCTCTTAATGTTAGAGTCACAGAGCAAATATATAGTAAGAAATAACAAAGACTTAGAGATTTAGCACTATAGCATTAATGCTAAATCTCTAAGTCTTTTGTTATTTCTTTACTTATATATTTGCTCTGTGACTCTAACATTAAGAACACCATTGAGCTCTCAACTGCGACAGGTTTTTTTTTAATAAACTCTGTGTTTTTTAATAAAAATTATAATAGCTCAGTCGTAGAGCGTTCGGCTAGAAACCACAAGTTTCCTATTCGATACCGGTCCCGCCAACTCAGCGTTATGAGTAGCACAGGGATCTGTGCGGTAAAGTAAGGAGCTGATGGTAGGTGTGGCGCTCACACTCAGATGCTAAAACAATCTCCTTGGTCTAGCGCTATTGAAAAGGGGATAGACTCCCTCGCTGACTGGCTGATACCGACTTTAGGCCGCCCCGTCGACTTTACTTTATATATATATATATATATATATATATATATTATATATATTGATAAGATTCTTATTAATTTTACAAACACGCACGACGCGCGAACACTACTCCTCTCTCTCTCTCATACACACACAATACAAACCCCCATATATTATATATATATATATATATATATATATATATATATATATAATGACGATTGTGTGTCATTTATAGTGGGTTATGTTTTTCATACATACTTTACACGCACACGACAGACAGACAGACACGCCCGCACGCACGCACACACACACACACACACACACACACACACACACACACACTTTTACAAAAATGATTATGTAAATATTATTTCATGGTTTGAATTAGGATAATGACGAAATAACAATTTCATATTTATCAAATATGTTCTCACAACACACACACACACATATCTATCTATCTATCTATTTATTTATCTCTATATATTGTGTGTGGATACATATATGTATGTATGTAAGCCAAACCTAACAAGAACGGCACATCATCGTGATACTTTTTTGAGCAATATACTGATGTATAATATTCGATAAGAATAAGGCAATTTCCTGTACAGTTGTGAAACAAATAATAATTGTGTACAGTCATAGTCCTATCAAACATCTATTTACTATCATTATTAGCTCAATGGCTTCAACCATCAAACTAATTTCTTGTCCCCTATCAAAATGATGATATCACCATGGACTCTCGTTATAGCAACATTCAATTATATTTATATATACACAACAATAGCGGTTTACAGTGTGAATGGAAGGCTAATTTGCATATTGATATTAAAATGGGATTTTAATAAATATGTGCTTAGTATTATTGATTTCTAATTGTTTGGTTTTATTTTAATGAATATAAGCAAAAATCTCTTCAATGAATCTTAAATAAATCCATTAACAAAGAAATAACTGTCATTTTATTATTTACTTCCTCTTTTAACTAAATACTTAATTAGAAAAAATAACAATGAAAGACAGAGTGATTGAAGAGTAAGTTTTCAGTTGTTCTAATTTCGATTATACCCACCTCTGTTTTCAAATCTTTTTGTCTGCATTCTTATTTAGTTTTATTAGCCTTTCTAATTTAATATAATATTTTTATTACATTAAATACTTGCACCGGAGGGTGTATATATTTGCTAGTATATATAACCAATAATTACTACAAAAACTGTGTATCGTGAGTGTCCATTTTTGAGACTTTTTCTTTTGTAGACACTGTATAAAGGAGGATCAGTGTATCTATTGGCAAATCAGCCGATGAGATACGTTACTAGCCTGGGGGTCTTTTGTATAATACAAACTAAATCTTTCTGGTCACGTAAGCCCAGCTGGGGTTCCTATTGATTAGCTATGAGTCAAAGATGAACCGGAAGTGGCCATTACATTATCACACAGCGCATGCTCGGTAAGACAACGACTACTTACTCATTTTCTTTCTATTTTTGTTTTCTTCTTTTTTTTTTTTCTTAGAAATATTTCTGACATTTTACTAAAGGGTAAACTTACAAAAGATTATTTGCATTTTGCTGTGTTCATTTTCTACGCACTTATTTCTTGCTTATTATCTCGTTCAGGGCGTCCTATCGTGGTGTGATGGTTAGCAAGCTAGTCACGTAGATGCATTACTACTGGATGCCCCGTACTTGCGACCTTGTGTCATAGCTTGTCCGTGGTGAACTGTCTGGGTAAATACATCTCTCAGTCTGTTCATGTATTTCTATTTATGAATACCCAGCTTATTTAACGTAAATATTTAAATATTTTTTAAATATTGTTAGATACGTAAAATATTCCTGGTTAAATTGTATTCCTGGTTATTTGTTAAATATTTGAAAATTGTAAGTTTTAAATAAAACTGAAACTTGTCTACCAGTTTGTTCTTTCTCTTTCTCTTTCTCTTTCTCTTTCTCTTCTTTTTAAGCTCACAGAATGTAATGACGAAAGGGATAGCACGTGTACTTTTAACCTTATTTATTAACATGAAACAACAACAGTCGCTACAACAAATACTTAGAGACGTACTTACAGTTCAGTTGTTACTCTCTCACTGAGGGAAAAGTTCCTTCAGTTACAAGGGACTGAGACAAGAGCTCGTTTCAATAAGGCTGAACGTTCATACAAATCCGAGACGACATT